>BMAU01019470.1:410000-821750 GCA_019973935.1 Trichonephila clavipes
AATTCCAATTTATAAATAATTTAACGTTTAAGAATACAATTTATAATAAACTACTATAGTTTAAATTCGTATGAATACAACTGATACTTAATCATTATTTCTGAGCATTTCAAATAATTGATTACGCAATCAGTTACAAAATAGATTTAAAATAGTAGAACTTTTGATGTATTGATTAATTTAGGAGCGACAATTACCATAAAATCTGGTGAATAACACTCAACTGTACTTTCAAACTGCATTTTTTAAATGTTTAAGTATATTCGACATTTAACACGCACCCTACTTTGTACGAAGAAACCAGAAATGTACGCACGCAATGTTCTTATGTTATGAAGTCATTTATTTGAGGCATTATTCCAAGTTTTAGGGGAAAAAAATAGTATATCTCTAGAACTGCAGTCTTTTAAGTTCATATGAGACATTTCTTTAAAATAATACTGCGTATTCCTGTGTATACATAAATACGTATTATTTAAATAATACGTATTTCTATATATGTAAACGTCGAATTTTCTTTTTTCCATGCTCATCTTTATTTCTCAAATTTTTGTCCTTATACACGGCGTCATATAAAGCAATGTCGTAAATTTCAGTCTTATTATTTGATGTTAAAAGTGCCTGTTATACGCAAGATTTTGCGGTATATATAATTTTTTACACAATATCTCAAAAATAAATTTAAGAAACCTTTCTACACACAAATAAGAGAGTTCCAGGTTGTTACATATAAAATTAACAAACAAATATTTTCTTAATCTTTTCGAAGTGATTTCGTTCCTTTCTCAAGGTATTGTTAACTAAACATCCTATTCCGAAATTTATTTAACTAATTAATATAATATAATTAACTAGATTTCCATTTAATTGCTCCAAATGGGACTTTGTTTAGCAAAAAGACTAGAAAGGATTTCAAATTATAAAAATTATAACATACAATCATGGAATTGCGATATACATTTTTAATTCAAATCTAAAGAATGCATTAATATTGCAAAGAAAATAAAGTTTTTAAGGAAACTATAAACTGTGAAATGAAGCGACAGTAAATATTAGCTAATTGGAATCATGATTAGTTTTTCATATACATTTATCAAAACCATTGTGTGTAAATTGTTATAATTAAACATTCAATAAATTAACCTAAGCTTTTAAGAAATTACTACTTAGAAGTATTTATGTCGATCTAAAAACTGTATTTCTGCCTCTAGTGTTAGTTTTTATATTCTTGATTTCTAATTCATGTCATTGAATTATTAAGCAATTAAGATGAAAAATAAATGTCCGCGCGCGTTGTCGTACGTTCTTCTGAAAAAAAAAAAAAATCAGATTATTGTAAGTCTTAACCTTTGAATAATCCATTATTCTAGTGAAAGTCAAAAATATAATCTTTAGTTATACTCATTAATCATTCAAATTCTGATGTCTTTAGATGCATCAATGGTAAAAAAATAGATCTTTCTTTATCGCATAGGTTGATTATAAGCCTTAGATTAACGTAACAGTTTCCGAATCAATATTAATGCTTCATATTGAAAAATTTGTATTTGCTTGTTTAATACTTCATTTTCTTCTACAAAGCGTATCTATTATGAAGTATTCGGAACAAAATCAAAATCTTAAATTATTTTTCATTTTTTCACTACATTTGATCAATTTCCACTTTGATAATTAATTCACTGAAATTTCTCTTACTTATACTTCGAATTTAATATTTTCAAGCAATCGTTCATGTCGAAAAAAATGTCACATGGTCTAATTTCAGATTAAATAAAGATTTATATTCAGTTGATAAGTGTATGCATATATATATATATATATATACACACTATTAAAATTCGTAGGTAAACAAACATATCTATGTATTGTTTTATATCGATTTTCTCTTTTTTTTAAAAAAGGACCACAAGACGAGTTCTCAAAAATTAGTATTACTTAAAAAGGTATCAAAATTTTTTAGGGAATGATCCAACACATCCGGTTTGACCATTTATATTCCGATATTTTAAAAATTGTTTTACCCTTGTAACCGAAGGAAATCGTGGCAGGGTTGATTAAGGCGCTGCTTTTTAAAACGGCAGTTCCCAGGTTCGAACCTGAAGAGGAATAACGAAACAACAAACGAAATATTTTTTTTTAAAAAAGTTTTACGTAAAGAAATGTTTAAAACTATTTCAAAATAAATTTAGAAATTACCTTCTTTTTTCAGTTTTGGAATGGTTTATTTTTTTTCAGTTTATGGAATGGTTCACTATTTTTTTTAAATAAAAAAACATGCAGGCAGAATTTCTCTCTTTGAATCTAACACATTCTTAACAATTCAAACTAATCACACTGTAAATGGGTTTCATTAACTATTTTTTTATGCGTAATCTGTACAAAGATTGATAAAATAACTTAAAAATTACGGTTAAAAAAATGTGTTTTTCAGCTTTTTTCTCTTTTGCGATAAATTAAATAATTCTAATTGCATTCTTTATTTTTGTTTCATACTTTTTGATTGCAATCTTTTATCCACAATTATTATGTAATTATGTTTAATGTCTGGATGATTAGCGATTAATTACTTGCAATTAAAATATTCAATTGTAGATGTGTGATCCGAGGAATCCGTTTTGACCATTTATATTCCGATATTCCAATTAGTTAAAAAGATATTAATTAAAAACCTTAAAACGCATTTGTTATGTACATGGCGCCATCTGCAGAGAATCGGAAAGATCATTTATTTCCAGAGGAAAATTAGAAACTTCTTTTTTGCAGAGGATTTTTTAAAAATATTTAAAAATTAATAGAATTAAAATTTAAATCATTAATAGTTGCATTAAATTTCCAAATCTACACGATTCATTGGTTTTGTGGTGTGCTTTACCCCAATTTTCTATGTATTGTTGATGGATGACATAGAGTAATATAATTTGAAATAATATAACTTTGTAATATATTTTTTATTTACATCACACATCTTTAAGGAACATTTCTTAAATATTAAAAATATTTTACACACATATGTTAAATAATAAACAAAACATAATTAACACTTCAATGAAATAGCTGCATATATTCACTTTAAAAAATATAAAAACCGACAATCTTTAATTTTTTTTTTACAAAAAAAGATGTTGTAAAACATTAGATACACATAATTAAGCAGTTCTTTAACGAAACAGCTGCCTATTATCTGTAGAAAAAATTGATAAACTGAAAGTCTTTACATTTTATTTTTAAAAAAATAAGGTACTTTTAAATGTTTAAAAAAATTAAATTAATTTATTTCAATGCAGTCATTAAAATTAAATTTAGGCATTAACATAATGCAATGTAAGTGTATACATAATCAACTATTCAGTTTTTTTTATGTAAACAGTTATTTTGCATACTGTGGAGTGACATGTGGAATAGAGTTCTCGCCCCTCACTCTGGAAACTGTAGTTTAAATATAATACTTCATGCAAATAATACAATAAACGAACACTTTTATCAATTTCATTTGTCATATTTTACGTTTATTTTATCAAAGCACATATGAGTGTTCGCATTTTTTTTATTCTGAAAAATTTTGCCATTACAGGAAGTTTATAGATGTAGCCTTCCTCTTAATGCATTTAAAAACATTTTTTCCTTTTTTTTGTGTAATACATTTCTTCATTTACATACCACATCTTATAAAAATGTCTTGAATATGAAAAATATTTTCTGCACATAATGTGTTAAATTATCTTTGAAAAATATAATAAAAAGATAAACTTTATATATTTATTGCAACATTTAGAACTACCTTTTTTAAAAAAATTGACACTTTTATCACTTTGTTTTTCACATTTTACTTTAGTTATACAAAGAAATGATGGTGTCATGAAGAAAAGAGAAAGCCCGATCAACGCCGGGCTAAGCGGTGGAGGGGGTAGAAGTCATTTTGAAAATGAGTATTAGAAGTTCTAATTTTGTGAAAGAAAGGGAAAATTTATAAAAGTAGAGATAAACCGTGCAACGCCGGGCCATGCAGTTAGTATATATGTATTATATGTTTTGAGACTTAACATGAACCAAAAATACGTATTGATAGACTGATTGTTCATTAATGGCACTATCAAAAGTTACAAGAAAACTTTGGCGATTGTTCTTGTAATTTTGAACAACGATAAAAGAAGAGAATGATATCTAAAACGTCTCTCTCACTTATCCCTACACCCCATAATGCGAGACCTTTGAACCTTTACAAATTAAATTTCATTCATCTTCTCTGCACTATAGATCCTTCAGACATGTTCCAGAAATCTTGGGCAGGATTTTACAAAAACAGGAAAGCCACGAATAGTGACTACGAATACTTGGCTTCCAAAGCTCCATACAGAAGTGCATTAGAAATATGGAAATAGCACTCGAGAATTTCTGTAAAAATATAGACTATATCCAAAAAGATCAAGAGTCCTCTAGAAGTAATATCAAGTATAGTTAATACCTAAGAATTGAGACATACTGTTACAAGCATCCGAGAAGTGGTATACAGTGTAAAGAGAGTAAGTATATATTGTTTTTAGTCCATGTCTTTTTTAGGGGGGAGGTAATGAAAATAGCAAATGTTCTTAAAAGAAAATAAGAAATTTAAGATCCAATTTCCATGAAACATTTTTAAAGATTCAAATTCCAATAAGGGATTTCGAAAGCTCAATTTTCTTTAAAAAAGAAGTTAATTTGCAGGAAATCAAAAGTAATATAAAGACTCCCAAGCAATATTTTATTTACAATACAGAGGGAATATGCTTATAAAACGATCCTCGTACGTTTAAAAGTAGAATGTTTCAATTTTTCTTACATATTTCCTAAGAAAATATATGTGGTGTGGTAGTTAGGAGAGTGGGTGGGTGCCAGCTCAGGTGTTGTCCCCGTTACTTGAACATTGTTCAAAATTACGAGATCCATCGCTAAAATCCCTCGTGTAAGGTGAGCAGTACGATGTTAATATTCACTTACTCTCTTAAGAAAATACCATTTCTGGTTAAAAATTAATTGTTTTGTATAAATATTTTATTGCAGAGTTAAATGCTGTTTTCTTGGTTAATTAAGTATTATATCTTGCGTTTCACCCCATATCCATAAAAAAAAATATGCAAAATAAGACAACACGCCAAATAAAATGACATTATTGTTTTCTTTATTGCAGATGTTTTTGTTGTGGTAACCCTTTTATTCTTACTAATAATCCTATCAGCTTTAATCATTTTTTCAATCATCTCGTATCTCACAATAACTTTAAATTCCGTTATACAGTCACAATGAAATTATTTATAGAATTTTTTAGCAATAATCAAACACGTAATTCCTTTTTTTCATTAATTTTTATTAGTAATTTTTATTTTCTGAACCTGACTTACATGCTTACTCATAACGTAAACAACTGAATGTTTAATGTATTGATTTATAGGAAATTCACACTAATACACTTCAATCCGCAGAGCAGAATTTCCGGAAAGGAAGTGTTCAAAATATATATTAAGTCAGTGCTTCTCAAACTTTCAATACTGGCGCCCCCCTTTTCAATCACAATTTTTATCGCGCCCCCGTTATACATTAATAATGCACTTTGACGTTAAAGTTACAATACGAGATCTTAATTATAAACCATACAAATTAATAACATAAGTATTAAATTTTGAATACTACTCTTTTAATCAAGAAAAAAAAATAATTAAGTAATAGGATAATTATGTTATTTTTCCTTTCTCTAATTTTTAAATTGAACATATTGCAAAATGCGGTGACTGCTTAGAAGACAAAATATGGGTATCTGCTAAATATAGAAAAATAACTCAGAGGGTCAATTTCTAATCATAAGCATTCCTTATAAAAACTTTGTTTTGCAAGACAAGCCCATGGAAGTCGTTAATACACTGCTGGACAATTGCTAAGGACGGATCACAAATTGCTATGTAGCATAACATTAAGCGAGACATGAGGCCTAGTAGGATAAAATATAGTTGCCACACTGTTCAGACATTAGAATAAAGAATATTTATTATTCTGGAAAGTACAAAAGCTGTGAAACATCTGAAAGAAAAAAAAATGTTCCTTTGATCTGCGTACGGAGAAATGAAACAATGCATCTAAAAGTCAGCAGGCACCTTAAAGAAATGTATCAGTACAAGATTTGTCCACCGTGGAGTGTGATGCAACATTCCACACGTCGTAACATACTTTGCACAACATTATCCAGCAGCTGTTGAGGCAATTTATCCCATTCCTCTGTGAGTGCACGGATGAGGGTGTTCTTGTTTGTCGGAGGATAGTTTCGCCCAGCAACTTACCTCCCCAAAGCATCCCACACATTTTCAATGGGGTTTAGATCTGGAGAACGCGTTGGCCATACGAGACGTTGAATACCTTCGCTGTCTAGACAATCCTAACAGCGAGTGTTCGATGACATGTTGCGTTGTCGTCCATAAAAAGAAATTTATCACCGACAGCACCACGAAAAAGACGAACATGAGGAAGTAGAACTTCATCAATGTATCGTTGGCCCGTCATAGTCCCATTCGCAACCACATGTAGGCGCGTGCGGCCATTGATCATGATGCCGGCCCACACCATGATACTGCATGTCGGATATCGGTTCTTTTCCTGGATATTTTCTGGACGATAAGCAGTACCACTCTCGCGCCAGATCAGTTGGCGTCTACAATCCGATGACAGACTGAACCTACTCTCATCTGAGAATAGTACGCATGCCCAGTCCTGTTCAGTCCAATTGTGATGCTCACGACACCATTGCAAACGGGCAGTATGGTGCTGTCTGGTCAATGGGACACACACAACAGGTCTGCGTGCGTATAGTCCTCCTCCCCTCAAACGTCTGGCAACAGTTTTTCGGGAGATCTGCTTTCCTGAGGCAGCAAGAAACTGATTTGTCACCTCCTGAGCTGTGGTGCGCCGGTTCCTTTTTGCTGATAGGACGATATATCTGTCTTCTGCAGGCGTCGTACTTCTAAACGACCTCCCCCGTGCCGTCTACTACACATTCCAGTAGTTTTAAATGACTTCCACAGCCGTGAAAAAACGCTGTGAGCGATGTCGAACTCCCTGGCAACATCTGTTATTTTCGCCCTTCTTCGATCTTTCCAATAATTCGGCCACGCATAAAATCATCTATGTGATGTCGAGAAGACATGCCAAAAATTTTAAGTTCGTCTATTAAATCTTTCCTGTAAAACTTTGACTTGAAACAACAACTGTCCACACGCGTCGAAACCTTTAAAGTTCTTATGAACGCTATCATGTGATGAACAGACGTGGAAAAAATGCATTTTCTCATACTTCTTCTTACTAATATCCCGCACTTATTCTAATTTTCCACATTTTGCTTCCTTTCATTTTGTGGTTGCTATGGATGATAGTGTGATTCGTCCTTACCAATTGTCCAGCCGTGTACTTATTAAACTTGTTCTTAATTTAGTATTAATTAGTTAGTTATAAAATACTCTGTGCAGCACTGATACATTAAAAGCATACCGGCTGAAGTGCCGCTCTTTGCCCGAGTTCATTTACAAGAAAATAAAACATTATTGATATAATAGCTGAATTGTAAGGAGTGCAAAGCCAAATGCTCGACAATGTTTACAAAATGTAAAAAGTGTAAAATGATTTTTTAAAATGGTTGATCAAATTATAATTAGTTTTAAGCGAATGGTAATTTTAAGCCTCACAGAATTAGTATTTATTTTTGATGTTAAGTAATGAACAAAAATATAAAATTCTTATTAAGAATAACTGTATTATTTTTAATATTTACAGCGAAAAGACTTCAACATGTTTTAACCCGTGAACAGGCGCGCACTCGATACGGTCGAGCGGGATTATTTAGTCACCCCAATCCTTTTTTTTTATAATTATTTTATTGTACACAATACAAATCGTTATTCCAGTGAATAATTCAATTAAGAGAAAGTTTACTTACCTACTTTTAAGGACTTTTCATTTTTTTCTTTCGTAACAACTAAACAGTTTTGCCAGAGTTTACAATTTCGTGATCTTTGTGTCCCGCGCGACCACTTCCGGGTAAAAGTGTATTCATTATGATAATATGTATGTTACTGCTAAAAACAATTGATATGATTTATATGTTTGAAAATACTCATCTTGATCTAAGTCTTCGCATAGTAATGCATCGAAGTGTGTGTGTGCTCTCCCTGGTTTTCCAAATATCATAAAACTATTTTGCATAAAAAAAAGCGCAACAGAGAAATACATTACTTACAACTTCCTTAAATAAGAAATAAACACACACACATAAGAGTAGGGTCATAACTAACTGTACCAATAAATTTTTTCTCTGAAAGTGTAGAATGTTAGTTTTAAAAAAGAAAACGTAATAAAAACTCTCTCATCATGGGATTACAGCAAATTAAATAAAATATTTTTTATTTGGTTATAGGAACAAAGATAGCTAATTAAGTATTGAGGAATTTTTTTTGATGACTTAATATCGCATATAACTTATATCAGAGTAAAAGTGCATTTCTTATTATGTCTGAAACTATTTTGTTTTAATTCATTCCAGTAAATTAATTATTTTTTAAAACTTTTATTTTCGATATGCTCGCGCCCCCAGGGGGCGCGCCCCACAATTTGAGAAACACTGTATTAAGTAATGAAAACTCTTTTGATCATCAACTGAAAATTAGTTTGCGTTCGTAGTCGATAATGAATCCCTTTCTATTGTGTTTAAGAATTAACAGCTTTCTTTAAACTTTATGATAAATTATAAATCTTTCCAAAGTGTCAAATTCTTGAAATACAACTCATGTTTAACTAATTTCAAATTCCTAATATATATAGTTTAGTATCTGGTAATGGTTGGGTTTTAAATAACTATCTCATTTAACACGGGGGCCTTAATGTACATCGTAACATTACAAGGATGCTTTAAATCCATTCAACTCCATAACTTTTCAACTAGATCACCCCTAAGGCAACTGGAGTATTCTGTGTCAATTAAGTGTAGTTACTAACTCGGTTAAACATCTGCTACTTTGAGGACACTCCATTAGTGTGTTTTCACATTTTACGAACTGTGGGGAATATAAATGAGAAGCTCGAAAGCAGAAGGTTTGGCTTTCTAGAGTGTTACCATCACCCTTTGATTATGTATCTATGTCCAACATGTTTAATCTACATGTGAACCTGTATTAAATCTATTATTGATTTTACTACGTGAATATTCTTTTAATATACCTAACATGAAAAAAATATCAATATAAAAACAACAAGTATAATAAATTTAAGCAAATTAAATTAAAAATGAATCGATGAAAAAATTATAAAAGCAGGATTAAAATTCTGCAAGAACAGCTTTTGCATAACTTTAATCTCTTTTGAAGAATAAAAATATAAAAGTAAGATAAACTAAATTTGAACTTGCAAAAGAAATAACGGAAAGTGTGACTCAAGAAGCTGTACTAGAATAGCTAGGCTCATAATTTTAGGAAACTAGAAAAAAAGATTCTTGTTGCCCTATATTTATTATTCTATCTTTCAGTTCCTACCATCTTAAAATGACCTCATAATCCCCCTTTCTGTAATTATATAAAAGTCATCACACACACACACATAATTTTCTTTCAAAAATAGCTATGAAACAAATTAGAATATTTAAGGTGATGTGAGCATCAGCACAGTGTGCTGTAGTTACTTTTGCAATCTGATTGACAGTAACATCGGATCAAGGTCCACAAAATTCATCGTGACCAAGGGCTAGATTCTTACGCCAGTTGTTAGCTTTAGCTTTGAGTACCATGCAGGTGACAGTACAATTTTGCTGGGTTTCACCCCAATTTTGAGGGTGAAGATGCCGGGGGTGGTCAGAGGCTTTTCGCTTGTCTTCGCCTTCCACCAAAATCACTAGAGGACTTGTGTCTCCACGACTATTTAAAGTACCTCCATGCCACGAGTGCACTATACATTTACAAACATCCATGTTTTCTCAGGATTCGAACCTAGCCCCTACATTACCTCAGAAAGACTCACTAACCACTATACCGGGTGGGCGGCATTCAACACAGTGTAAATGTGAGTGAAGGTGACAAGCAGCACATATGTAATTAAATATGAATTATCTTCCCAATCTGATTTGTATTTTACATATTATATAAAAAATTCAATTCCATAGAATTATAGGAACTGCTGTAAATTGAACATTATTGACCCTTTAAATTCTTACATATCCAGTGTGAATTGAAGCAATGTCTCAAATGTCTTTCTTGTCATTTGATGATCAGTTTAATGAGGTTTTATTTGTTTCAATGATATATGCTATTGGTACGTTGCTCAATTATAGTTAATATATACTTTGCTACTGCTCTGTTTGAGATATACAGGGTGATTCCGAAAGAAGTATATACTTCATAGATACTGCAAAATAGTGACAATCAAAGACAAGTATCACCTCAGCGAACTGTAAAGTAGATGTATTCCTTAAGTTTGTATCTCATCCCTGTCGGAAGTGTCGTAGTCAATAGAAAGTGTGTTTCTCGACTAGTCAATCAAAATGACGGAATTTGCAGTGGAAAACGCTGTTTATGTTCTTGAATTTAACAGAATGCCCCGTAAGCCACCGTTTTGGATATGTTAACTCTTTGGTTGATGTTACAGTTGCAGGACAGCATTGATAGCATTAATTCTCCAATTAGATGGTACGCAATCACACTCGTCAGTCAACGCGTGGTATTATTTCTATGAACTTCTCCTTCACCTATGGCTTGGACGAGTCACGGACTACAACACGTCCCTTACCAAATGACCACCAAGAAGTCCAGACTCAACACCTTATGATGTGTTCAAGTGGGGCTACGCAAAGGACAACGTATTCGTTCTTCCCCTTGTTGATGTAGTACATCTGAAACAACATATCACAACCGCTATCGATGTACTTGGTTTATATCTTAACGCGTATTTAGGTTAAAATGGATTTCTGGCTCAATGTCCGTCGCGTTACTAAAGGTTCACACATGAAACTGCCTCTAATAATAACTTTAAATAATACCGCACAATTCTCTTTTGTAAGTAACGTATAATAAAAGCAATTGTTCTTGATTTATAGTGCATCAGAACTGTACAGTCCAAAAAAAGATTTTCCAAAAACAGTCATTCGAGGCTTTTGACTTTGCATAGGCAACCTGTCTCCATTAGTTGAGTATGTCAACGTTTAATTAAGCTCTTGTCCAGTGGATTGACTCCAAAATGTCACTAAAGTTGCATTGACCTGTGATAACAGACATTGTTTTTGCGTTTTTCACAGCACAAAATGCCTTCTGTGGATTGGTGGACGCCAGGTTGGCAATTTTGTGCACACAGGAAAGGAGGATATTTCAAAGCTTGGAGTATCTAGTAATTTTCAGGAAAATTTTCATCACTCTCTACACTCTGGGTACCTAGAAAATAGGCACATTTTTTTCAGACACGATTTATATTCCTTTATGATTTTGGACAAATATATATTCCAAACCTTGTATATTGGTGAACTTTTTCAACCTAAAACTTAAGTGTGGAAAAGAAGACTGCTGCACATAAACTAAGCTGCCAAATTCTCTCACTGTTTAGAATCTTATTTTGAAGGGAATATATCCTTACAACAAAGTAAAAGTAAATTTTCCTGAATTATTTGGTATTTCTGACTAATACTAATTAGATTTCGCAGAATAGAGAAGGTAGAGATATAGTTTAAATATCAATTACCGGCAATGTTTCTCGGTCGAGTCACAAATTATTGAACTGATCTGAATAAATAAGGGTGAAAATGTATTTCTTGGCGTTAAGTCTTTAAGAGACTAGCACATATACTAAGACGCACCCATCTAATATGTTGATGCAATTTGTCTGGAGTCTATATTGAAACCAATCAATGGAGAATTAGCAGATGAGATTAGGTCTATTATTTCAAAGGATTATCTCATAAGGGGGCTAATGAGCATAGATATAGGTGTATTGTCTGCCTGGGTTAAGGGTTCCAAGTTGGAATATAAATGTATAAAATAAGACTACCGCTTAGCTGAGGCCAGTTTGTACAATTACTGACTTTTCCGAATATGTCAATTACTTAATACTGGAATAAAATGTCTCTTTTGGGAAACATTTAACTAGAGTTTTGTTTGCGAACTTAATAGTTTATATCTAAAATGTTATCTAATCTGATACTACATATTGCGCATGGTGTTTCAAATATTCCACAAATATTTATTGTGGTTTAAAATGTAATATGATTTCTAAATTGAACAAGTAAAAAAAGAAGCAGTTAGTAGTTAGTCTTAAGATAAGTCTTAAGAGGAAAACAATCGATAAACTGTGTTTGAATTCTGGTCGGTTTATATGCATTAGCATGTTTTTAAAAGAAATTGTGTTTCGTATATTATAGGTTTTGTGTAGGATAAGTAGGAGAACTATTTCATTTTTTTTTTATCTTACTGTTAAAGGTTTTTTTATTTATTGTAAAATAACCAAGTTTGTTTCAACATCTACTTTGAGGTGTTTTTTGAGTCAATGTTAATACGATTCGATAAAGAATAATTACTCCTAATGGGTTATATCTTTTGATCACTACGCCTTTGGACAAAACATAATCTTCAAAGCTGGGGAAAATAATATTTGACTAAGAACTTCAAGCCTAAATAATTTCCTATGGAAATTTAAATTCGCATGAATCTTGAGTGCCGTCAACATAATAATCACTTAAATGAAATCAAGTATGAATATTAATAAGCTTAAAAAAGATATATGCTTACAGCCAAGTTAGATACCTCCTTTAAAGAAACTTGAATGTTGATATGGGAGAAAATACATATACTTGTTTGAAGGGTATTGTTACTGCACTCATTAATCCAAATGTCCATTATTTGAGTAAAGCTAAAACTTTGAATATGTAAATGATGACTTAAGTCATGCATGCTTCAAATGGATTTCTGAAATAAAGAACAATTAATTATAAATGTTAAGAAAATCATTTAGTACTTAAATTCTGTTCTTCATAATTCTGACAAGTTTCACATGGACTTTCAGAAGTAAAGCAGAAAAAAAGCTAATAATAATGAATAATAAAATAAAATATGTGTGAAACAAACCAAGTTACAAAATGAAACAATTACGCTACGAAGTACGGAAAAAGTACATTACAAAAAAAAAACAATTAAGTAATAAAACCAAGAGTAAAGTAACATAAGAAAAACAATAATATAACAATAGTTATAAAATCAGGAACTTTATAAATAAACTATCAGGTATTTTAGTATACTAAACCCTTTTCAGCATGTTTTAACTAATAAAAAAACATAATTTCAATTTTTAAATACTTTTCTAATCTAAGATCATTTGTTTTGAAATGTTTCTCGCTTAAAATAGTACACACTAGGGAGATGAAAGAATTTAATTTCTTAAATGTTTTGTTAAAAATAATTAAATATTTTTTTTAATTTATATTGTTTCTAACTAGATGTATTCCGACTTTTTGACATGTCATTATGCACTCAATTTAACTTAAAAGTATCGTTATCGATTTCATTTTAAATTGCATTTTATTTATTTCACAAACAGATAAAATATTAAAAAAAACTTGCATTGGACTTTCTCTGGATATTGTGTTAAATTAATAATTGAAAATTCTGAAACCCATTTATATTATAAAATTTATCCACTGCGGTTACTGATAGAGAAAGCATCACACTGGAGAGATAAACCAATCCACGGTATTAGAATTCCAATTAATCCAAAGTTATTATCTGTTAAACAGATGCTTTGTCGTCTTGAATCTAATCCCAAGTTATTTCACGCTTCGTTTCTGTAGAGTCAAACCAGAGTTCACGGAATTGTCTATAGTTCGTTATTTATTCCCACAAATTTGTATCGAGTGTCTCTGCCTGCCATTTCAATTGCAACAGTCACGAATATGCTATAAAATGTTTATGCTTTGAATGACGAATGCTTACGAGATGGTTAATTTGAACTCATTTAATAGATTCTACGGAGTGGTGGAACAGATGAGCAAGTTTTTTTTTCGGGGGGGGGGGATTAGTTAACACGTGATTTACAAATTATTTACTTAAATTTCTTTTTTTACTCGTATTTTGTACATTCTTGATATTTTTGTGTAATTGCTTTTGAATGAGGATTTAAATTTCTTGCTTTATATGCATATTTTTGTGTAACGTCATTCGCGTTGTGTCCACAAGTTTTACGTCATTTATAAAATAATTGGCAGTGTATTAAATCAATAAACACAAAGACTCGATATTCCAAGTAAAATAAAAATTCTAAAATTACTTTCGATTAATTTTTAAATAACGTAAATGCATAACCCTGATGAGTTGTCTTAATACAACATATTTACGTAAGAGTCTTTATTTTCCAAATATTCAGACACATTTCTCAGATTCCAAATTATGTTTTAGGAGTTATGTGTTGACTTGACTTATTCGTTAGCATAATTCAGTTCTCTGTTAACCATTAATATTTACAGGAATTGTAGAAGTTATATGGGTTGCCTTTTTTAAATTTCATTTTAGGACTGCATTGAAGAATAGTAAAGGGTCAGTCAACATAACTATTATTAAAGTCTGTAAAATTTTTGTTCTTGAATTCCGAGAGTTCGTTGTGAAATCAACTTCATCACGTTGTTTGAATTAACTAATTATGTGTAGTTTAAACAATAATTTTAGTGCAATTAGAAGCAATCCATTTGGGATTGACGTAACACTAGGCTTGTTAAGAGATTTGGCGCAGATATGTTTGGAAACTCTTTAAATTGTGTAATGTCACAGGTCTTATCAATATCCTCAGAATCTGTATTGCAAAATGTCAAACACATCTCATTTGTACCATCAAAATCAGCGTAGCTGTATATTAGCAGATGTCTCTGTTGGAATTTAACAGGAAATATGTATAAAGCTCGCTGATTAGATATGGCAGAAAAAAAGTTGAATGCAAATTAAATATTCAAATTTTTCATTTTTACGTATTATAATTAAACATTTTTTTAGATATATGCATGTAAAAGCAAGAATACATATTTAAAAATACATCAATCTCCGCTTAATTTTGAAACAATATTGCACCAATTGAATACGTTAATTATTAGAAGAATATCTTAAGCTAATTTTATGCGTGCAAATTTATTTCTGAAAATATAATTAACAATTATGTTAATTTTTTTTAATATGACGACGAAATAAAATATGAATAAATAAATGAGCTGAGGAATAAAAAATCTTGTTAATTTTCTAGCTGCTTAAATGAATACAGACATTAAATATTCATAACCTTAGAAAGGTTATCTCTTGTTGCGAGACTTATACGATATTTACTAATAAAATGAGGATATTGAAGACTTTTGATAGAAACTGTAATTTCAATTATTAATTCAGATGTTTTGGCAAAATCTATTGCCTAAGTTTGAAAAACAAGTTGCATGTTGCGTATAGAAAGGGCAATTTCATTGGTAAAGTTGTTTAGGGTTTTCATGGAAAAATTCTTTAAACTTCTTTTCAACAATCCTGATTCACCAAAGAGCATTATAAGTCTCTTAATAAGCATTAAATGTTGAATAATATTAGATGAAAGAAACCACCAGCTATATTTACTAAAAAATTTTTTTTGTTTTTGCATTCTGAGTTGCATTGCGATATCCAGGGTATAAGCGATGTTTTTGTTCTAAGTAAAATAGTACTTATATATCAAAGCTGTACAATTCATTATTTATCTAATCTTTTAATTTTATCATTACAAATTCATGAAAAAACTTTTTACTGTATCTAAATGTCAGAGGTAATATAAATGCCATACAAATCTTAAAGTCAAACTGCACGAATAAACTATCCGCGTATGCAAATATTGTATAATTGTGGCATGTTCTGCATTTAAAAAAGTTTATATATCTATGAAAAAATAATAATACATTTTAAATAATTATTACCTTAAAAGTCTGAGTATTTTTTTTAAATTTAAATTTAAAAACATTTTCCGAGTTTTGAATAATATGCTGTTTAATAAGGGTACATATTTTTCTTCAAAATATCTTTTTATTTAATTATATATATATAAATATATATTTCTGTACATCAGTGTTTCTCAAAATGTGGGGTGCGCCCTCTGGGGGGGCGTGGTAACCCTGCGGGGGGCGCGAGCATATTGAAAATAAAAAGATTAAATAATAATTTTTTGGAATGAAGTAAAACAAAATGCTTCTGCCATAATAAAAAATACACATTTACACTGATATAATTTATTTTTATCATATGGTGATCATCAAAAATAAAAGATCCACTTCAAACGGTTATTAACCATCTTTGATCATAAAATCAAATTAAAAAATACTTTGTTTGCTTTGCTGTAATCCCACGATGAAAGATTTTTTTATTACGTCTCTTTTGACCTAAAATATTACTTTAGCTGACCTTCGAACTTACTGGTATGGTTATCTCAATCGTTTTTTAGAGAAGTTGTAAATAATATATTTCTGTTTCACTTTTTTCCATGTGAAAGAGTTTTATGATATATGGATAAGCATATTGAGCACTTTGAAGAATTATTTGGCAAAGATTTATTTTTGAGTAATGTGAAACATATATAATGCATAATGAAAAACGTTTTACAAAATTATTGCTTAGAACACATGCTACACTTTCCCCATGAACAATTTTGTGGTTTTGATTGCAATTTTAAGCGACTTATTATGGTTTATAAATGTAAATGAGCAGAATATTAAAAAAAAATGGGCATTTGTGATTCCTATTGAAATAAGTTGAAACTGATGAAGCCATTGAAGAACCTGCTGAAATAATGCATATTAATCAAGATAGCAAAAGTATATATCAGAAAAGCGTTAGACATTAAACGTTTGAGTTGATTTGAAATTTTTAAATGCTGCCTAAAGATCTATATGAAGAAAACTATGAAGCCATAATGTAGCACTTCGCCTTGTCAAAAAGACACAAGGAAGAAAAAGTTCAAAATGCTATTTGTAGATCATCAAACTACAGAAAACTACAAAATAGTTTAAAAAATCTGACAGTTTTGCTGTGGAAAATAACGTTCCTGTGTTAGCGAAAAGTGTCCGTGATTTGCGTTCTTTATTAAGGACATGCACAATTGCAACATTTCCTTAGTTTTATTGGATTTTTTTTGTCTCAAATTTTCAAAGAAAAATTGAAAAGTTCTTGAAAGTAGGTAAGTATATTTCTCTTAATTAAATTATTCACTGGAATTGTGATTTTTATCGTGTATATTAAAAATAATTATAAAATAAATTATAGTTTTAAAACAAAAAAAACGCGCTTTTATAGTGAATCGAACTAAAAAGTAAAAAAAAAAATGAAAATATATATTACTTAAAAGTAACATATACAAAATTTAATACTTTTCTTGTTAATTTGTACGGTTTATAATTATGATCGCATTGTAGCTTTAGTGCCAAACAGCATAATTATTGCATTCAATATATTATTATTTTTAGGTGGGCGCGATAAAAGTTATGATTGAAAATTTGGTTGCCAGTACTGAAAGTTTGAGAACCACTGCTGTACATGCATACATCATTTATATTGGAGAAAAGTCATTCGCTCACTCACAAACTCATCAAGTCTTCAGAAATATGACCTATTGAACTTTAAATTTGTTAAACGTGTTTCTTAGTTGAACAGAAATCAACTAGGAACGAGTTTTGCAGAAATCGACTCCAGGAGGTTTACAAGGAGTTACGGCTTGTTATGGATAAATTTTCCGTTTTTGAAGGATTAGAACAACATACCTGAACATTGGCTAGCGGCCTAATTTTGTTGAGTAGGGGTCCACTAAAACAGATTTTACGGAAATCGACTCCCATGGGTGGGGGCATTATGCATATAAATTACTTTTTCTTTATTAGAACGGTAGACTAGAAATTTGGCAAACATGTCTCCTTTGTTGAGAAGTAATTCGTGAAAATCGAGTTTTGAGGAATTGACAAAAAAACAGGGGGTGGGAGTTACAGAGCCGTTGTAAATTAAAACTCCCATTTTCGTACTATTAATCCGGGAGAGGGAACGCGAAGCACAGTCATCTCAAGCTCACTAAATCTGTAATTTTGGGAAAACTGTTTATTTGTTATCAATGGCCTTTTCAGTACCGTCCTATATGACAGTCTTCATGAAAATTAAACTGCGTTTGTCACATATCTCCTCTTTTTTAGGAGAGTGCCAAACGTTTATTTTATAACGTAAGGTACATGTTTTGACTGAGTTTCCTGCGTGATCACTTTTGTTCCAAAATATATGCTATGGACATTCTGCATTTTTCTCGTGTGAACAACTTAGTGGTTTTGATTGCTGTGTTATACGACATATTGCAGTTTATAAATGTAAACAAGCAGAATATAGAAAGAAAGAAATGGGCATCTGTAAACTATGTTGAAGAAAGTTGAAACTGATCAAGCAATAGAAGAACATGCTTAAATAATACATATTAGTCATGATAGTGAAAATAAAATTTTACTAAAGTGATAGACATGAAACATTTAAGTTGAAAGGAAAATGTACAGATTCTATGTAAAGAACTTCACTAATAAAAATATGAAGCCATAAGTGTACCACAAGACACATTTCACACTGTCAAAAAGACACAAGCAGAAAAAGTTCAGCATGCTATTTGTTGATCATCAAAAGAGAAAATAACTGCAATAACTTGAACAATATATGGCAGTTTTGCCGATAAATAGCACACCTGTAATGTTAGCGAAAAGTGTCAGTGATGGTATCCTTTATTAAAGGTACGCACGTTTGAAACTTCTTGGTTCAGTTTGATTGGTATTTTTCCTCAAATTATCACAGAACAATTGAAAAATCCTTAAAAGAAAGTTTGCATATTTTCTCTGACACTGTTCAATTGAATTACGATTTTTATCGTGTACAATAAAACTAATTATAATAAAAAATAAAAGATTGTGCCACTCGGTCACCATTAACGTTAGTATCGAGTGTGCGACTGCTCCCGTATTAAACCTACAAACTTGAAATTTTGTTCTTGTATTTATTGTTGCGTAGAGATATGCTGAAAAATTTTTTGTGGAAATTGACTATTCGTCCTATACTTAAATCAAGAGATGAGGCCTCTAAAAACGGTTTAATGTACAAACGAAAGCTTAGTGTGCTAGAACTTAAATATCTATAATTTCCAAGCAGGCATCAGTCTTATAACATGAAGAAACACCCAGCGAGGGGGAGGGTCAGTAAAGACTACTACATAAAAATAAAATAATTGACGTTTGATGATTGCCCTTATTGTTGGCTTGCACCAAATATCTTAATTATCCACTGGTGGTAATTTATAATTTCAAGCAATTTTTTTTCAAGACAAATATATATGTTCATAACAATGCAAATAGTTTTGAAATAATTATTTAAAATTACTTAGTTTTTTTTCTGATTACTTTATCAATAAATTGCCGTGGATTTCTAAATATTTAATTTTTTTTCAACATCATTTTATGACATTTTGGCTCAAAACTTGCTTTAAAATTCATTTCTACGTTAGCTAGTATACTAATTATTTTAGTTGCATGTAACTCTTCATTTTAAAGGGAAAAAACATTCTCATTTTCTCTCTTTGTAGACTATCATAACTACAATAATTCTCTATTATAAGTAATTTAAAGGTCTGCATAAATATTTGCGTAGCACACAGAAAGGTGAAAAATAATGCAATCACATCTTTGTAAGGGTACAGCAATAGACACTTAAATTTAGTAATATAATAATAAGAAGATGTAAGTAATTATCGTTAATTCTTTGTGTATTTGGTCATAACAGTTGACATTAAATTCAAAAGAAGAAAAAAAGCTTAATTTTAATATTTCACTTTAGTTGAATGATAAACATTTAATAATATCAAATACTTAACATAGTATATATCATAAGTCTAAATTATTAAATACTCACATAGAAATGAGTCGAATGTTGTCTTAAAGATATATTTTCAATGCGTAGATGTATGAATAATATCCCCCTATTATGAGTGCAAAATTACTGTTTCAATTATAAGGACTACTAGTTTTTTTTTACTAAGTATGTTTACTAAACAAAGTATGATACCTTTTTTAAATATATTTTAAAATAATTTGAATATGAACCGATAGATTAGAATCTTTAATGATTCAGTACATAATTTATATTTTGCTACATACAATTTAGCAAGTTGTACAATATATATCTATTAAGGAAAAAATTGTCAATACGAGTATTTTTATCTATAGAAATAGTAAATTATCATAAAAAGACAACAAACTTAACATAGTCTTCAACAACAAAAAAAAATCTTAACTTTAATATACACATTTTCTTCAAATTTTACCACAGGTGAAAGCGTTAAAGTCTGTCATTAGTCCTCGAAAATAGTCGATAGTTTAGAAAACATTCTTATACAAGGGACCAAGTTTTGAATTTCTGTTTTTAGTTTTGCGAAAAATTGCGTCACATTTCTTCACCCAGGAACGGTTTGCAATTAAATGAATTAAATAATATAAAGAGTGTTTTTTTTCCAGGAATAGAAGTTTAAGTTGGCATTACTTTCCAAGATGGTGACCGATTTAACAGCTGTCAAGTGATTTATTCTCAGATTGGTTTGGCAATTCATCAAAACGATCATCAAGCAAGGCGTAGATTCGTCGAATGGGCCCAAAACGAGATTGCCGTTCATAAGCGAATTTTGTTTAGCGATGAAGCGCACTTCTGGCTGAATGGCTACGACAACAAACAAAACTTCCGCATTTGTAGTGAAGCTAATCCGCAAGTGTATGTCGAAACACCGTTACATCCAGAAAAACTGACGGTTTGGTGCGCTTTATGGGCTGGTGGAATCATTGGTCCGTACTACTTCAAAAACGATGTAGGCCACAACGTTACAGTCAATGATGTTCGGTATAGAGCCATGATTACTAACTTTTTCATTCCTGAATTGAACAATCATGATGTCCAGGAGCTGTGGTTCCAACAAGACGGCGCTTCATGTCGCAAAGCTCGTGCCACAATCGATTTATTGAAAGACGTTTGGTGACCGCCTAGTTTCACGTTTTGGACCTGTGAATTTGCCTCCAAGATCTTGTGATTTAACACCGCTAGACTATTTTCTGTGGGGCTATGTAAAGTCATTGGTCTATGTGGAGATGTCACAAACGCTTGACCTTTTGGAAGACAACATTCGCCGTGTAATTGCCGATATACGGCCACAAATGTTGGAAAAAGTCATCGAAAATTGGACGTCCAGATTGGACTACATCAGAGCCAGCCGTGGCAGTCATATGCCAAAAATCATATTTAAAATGTAATGCCACAAGATGATCTTTCGAATAAAAAAATCATGTCAATTGAATAATACATCGTTGTTTTATTGTAATTTAAAGTTCTATACCTCTAAAAAAACACCCTTTACAACGCAACTCAGGGGACAGAATTATTCTTACGTGTTAAAAGAATCCATGTGAAGGGATATTGCCAAAAAAACCATACATTTAAGAAATTTAAGTGTATTAGTGTTTTTATTTACATAAATATGCATTTATTCATGCATTTAACAAAAATCAATTAAACGAAACTTCACAAAAATGAAATTCAATACAAATGTTTCGTTTTTTGAAACATTTATTAAATTTTGGAAAACAATCTGATATTTTCTTTTCATTCGTTTTTTAGCATCAATTTTTCCAACCTCACATATTTTGTCATTTATTTCACCATTGGAATGTGCGTCGTAATAACTGCATATATTTTTGGTGATGTTCCCCATTTCGGATGACGTGGGAACTGAAGCTGCACTATTCATTTCATTGCCATCATCGGATTCTGCAACAATGAATTTTTCTGAGATTTGAAAGAAAATTCAAAATATCTGTGGCTAGCATACTTTGGGCTATACACACATTACCTTCATTTACTGCAACGAATTCTTGCTACAATATAATTTGACAGTCTAATAATACCGAAACTTTAACAAATATGTCTTTAAGTATTTGCTCAGTATCAATACCCTCCTTCTCCAAGAAGGAAACTATTTTCCTTTTAATCAACGTTTCTCGAACAGGGGGCGCTCCCTCTAGGGGGAGGGGGGCGTAAAAACTATACAAAATGGGTGCTAACATAGTGAAAAGTCGAAAACAAACGATTATATAAAAGAATTATTAATTTACTGAAAGTAAACAAACAATATACAGTCTAACATAAATATATATATATATATATATATATATATATATATATATATATTTACACTGATAAAAACACTTAAAAATGTATCAATACTACACAATGTATTTTATAATTAATTTAAGGCTACACGGTACCCTTTTTCAAAAAAAAAAAAATTGGAGACAGTTCCAGTAAAAGTAATTGATGTTTTATATGTAGATTATATTATTAAGCTGATTCTGTAAGCAAAAAGTCAGTTTGACCAGGCATTATTTTACAATTTTAAAAAATTAGGAATTTTTGAAGTTTTTCAAACTTTTATATAAAATACTCAAAAAAAATTAAATTTTTTTAGTAATTTTAAGTTATTTATGATTCTCAGAATATTACAAAAACTACTTAGTATGGATTTGAAAATCTATTCCCTTGTTGATTTTTAATAATTATTTTTCTAGAAAAACCTGGAAAAAACACGAAAATTTCTAAAATATCAAATTAAGCATTTTTTAGAAAAATAACTATAGTTCTCAGTACTATATCCATACTGACTTTTATAGAACATACATTTGGGAGTATATACAAAAAAAAATTCAAGGCTCTGTCTTGAACAGGAAAAAAGCCTTAGGGATTAGGAAACAATTATACCTTCAAAATTAAAAGTCTGAGAAAAACGCATTTAAAGTTTGTAACGTCGTAAAAAAAACTTGTAATGCCCGTAAAACTCTAATTTTTTAATACGTTATTTTCCAATGTATGTTTTACATTAAAAAACTATTTTTATTAAATATGACTGAAAATTATATTTTTAATTCAAAATATATTTTTGCATAATGTTGATAGCATTTAGTAATACGTCAGTTTATTCAGCTTTATCTTAACCTAATAGTTCACAAAAGTTTTTTGAAACACGAAGCATTTATGTACAATATAATAATGAGTGTAACTTAAGCTAAAAATAGTCAGGTTTGCTCATAAAATTTAATTTTTTTCAGTTTTAAGTTGGGCAGTTTAGGAAGTTTTAGGCTTTGCCGTACGACTTAAAAATACTAAAATATAGTACTGCAATATGTTTAGTATAATGTAGTTTGGTACATCAAAGAAATATTTAGTTATCTCTGCAGCATTTGAATTCAGAATACTTGTATTCGGAAGTCTAAGTGCAGAATCAGCTGAGGACTGATTTTTAGATCCATCAAATTTAAGTAGTGTTTCATCTCTTCGAAATATTGCTTCTCACACAGAAACTCAGAACGTATTTGCCATGTCATTTTCTCTATAGGAAAAAATTAATGATAAAGCTTTTAAGTTATACAAACTATTTTTAAAGCAAAACTTGTCCATGAAATTAATCTTTATTATTTAATTATGAGAACTCAAAAAACTCAAAACATAATTGAGCGGAAATGATTTTAGTAAAAAAAATTGGAATTAATAACCATTTCAAACTAAAAGCTCCAAAATATTTTTAATTAATTTAACTTAAGTGTGAAAAAATGCTTTAAAAGGAAACCGAAACCAAAACCATAGCTCATAAAACTTCAAATATCTTAAAAACTAATTTGCTTACAGATCTGAAATTTCGTGGCAAGGATCTCAATGATTTTGGTCACCAAAACATGCAAAAAAAAATGTTCGGTAAAAATCAAATTTTTAGGGTACTGTGTAATCTTAACAATACTAAGTTAATAACAGCATTAATAATTCCTAAAGATTCTCCATGGTCTTGTCATAGTATAAAATTTTACTCAAAAATTAACCTTTATCTTCATAATTTATCCCTGAACTGCGTATTACAGGTTACGTGATTCACTCTCTAATGCAACCGAGAAAGGAATAAATAAACAAATCCTCTGAAATAAGTAAATCCTTCGCAGAAACTGTCAATGACCTTTTATTGCATTCAAAAGCCTTCGGAATAATTTTATGGATAGCAGTGCACTGAAGAGATAATCCTGGGGAAAGACGTACACTGCTGGACAATTGCTAAGGACGGATAACACAACACTATCATCCATAGCAACCACAAAATGAAAGGAAGCAAAATTTGCAAAATTATGTAGAATAAGTGCGGGATATTAGTAAGAAGTATGAGTATGCAATTTTTTTCCCACGTCTGTTCATCACGTGATAGCGTTCATAAGAGCTTTAAAGGTTTTGACGCCTGTGGACAGTTGTTGTTTTAAGTCAAAGTTTTACAGGAAAGATTTAATAGACGAACTTAAAATTTTTGGCATGTCTTCCCGACATCACATAGTTGATTTTATGCGTGGCCGAATTATTGGAAAGATCGAAGAAGGGCGAAAAAAAAAAACAGATGTTACCAGGGAGTTCGACATCGCTCACAGCGTTGTTTCACGGCTGTGGAAGTCATTTAAAACTACTAGAATGTGTAGTAGACGGCACGGGGGAGGTCGTGTTAGAAGTACGACGCCTGCAGAAAACAGATATATCGTCCTATCAGCAAAAAGGAACAGGCGCACCACAGCTCAGCAGGTGGTAAATCAGTTTCTTGCTGCCTCAGGAAAGCAGATCTCCCGAAAAACTGTTGCCAGACGTTTGAGGGGAGGAGGACTATACGCACGCAGACCTGTTGTGTGTGTCCCATTGACCAGACAGCACCGTACTGCCCATTTGCAATGGTGTCGTGTGCATCACAATTGGACTGAACAGGACTGGGCATGCGTACTATTCTCAGATGAGAATAGGTTCAGTCCGTCATCGGATTGTAGACGCCAACTGATCTGGCGCGAGAGTGGTACTGCTTATCGTCCAGAAAATATCCAGGAAAAGGACCGATATCCGACATGCAGTACCATGGCGTGGGCCGGCATCATGATCAATGTCCGCACGCGCCTACATGCGGTTGCGAATGGGACTATGACTGGCCAACGATACATTAAGTTCTACTTCCTCATGTTCGTCTTTTCCGTGGTGCTGTCGGTGATAAATTTGTTTTTATGGACGACAACGCAACATATCATCGAACACTCGCTATTCAGGATTGTCTAGACAGCGAGGGTATTCAACGTCTCGTATAGCCAGCGCGTTCTCCAGATCTAAATCCCATTGAAAATGTGTGGGTTGCTTTGAGGAGGCAAGTTTCTGGTCGAAACTATCCTCCGACAAACAAGAACACCCTCATCTGTGCACTCACAGAGGAATGGGATAAATTGCCTCAACAGCTGCTGGATAATGTTGTGCAAAGTATGGTACGACGTGTGGAATGTTGCATCCCACTCCACGGTGGACATATTCCGTACTGATACCTTTCTTTAAGGTGCCTGCTGACTTTTAGATGCATTGTTCCATTTCTCCGTACGCAGATCAAATGAATATTTTTTTTCTTTCAGATGTTTCACAGCTTTTGTACTTTCCAGAACAATAAATATTCTTTATTCTAATGTCTGAACAGTGTGGCAACTATATTTTATCCTACTAGGCCTCATGTCTCGCTTAATGTTATGCTACATAGCAATTTGTGATCCATCCTTAGCAATTGTCCAACAGTGTATATACACGTACTGGGCAATTAACACTTTGAGTGAGCGAGGCGTTTATATAAGTCTGTTGCAATTAAGATGTTAAAGTCGTATTGTAGCTTTAACGTCAAAGTACAGTAATATTGAATGTTATTGTATGGAAGTGGGCGCGATGAAAAATGATTGAATATTGGGTCGCAAACAATGAAATTTGAAGAAGCTACTTTAGTGTTAAGCCAGCGTTTCTCAAACTGTGGGGCGCGCCCCCTTTGAGGAGCGTGATAACTCTACAAGGGGGGGCGAGCATATTGAAAAGTGTGAAACAAAAGGTTATTTAAAAATTATTAATGTACTGAAAGTAAACAAAATACTTTCTGATGTAATAAAATGTAGAATACACATTTACACTGATATAATACACTTATAAATTTATCAGTACTGTACAATGTATATTTTATTATTAATTTAACAATACTAAGTTAAGAACAAGTTTCATAATTATCAGTGACCCCATGGGCTTGTATTAACACTTATCTTGATAATTTGTACGGTTTATAATTAATTCCTTAACTGCCGATTAAAAGTTACGCGATTCGCTCTCCAATTCCACAGTTTACCACATATACGTATTTTGATGCGTTTTTGAGGGGGAGAAAAGAAAGAAATAAGCAAATCCTCTAAAATAAATAAATTCTTCGCAAACGTTATCAGGGTAATTTTATAGCATTCCAAAGCCATCGGAATATTTTTATGGATAGCAATGCACAGAAAATATTTTACTTTGGAAAAACGTATATATACGTCCAGAAATCTAATGCTTTGGTTGAGCGATACGTTTTTATACGTCGGTGGCACATAAGAGGTTAAAGTGGAATTTAGCTTTAAAGTAAAGTATTACTGAATTAAATACATTGTTATTGTACGGAGGGGGTCGCGATGAAACTGATGATTGAATTTTGGGTAGCGTAAATTGAAAGTTTGAGAAGCACTGGTGTTAAGCGATTTTCATTTCGTGTTAACAGAAAAAAATGCAGGCAATTACTTATTAGTTTGTTGGTACCGTTGTATTCTTTCGTATTAACCTATATTCATTCTAAACCAGTGCTTCTCAAACTTTCTATATTTGCGACCCAATATTTAATCATAATTTTCATCTCGCCCCCCTTCCATACAACAACAATGTATTGAATTCAAAGTACAATATTTTAGCTAAACCTACAACACGACTTTAACATCTTAAGCGCCGCCAACGTATATAAACGTCTCGCTCAGCCAAAGCGTTGACTGCTCCGAACGTATATATACGTTTTTCCGAAGTACGAATTTTTCTGTCCTCTGCCAACCATATTATTCTGAAGGCTTTGGAATGCTATAAAAGGACCATGACAGCGTTTGCGAAGGGTTTTCTTACTTCAGAGGATTTGCTTACTTATTTGATTTTTCTGCCTTCCCCCTTAACTCATATACTCGCCTACGTACCCTAATCGGGTCGTTTTTAATCGACATTTAAGGGATTAATTATAAACCATACAAATTATCAAGATAAGGGTTACTTTTTGCACATAATTTTATATATAACAAGGCCAGGGGTCACTCATAATTATTAAACTTATTCTTATATAACTTAGTATTGTGTTAAATTAATCATAAAATTCTTCCGCATTACTGACATATATATTAGTGTATTATATCAGTGTAATTTATATAGTGTATTTTGTTTTTTTATTACGTCAGAATGTTTTTATTTGTTTACTTTCAATAAATTAATAATTTTTTAAAGTACACTTTAGTTTTCGACTTTTCCATATGCTCGCGCCCCCCTTGCAGGCTTATCACGCCCCTCTAGGGGGCGCGCCCCACAGTTTGAGAAACACTGTTCTAAACTGATACCAAAGGTGTCAGTTTTGAATTGGGGAAAAAATAGAGCTCAAAACTCTGTAAGAAATAAATGATTTGAAAATTGTAGGAAATTATTCTTAAACCGAGAGGATTTTTCCTACTATCGATATTAAATTATTTTGACATAGGTTTTATACTGTATATAATCTGTTACGTTAATAAGTTCAAATCAACAATTAAATCTAAATTGAATTCCATTCATGCAACACATTCACTCATCGGAAATTGTCAATAAGTGGGGAGTTGTCACAGCCCTAAACTAAGTAGTCTGGAGGAATTAGAATTCCGATTAATCCTGTGCGATTGGCTGTTAAGCAGATGATTCACCTAATTAATGGTTATACCACGCTTCGTTCTCTTTTGTCCAATGACTTGTCCGATTTGCTCCCAGAATTTCATCTCGAATCAACATTTCATTGGCACCAGTTGTCGTTCGTAGTCGAATGGAATGGAATGCAGGTTCGATGTCCAAATGGCCAAGCATTGTGGCTATGATGGACATTTTGAGAGAATATTAGTATTTTATGAAAGGAAATCTAAACATAAAATTACGAGATCAATTGTATGATATTTAATAAACGAAAAGTGTAATATTTGGATGTGTCCTTTCCCAGAGATAACATACTACATTTTAATTGCAAATTATTTGATTTATTGTAGGTTGGCTTATTTTCTATTGTTTAATTGAATGGAATTTGAATGAGGAAAACTCACTATGTTTCCATTTTTCACGTTATTTGCAATTCTTCTTAGTGATACGAAAATCACGAAGTTCTTTGAATTAAATATTGTCCATTTATTTACGTTTAATAATCTGCAAAAGAAAGTTTTAACATGTTTCTATTTATTTTTATTTTTAATGCGTACGTATTTTCTTTGGCCCTTTTTATAATTGCTTCATTTCAGTATTCATATATGAAACCAATTTTAATCAAGTACTGAAATTATGTTGCGTTTCTTGCATTGACAAGGATTTGTTTTGTTGGCTTAACGTCCTAAGTAAGCCATACTCGACCTGCGGCCAGCTGGACCTTTCTGACTGGTCTGGTCATAGTCTGTTATGGACAATGCATTAAACCTTTAGTGAGAAATTCTATCAATCAAGTATATCAATTTTGATGTTGATGCCGGGCTGGTGCAAATTGCGGGATAACTTTATATATAAATTTAACGGTTAGTGATAACAAATAACAGTAGAGTAGAGGCAATTTTAAAGGTGGAAGTAATTTTTAATTAACCTTCATGTCGTCCAAGCTCAAAATATCTAAATAATATATGTTGTTTCAAGACGATTGGGATATTGCCTAGCTCGTAGAAAAAAAATGGATCAACCTTTTTTTTTATTTGTCGTGTAAATATTATACTTCAAAAATATAATTTTTCCTTTTACTATACCACTAAGCTCAGATTACTTCTTTTTCTTGAGGATTTCTTTCAAGAGGAGATAAATTGGCTTTCTAAAAAAAATCTTTTCAACAGCAACAAAATATTTTTCGGTGGTAATTTTACAAAATGCAAAGATGTCACAAAAGCATCCTATACGCGTCTTACATTATATTTATAATGATAAACGTGAAATTATTAAAGATAAACATATTGAATTATACAGAAATTGTAAGAATGTTTCTTAAAGGCTTCTGATGTACTCTTTGACAAATTCAGTTTTTTGTTCAGATATGTTTTTAAAAGTAGTATAAACAAATTTTGAAGAAATTTGAAACAAAAATGTACAGGCAAGTCTGAATTAATTTTAAACAAATAATACTTTAGACTGAAATTCAATAAAAGCTCTTTGCTACCATCCTACACTTGATAAATTAATATCTGAAATAAAAAGAAGTGAGTCTTTGTCGTAAGAAAAAAATCAAACTGTCAAAGTACATGATACATTTTTTTATGACAAACCAAGGGATTGGGATCATTGATGAAAACAAATTGAAATTACCCCATAACTGGATTAAAAAATGCACAAAACCTATTTTTTGTGCGTTGAGATTGGTAGATATTAATACAATTTGATACATTTTTACCGCATTTTAAATGTATTTGATGTTATAGCTCCCCTTCCTTCCCCATTAATCTTCATTTTACCACGGCCCACATGAAATAGTTGTCATATGTAAGCGGCCCGTTGGTAAAATAGGTCGAGTAACTGTGCCCTTCGTGGGGTAACTCTTAAAAATATACCTTTGAATTATAAAATGGAATATACGAGGGCCGAGGCAAATATTTTTTTTTGAAGATACCAGTCCGGTAGGAAAATGTGACTTATAAACGAAAGGACAAGGTATTAAATACATTTGTGAGCAATGAATTCCACTAAAATATTGCCACACGCTAATTTATTACGGTAGTAAAAAGGGTAATATGGCCTTCATGGTGCAAAAGAATGACAACATAGTACATATAAAGGTGACATGATAAACCTGGTCGTAAAGAACCTCAATGTAGTCCTCTGATACTGTCACCACACGCTGCCAATGATATGGGAGGTGCTGAACACAATTAGCCTCAGCATTTGCCGCACCATATGTGAATCGGGTAACCTGTTGGCGCACAGCATAAGCTATGTCATCTCGTGTTGACACCGCCTACCATGTATTGGTTCCTTAATCATGAGAATGAGATAAAGTCACAGGTGGAAATGTTGGGAGAGTACGGCGGGTGCTCCAAAATTCTTCCCATTCCCAGCGTTGGAGTAGCTGCCACACGCACACTGCTTTATATGATCTTGAACTGTCGTGCAGGATTATTGCACTGTTCACAAGACCCGAACGCTTATCCCGAGCGCAAAGTCGTACCCTTCGTACCAGGAAGTTCTAATACTGTGCGATCACTGTTCTGCCATGAGGAACAAAGTGACAAACAATGATTTTTCTGATGTCCTTCGTGACGATGACCATCAATTAAACTGGGGAGGGATTCTAGTGAACATTCTGCCTCTTTGGAGATCCAGCATGTCACCACTCCGTGGACTGACGTTTCAGTTCTGGTTTGTATGCGCTGGCCCAAATTTCATCGATAGAGATTATTCCTGACAACTATATTTTGAGCTAATGCTACAAATATTTTACCAAATTCCACATTTCAATTTCCGTTATACCAAAGATTCAACGTGACTATCACTGGCGCAATAGACAGTGTTGAAGTCAATGCGTTTACTTCACTGAACATTTCTCTTTTGAACGAATTTGGATTTACCATTAATAAAAGCTTAGTGGTTCTTCTCGTTTCGTAACGTTGACGAAAAGTGTTATACCAAAGTCAAACATTTAAGCCCGATGATAAAACTATAGTGAAGAATCATTTCTGAGCGTGTTCGATATGTAAATAGTAATAAATTAGGAAATTGACTATACCGAAATATTTGAAAAAATTCAATGTTAACACAATGGTTATTTGATAAAAAATAATGAAACTTTTTTTTTTTCTTAACTGATCTTAGGTCTAAACCAAACAGCGACAGGAGTTTTATGAGAAGACAAGTATTTTGCATTGTATGATGATATAACTTCTTGAGATACATCATTTGACTTCTTTCTTTTAGTAAATAACTTTGATTTTCTTCTTTCGTAAGAATTCATAGTTGATTACATCATTTGTCTTTACTATAACACCATAATATGCAAGCGGGTATTGTGTTTCATAACATACTTCTTGGCAAATTTGTGTAAATGATGTCCCATTTTCTGGTTTTGATCAGACGCTACACAAATCGATGAATCAGCAAGCAGCAAGTGGATGCAATATTTCATAAAAATTCAATAATGCATAATACTTTGATTATTTTTGAGTAATGTTTCAAATAGGTACGTAACATTCAAAATTTCCAAGTGAATCCATTTCTGAACGTATATATTTCTCTCATTTTTCAAAGTATTAAAATGGAAATTACATTATTTAGAATATAATTAAAGACCCTTCCAATCATTTTAAGGACCTTCCCCATTATGACATGATGCAAGATAATTTCGCAATCACCCTTAAATAAATATTTCTCTCTCATTATGTGTGTGTGTGAAAACATGAATTCATAGTGCCGTGTAGCAAGCACAGAAATATTTCATAAATATTTTATTTAAATAAATCATTATATTCAGGTGCAAAGGAAATAAAGAAAGATAACAAATTCAAAATATAATGTTAGAAATATTTATAAGGTTTAGTAAATATCATAATATGCGAGATCAGAAAGCTGCAATATGTCAACTGATGAAATTTTTAACAATATAAAAAGATAAAGTATAAGCTTTACCAAATATATTTTTTAATATAATTATTACATTGCTTCATTTCTAGTGTTATTCGAATAAATCAGAAAAAAGTTCCTTAGATTGATTGTGTAACTTTATCTTTTATATTGAACCTGAGCAAAAAAGGGTACGTAGCGAATTGTGATTCTAAATAGAAAATAGTAACCTTTGTTAGGAAGAGTGTTACGTATTATATTTGCAGTTTTTTTTATCATACTAACAATAGATAAAATAAATATGTAATCGAAAGAAGATTAAATTGATAAATATTTATATTTCATTAGAAAAATATTTTATTTACTTTAATTCCTAGTTATTCACAGATTAAAATAATATAATTAAATTAATTTCTGGTTTTCTGTGTGCAATTTTTAGAAATGTTCATTTGGCAATCATTTTGACTTGCTTCCTTTTGTACTGAAATATTAGATTTGATTAATTGAGGGGTTTGGAATTCAAAAGTTAAATTAAAAAATTTGCAGATAGTTTGCGAAACTTAATAAAAATAAACCATCTATTGTTTTTGGTAACAATATCTGAAACCATTCAACTTCAAATTGTCTAATAATCATTTGAAGATTTAAGAAAATCCGATGGTAAGAAAAATAAATGTAGGGGGATTCAGTGAGATAATTAGATAATAATGTTTCTTTCTTTTCATGTACAACAATGCTTTTAAGACAGAAAAGCAATCATAAGGATAACAAGAAATCTCATATTAACCTACGGATAATTTGTATTCTTAAAGGGGTAGTATATGTATTATGAAAGCATTAAAATAATTTCTAATAAGTTGAAAGATAAAAATATTTCAATATTTTTTTCACTTTCAATATATTCCAAATATAAATATAACATATTTTTTTTCATTATATTGATATCTTTTTGTATTCATAGAAACTATATGTTAAATCTATTCAATAACAATGATTGTATTTTACTGTTACAATGGGTACTATAGTAAATGCATTATAAGGTATATATGTATGACATCATATCAATTTCTTTGTAAAAAGTTTATTTAACGACAAACAGACAGTGAATCTGTTTGATACATGGAGAAATATTCTTTTGTTCGATAAAATGTGCATCTGGAGTTAGATTCAATAGGTCAAACTAAGATTTCTTTTTTTCTGAAAAACGTGCGCTATTCTAGATATCGACATAGTTCCTGTTATTTGTAATCCTGACACAAATGGAAAATAGAGCCAAAACAAAATGGGTTTTTTTGGAAAAGAAATTCTTATTTCTTTTTCACTTTGTCCTACTTATTCCTTGTTTTGGAGAGATGTTTTTTACGTTCAATCAAAAATTTCTTCGAATGGAATATTAGAAGTTTGGATTTATGTTAATATATATCTATCCATTTAAAAATCTTCTAATTAATGTTATTGCTTCTTGCTCATTACTCTTTTGCATGTTTTTTTGTCAGAGCTTTTTAAGTTATAGAGAAAGTATTGAAGTTGAATATAGTTCTGCATCATATTCATAAGCTTGTTGGTAAGCTTTGAACTATTTTTCAATAAATTTACTGGAAACACATTTTAACAAAATAGTTTCTTCATTGAAAACTGAACTTTAAAAACAAGCAATTTTTAAGTAATAGAAAAAAATAATAAAAATGTTTCCAGTTAAAAGCTAGAATATTACATTAACTCTTTCATGCTCTGAATTTTTGACAAAAATAATGCACAAGAGGGAAATAATTACAAATATATCACATAGACCAAACAAAACTGTAATTATTGAATGAAATCTCGGGTACATATTAATAATATTAAAAACTTTTTCAAATGAAGGGTGTCCGAAGTTTTAAAAAATAGATGATACATATTTTTTAACACCACACTTCAAGAAGCATGATAGTTCTGGAAAAAGGATTTTTTTCCTCTATAGGCATAATGGTAGCTTTAGCTAGTTGTTTCACAGTTGGTAAATAAATAAATACTCTTCGTCTTACACTGTTATTCATCCTATTTATTAAAACATTGTGAGTTCTTCCAAATTCAGTGCTCCTCAATCTTTCAATACTGTGCACTCATTTACGATCATAATTTTTATCACACCCCCGTTATACATTAATAATGTACTGAATGCAATAATAATGCACTTTGCCGCTAGAGCTACGATAGGCGATCTTAATTATAAACCATACAAATTAGTAACATAAGTATTACATTTTGTACACTACTTTTAAGCAAAAATAAATAAATAAATAAAATAATAGGATTATTATATTATTTTCCCTTTTTCTAATTTTTAAATTGAACATATTGCAAAATGCGGTGGCTGCTTAGAAGACAATATATAGATATCTGCTAAACATAGAAAAAGAACTCAGAGGGTTTATTTCTAATCATAAGCATTCCTTATCAAAACTTTGCTTTGCAAGACAAGCCCATGAAAGTCATTAATACTTATTAAACTTGTTCTTAACTTAGCATTAAATAATTAGTTATAAAATACTCTGTGCAGCACTGATACATTAAAAGTATACCGGCTGAAGTGCCCGTTCTTTGCACGAATTCATTTATAAGAAAATAAAATATTATTGACATAATAGCTGAATTGTAAGGAGAGCAAAGCCAAGTGCTCGACAATGTTTACAAAAATGTAAAATGATTTTTTTTTAAATGGTTGCTCAAATTATAATTAGTTTTAAGCGAATTGTAATTTTAAGCCTCACAGAATTTGCATTAATAATTAACGTTAAACAGTGGTGCACACAGAAATTTTTCAAGGTGGGAGGGGGTACGGGATCGAAAGTTCACCAATCTTGTATCAGGTTCCTTTCTAGTTTGTCGATTTTCGGGAACAAAGTACAGTAAAAAACTAATTCTTGAATGAATAATTAGCATTAATTAATAAAATTAATCATTAATAACAAATACTTAATTAAATTTTGCGTACTATGTACTTAGAATTATAATCAATCGGAAAAAATCAAGGGCATTGGGGGGCGCTGATGTTAAATAATGAACAATAATATAAAATTCCGATGAAGAATTATTGTATTATTTTTAATATTTAAAGCGAAAAGACTTCAACATGTTTTAACCCGGGAGCAGGCGCGCACTCGATACGGTCGAGCGGAGTTATTGTGTGAGTCACACCAATCATTTTTTTATAATTATTTTATATTACACGATACAAATCGTGATTCCAATGAATAATTTAAATATAAGAGAAAGTTTACTTACCTACTTTCAAGTACTTTTCAATTTTTCGTTCGTAACAAATAAACAGTTTTGCCAGAATTAACGATTTCGTAATCTGTGTGTCCCGTGCGACCACTTCCGGGTAAAAGTATATTTATTATGATAATATGTATGTTACTTCTAAAAAAATTGTGTAAAACGTTTTTCGTTTTGCTTTTTATGATTGAGAATACTCTTAAAAATATGTCTTGGGCAAGTAATCCTACAAAGTGTGTGTGTGCTCTCCGTGGTTTTCCAAATATCATGAAACTGTTTTGCATGGAAAAAAGCGCAACAAAGAAATACATTACTTACAACTTCCCTAAATGTGAAACAAACACGTAAGAGAGGGGTCATAACTAACTGTACCAATAACTTAGAAGGTCAAACAGATTACAGCTATAATGTGCAGTATTTCAAAAATAATGAGACAGGTGATGAATTTTTTATGTTCCTAATTTTTTTCGATTATGTGTCTGGGATCGGTTTTTTCTCTCAAAGAGTAGCATGGTAGGTTCAAAAAGAAAGCGTGATAAAAAAATCTCTCATCATGGAATTACAGCAAATCAAATAAAAGTTTTTTTATTTGGTTATAGGATCAAAGAGGTATGGAAGACGTTTTTATTTTTGATCATTTAATATCTCGCGCGCGCGCCTATAAATTATATCAGAGTAAAAGTGCATTTTTTATTATGTCTGACAGTATTTTGTTTTAATTCATTCCAGTAAATCAATTATTTTTTAAATCTTTTATTTTCGATATGCTCGCGCCCTCCTCGTAAAGTTATCACGCCCCCAAGAGGGCGTGCCCCACAGTTTAATAAAACACTGTCCTAATCTAATGTAAGCTTAATTTTAGTTTACTCCTAATTTACCTAATGTTAGTTTTAATTTTAAATATTCTATTATGTACATTATTTTATTTTCTCTATTTCTTATTTAGTCAGCATACATAATAAGTGTATTAGCTATATTTATTTTTCCCTGTGAACAAGAGCTAATATATATATATATATATATATAGATCCTCCAGGACATTTGTGCAATTTTGTATGTAGCACTATTTAGTAAATATTATCATTTTGAAAAATGTAACTTACAAAAAATCTATCTCGCACAATAAATAAACATGTCCATTATACTTTGAAAAAAATAAGCGGAATGAGTTTTGTGTTTGTAAAAAAAAAGATGGCCTTCAACAACGTGGAGGTAAATTTTTTGAACTCGCATATTTTCATTATAGCAATGCACTTGTGAGGTACTAATTATTGTAATATTTATTTATTTAATTATATAATATATGTACTTACCTAAATTGTATCTATTATCACAATAATCTCTTTGATTTACACTTGACAATACACATTACTGTCATTTCCAAAGAAACACCACTCAACAGACTCACAGCTGATCACAAAATGAGGCATAATTTATGAGGCATTCAAACAAGTGGTAAGTCTTATATACCACACAATAAACGGATAAGAATTGGTGGTACAACGTATGTACCACCAAGGATGAAAAAGTTTATAGATAGGAGAAATAAAATTATATAAAGTTATAAAATTCGTTGTGGTGTTTTTAAATCCAGAAATGCTTTATGTTATGTAAATTGACGGAAAAATAAAATATGCACAACCAAATTTGAGACAGACAATCAAAACTGAAAAACAATCTTATTTATTCAAAAATTTTATACGATCTCCTCCCTTAAAATCAAAATATATTTTTTTTAAATAATGACTACACATTTAACTTTTCATATCACAAGTAAAGGAAAAATATGTGTGTCTGAAAGTTAAGATTTTATATACTGATGCCTGTTTGTTAGTTCTGAATTTAAAATTTAAAAATGATTCATGTATTTTACATTATAGAAAATATAAAAGCACACAACGTATGTACACAAATTTAGGAATAGGAATTAGGATACTATAGAATGCTATACTATAGACATTTGATTTTTGTGAATTTTTTTTCTGAAACCACTCTCCTGTTTTTAAATTTAAAATCATGTTACCAATTATGTTCAAAATGATGTCTATGTCATTTTACAAATGTCTACTATAAAAGTTAATGCGATTAAAATAGCGGAACATTTATTTTGAAAAAAACATTGTTTTTAGTCTTCTATTTATCATTTTTATAAATTGAATACTTGTATTCAACATTTCTAAGTGATCGTTTATTTCTTTAACTTTTTTCCGAATGTTATTCCCATTCTAAAAATAACATCTGTAACCGCATTTTATTGTGAGAAACATAAATAATCTAATTCTTAAACCATTATATGTATATTTATATATAAATATATATATACATAATTTTTTTTAAGTTTTAATTTTGGAAACTTATATAACAATATTCAAAGAAATATTGTTACACTATGTTATTATTAAAATATAACAAAATAGCTATTGTATTCTAAATTGCTGTATATGGGTATTCACAAAGTTCTTAATTGTTATTACCCAATATATATTTCATTTTGTTTATTTCTTAAATGATAAATTAAAAACATATACAAATATTGCCTTTAAAAATTATCTGCAGAGTATCGTTTTATAAAATTGTTTGCAGTGTGTGATGCCAAAAATCCCTTCTCTTTAAATCTATATATATAAAGGAGAAAAGCGACTCACTCACTCACTGACTCACTGGCTGACTAATCACGATATCTCCGGAACTGTTAAATCTACAAACATGAAATTTGGTATAGGTAGGTTCCCTTCATGGAGTAGACATCAGCTAAGAACGGATTTTGCAAAGTTCGAACCCCAAGGAGCGTTACGGGGGTTTATGGGGCGTTATAGATAATTATTTCCATTAGTAAACTATTAGATGTACAGTCGTGAAACTTGGTACACAGATTTCTTTCATAAAGTAGAGATTCCCTACATAATGATTTTCACAAAAATCTACCTCCAAGCGGCGTTTAGGGCGCTTAAGGGGCGTTATACATAATTATTTCCATTTTTAAACTATTAGACGTACAGTCTTGAAATTTGGTAAGCAGATTCCTTTCATATAGCACAGATCTTGTACAGAATGGGTTTTGTGAAAATCGACTCCCACGTGGCGTTGTAGAGAAATAAGTGGCTTTATAGGCAATTAACTCCTTTTTTAAACTATTAGGCGTACAATCTCGAAATTTAGTAAGCTGATTCCATTCATTCAGTAGAGATCCGATATAAGATGGGTTTTGTGAAAATCGTTTCCTAAGTGGCGTTGCGGGGGCTTAAGGGGCATTACAGATAATTATTTCCATTTTTAAACTATTAGACGTACAGTCCTAAAATTTGGTATAAGCGAATTCCTTTCATGGTGTAGAGATCCGCTACAAATAGTTTTGGGTAAAATTGATCCCCAAAGCTCACTGAGGGGGATTAAGGAGCGTAATAGGTAAATATTTCCGCTTTTCAACTAATAGAACCACCAGCTTGAAAATTAGAAGATATGTTCCGTTTATGGAATAAAGTTCCTTTTACAAAGATTTTTGCAAAAACGGACCCCCAAAGGAGTGGGGTTGCGAGGGATTAAGGTGTGTTATAAAAAAATTCCTGTTTTTGAATTTAACTCATTTACTTGATATTTGTTGAGCACTTTTCTTTAGTTGAATAGAGTTCCACTAAGAATGGATTTTACGGAAATCAACTTCAGGGGGGAAGCGGGGAGAGTTATTGGATCGTATTGATAGACAAAATTCCCGTTTTCGAACTGCTAAGACTACGATAATAAAATTTGGTTTGCATTCTTGTTTTGTTGAATTTAAATCCGCTAAGAGTGCTCTCAACGTGGTATTGATGATAAAAATTCCGTTTTTGATCTGTTAGATTTAGACTTGAAATTCAGCACGCATGTTTATTTTATGGAGTAGAGTTCCACTGAAAGTTGCTTTGATGGAAATCCACTTGATTATTAGGTTAAGTGAGCGAAAAAAATCTTTCTACTTCGATTTTAGACATAAATAGAAATTCGATATTATAATTTATGTTCTTTTTATATCAAGGGGTGAGAGTGTAACAGCTGTAAATATATTTTTCAATACAATCGTATTCTTATTGCTAGATATCAATAATTAATATATATGTAAACAGTATACGCATATGCCACATCGTGAAATACCCAGTGAAGCGGGTGGGTAACGGCTAGTGGATTTTATATGCATAAATTTTGGAATTTTAATTTGGTTGTTTTTGTGCTACAAACAATCTCATACATTTTTTGTCCTTCATGTGTTACTAAAATGAGTATAAATTTAAATAAAATTCCCTTGGAACCCTGTAAATTGAATAAAAAAAAAGCTTTAAATTTTTTTGTTGTAAATTTTACCAACGCCTTTTTTTATTACCAAAATGTAAAGAACCTTGCTGAAGTATATTAAAAATTTTATACTCTACATAGAAATTGAACCACATTTTCTTTGAACGAGATTATTAGGGTTTCTATATATTTTCAAACACACACACAATCTTTCTCTATTATATTTAAGAAAATACTAATAAATTTATAATTTATGCAGAAGGGAAATATTTGTTCAAATTTGTTCATTTAACTGTATGTATAAATTTTACTTCACTAGAATGTATTCAGCAAATAAACATAATAAATGGAATATTTTTCTTACTAAAATTATTCTAAATTGCTACTATAAATAATGTTCTTAATTTTTGTATTGTTTTAATTTACATTAAATTTGATAAAGTGCCAAAAACGTTTTTTGAAGTATTTTATGATGTAAATATATATATATATATATTTACCATAGTTATGTTAGCAATTCTTTTATCTCATTCAGAAAAGCACGAATTTATCATTTTTAATCATATTTGTTCTTTCTTTTATATAAAGAATAATTACACTTATCTAGATGATTTTAATCTTATTCAGTGAAAAAAATAATTATCACAACAGATTGCTTATTAATATTAGGATTTGCTGTTCCGTGTTATATTTTCAATTCCGGGATTTCTGGAATACATTATCCAAATCCCGGGATTAGGATTATACTATTGATTAAAAATAATTACACATTAAGCAAAGTTGAAACTACCTAATAAAACTGAAAATATAATTAAAATTATTTTAATATTAATTTAATTCTAACAAATAAAATTAATTTATCATAAACAAAAAAATAGTACGTAATGAAGTTTTAAAAAATATTTCTCATTTCTTGTGTTTCTGTAAATGAATTTTTAAAAAACACAGCTTGTCCGGCGTTTCATCCTTTAAATAGCTTTTTTTTATTTTTGTTACAAACTGTCCTGCCTAAGAAATTGTTCGATCAGATTCTATACTAGTAGGTGTTATCGTCATTAAAAAGGAAAATGCTCTTTTCAGGTAGTCACCTCGTTTCCTTTCTTTTTTCAAAAAAGAGACATTTCTTTTCGAAATTTTAAAGACAGTTTCTCAAATCTAATTAACTGCATTGGTGCATATGCCTCTGATAACTTTATCTATTTCTCCTGATACACTTAATGGGTGCGGTAGCCGAGTTGTCAAAGCATTGGATCGTTTCTGGCCTTGTCACGAGTTTGAGCCCATTACCACTAAAGACCCGCCGTGTAGGGCAGCGATGCACGTTAAAACTGTCGAGACCTCAAACGTATTCCCGTCGATGTGGTATTTAGGAGGGGGGGAGTTTCAAGCTCAGGTGACGTCTACGTCACACTTGACCATGGTTCAAAATTACGTGGTCCATCGCCAAATGCCCTCATGTAGCTGAACAATGCGACGTTAATATTCACTAACTCCCTACTGCACTTAATGGTCTTTATGTGTTAATTGATGCAGTTTTTGAATTAAAATGTGAATTAAGATCAGAGAGTTACCTATTTAAAATAGAATATCCAGTTGCATGGGTTGTTAGTAATGCATTGGGATTTGAAGTATATCGGGTCTTTTAAGCTGCTCTGCTATTAATTAAAGGTGTTTAATCAAAGGAAATGTGACAAAATCTATTCTTTGGACGTTACTTATATTATTGTATAAGCATTGCAGTGAGCCACTTAGGTCTGTGTGACGTCTCCCATTTGAGAAATGAGAGCTGCATATATATATATATATATATATATATATATATATATATATATTACTTATAGCATTTATAATTGTACAAACAAATTTACGAACATATGTCATTAACAAATTTTGAGAAAAAAAATTGTTAAATATTATTCAGACAGGATTTCGAAATTCTGGGGCTGCAAACCCTAATTAACATATCATTTTAAAGCTTTACAATGGCAATTGACGATCATAACAACTGACCTAGATCCAATATTCAAACATACACAACACGGAAACGTGAAGACTTAAATCTACCACAAAGCTAACATATTGTCTAAACCACAGATAATATTTCGTGAAAGGAAGATAAATTTTCTCGAGCAAATTCTGCAATTTAAATTTTTAGTTAGCAAAACTTAAGTTTTATGAATACTGTTACTTTCTTAATTTTTATTTAAAAATATTAATGTATGAAGTAATTGGTTACTTAAAATGTTCCACGTGTTTAAAACGCTATTTTGCGTATAATTGTACCTAAGTTTTTTATTAATATTCTTTTTTCTTAAATAAAAATTATTGTACACTCTCTTGCAAACTAAAAGCTGATCAGAAAATTCTTGGGAAGACCATTTATACTTACAAAGCCTCGTAGAATATATTTATTGAGTATTCCCTTTTCTGCCTCAACGGCTTAATATAAACTATAAAAACTTAAAGAATAAACATTATACGTGAGCTGTTTATCTGACGGGATATTGAATTTGTATAATGAAAGTTTAAGAGAGTTTTTAGAATCTTCAAGAACATCTACTTAATTGTTCTGGAAAAAGTTGTGTATTGCGATAATGGTTAAAACGAACTTAGCAAATTATGGTATAAGAATCTAGTAAATTTGGTTTAAAAATTGCCAGATTATTTTATTACTGTCATTAAAATGAGTAAACTATGATAAATTATTATGACATTCGTTTTTGAAAAAAAAATTAAAACAAAATGGAGTATTTAAGCTTGTTCTACAATATTTTCAATGTACTACTAAAGTTTTATTTAATTACATATTTTTTTTACCTTTAAAAATATTTGCAAGAAAAAAAAAATGTTTCATGGTCTATGTGTAAGTGTATATTGATATACAATTATCATTTGTTTCTGTGCAAAATAACTATCGTATCATTGCTTTTGGAAAAACCTTTGGGGATGAAATATAACTGTGATGATAAATAAGATTTTTATACTGTATTAAGATTTTGTATGGGATATTTTAATAAATAGCGTAATATCACACACACCATGGCTTTATTTTTGTTAAATCATGTCTAAAAGTTTTTGAATCATAAATTCTCGGTCAATCACTATGCACACTAAATCACTGCAACTTTAACAAATTATTTATTTTTAATTTGTTTTTAAAAAATAATTATATAATTGTTTTTTTTTGTATTTAGACACGTTTGGATAATTATTTATTTTTGCATAATTCTAATTTTCATTTACTTTGAGATTTTACAAATTTCTTAATTCACAAGCTTCAGATTTAGTTTTAATGTAATGATTACTTAAAAAAATTATCTTTCCAGAATTTACGGGAATAGTCAATGGTGAAGTTAATGCACACTGCACACTTTAATTTTCATACCTATTATTGCTAAATAAATTTTTTAATGGACTATGTGTACCATTTTTTATTCTTTCTTAAAAAATACCTAACTTGTTAGTATTCTTCACCTATTTTTTTAAGTTTAAAGGGTTATATTTTTTTAATACTTTTCATGAGTTCAAATGATTTCAAAAAACTATAATGTCAAAAATATTTTTGAAAAAGTTTTATAAAATGGTTTATTTGTTACTGATTATTTCATAATTTCTAGAATTAAAATTTTAAAACGTAATATTTTTCAATTACAAATTTCCTAAGAAAAAATAGGAAAACTATTAATTCAAAAAAAATGTGAAACATATGAAGCTCAAATATTTAAGTTTTTCAAATTCTCCAAACGTATTCTCAGGAAAGTTTGCATTATTCTTGTTTCTGAGTACAGATAGTTTTTTTAATTTTTAGGGGGAGGTTATTTATATGCAGTTCTTTTTTAACTGTTTAAATAATACTATGCTGGAAAGAGCATGGTAAGGTAATACTTTATTACTTTTACATTACGGGGCTTTTTTTTAAACATAAAACAGTATATATTACATTTCTCCCTAGATTTTTATTTGATGCTTTACATTTTTTTATGAAAATTATATTTAAAGTACTAAACTGAAGTCAACTACTTTCCTAAATAAAGTGAACTACAATGCGCTTCCCAAATGAGATCAAATATGTTTTCTTCACAAAAAAACAGAATATATATATATATATATATATATATATATATATATATATATATATATATATATATATATATATTACTATAAAATTTATAGGCTCATTTACAAAATAAAAGACGAGAGAATAAAATTTTTATTCATATATATACAGCTATAAAATAACTTAGTTTGGTACCAAAATGAATTTTGTAATTTAAAAAATTATGTTCCGAGATGGGATAATATGTAATAGCTTTCTTATAGATTTCATTTCACTTTTTATTCACTTTATAGGGAAGGCACTCTTTGTAGATTCTTTACATTTTACTGGATATTATGAATTGAAATTTATTTTAAAGATATTACAATGTTTAAAATAATGGACAGTAAACTATTTTCTACAAATTAAAGATTTTCTTTGTCTCGCGAGATCTTACCTTGTGTTAAATAGTACCTTCACGGAATGTTGCAAATTCAAAATGTTTGTAATTCAGACGCAAGAATTTAAATATTTTTTCGTATTGTAGTAAAGCATGATACGTTTAAAAACTCAAGAGCATTAGAGATACTTCTCAAAGTTTAACAAACTGTTTCCTCTTAAAACATTTGATACAGATGGCAAAGTTTCTTGCTACTACATTTGGGATACCCCGTGGACTGGGGGTATCATCTCTTTATCATCTACGCGATCATAGTTTGAGGGGAGAAAAGATTGACCACCAAATTCTTCTATAATAAAATTAGTTTATTATGATCTTAATTTATATTCAACCAACACATTACGCTAGTCTTGGAGAATTATGATCAGGAGTGATGAGACTTAAACTGTAATTCTAAAAAATACCGCGATAAACCCCCGAATCTATATTTATATTGTAGATGATTTCCTAACTTACTAGAATCCGCTCTAGTCTTAAAGCGTAATCTAAATTATCTTACCGCTATGCCACGACGAACAGCTACAGTCCTTATATCGTCAATCTAATTCTTGATCCTACTTTATCCGGCAAATAGATAGTATTCTGGCTTCAAACTTCACGTAGAATTCTCCTAGTACACTTCACTGGCACTATTAGACCTCCTCATCAAACACTTAGAACTGTGGCAACTTCACGCGAATACAAAAGCTCCAATATATACACTTCCTAATCTAAATAATCACGTTCTCTTTTTGGATTAGTTGGAAAGAATTGCCATTCTGACCCCAAAGTTTTCCCAAGAGTTTTATTAACAGAAGTCGCGATAGAAGCCCGTCACACATATTCCAAAAATTGTAACTGTTAACATTGTTAGTGATTTTTATGTCAGAGTAAAACATTTTAAAGTAAACAATTTCTGCATTTTCAAATATCCATTGTTTAGTTTTAGGTATGAGCTAAGAAAATAAACATTTAAAGGATAAGTCCAAGGAGACTTTTATTAGAAACTTTTCATTCAAAATTTTAAGTAAAGATAATAGTTGCTTAAAACTATTTTTGAAAAAAAGGGTTTCACACACACACACACAAAGATACTTTTTAATAAACATATTCTGCCAAAGATAAAAAAGTTTCAGAATTATTTTAAACCAGCATTTCTTCAAGAAAATTTGAATTAAAAAAAGTATCAAAGTTAATTAACATTACACGTAATATGATAAAGAAAATGACAATCTTTAGTTCTTTTTTTCTAATCAGAGACTTATGAATGATATAAGAATTTTTATGTATGGTTCATATAATTGGAAATTATATCTATTTAAGGATTTTCATGCATTATATTAAACATCCATTGAAATATACGCTCTTTATAAAACTTTTCTCTGTTATAGTCACCTCTTAAAATTCTACAACATTAGCTCACCTCAGTTGAATTGCTTATAAAATATTTGCACATTTAAGATTACTTTAGCGGTTATGGTAACTAATACAAGCAGTTATTACCGTTAAAGTGGTACATGAGACTGCATTCTTATTAACACCAAATTTATTATGTGAATAATTTAGTAATCAATGTAATCTATGATGTGCATTAAAATTTGCGTTATTCCAAATATTGTTCATTTATCTGTAATTATTTGAGTTTTATTACAAGTTCTGAAATGTGTATTTAATTCACTGATTTGTGCATGACTTTCAATTTAACATAAATATATTAGGTAAGAAAAATGTTGGTAAGGGGTAAGAAAAGGCAATTTATTAAAATTTTTGCGAAAAATATACCAGCAGATAATTCTTTTTTATCTTAGAAGCATTCATGTTATTTGCTAAAAATAAAATGATTTTCTCACCAGATTATAACAAAGTGAGCGATGAGGTTTGGTATTAAATTTCACATTAAAATTCATTTATTTCTCTTTTAATAAAATGTTTGTTACATCGGATTAGAATAATTACATTAGGTTCAACTCTTTCATAGAGTTTTTGACTGTTCTGTGCGATCTTCAAAAGAAAATATTTTTGTTTGATCATCAACATATTTTGGCTAATCCAGGGTTTCTCCAACTGTTGGCCACTCCCCCTAGGGGCGTGATAACTCTACGAAGGGAGCACGAGCATATTGAAAGGTTGAAAACAAAAGATTATATATATTTTTAAAAAATACATTAGTTTACTAAAGGTAAGCCAAATAAAGAGTGTTTTTTTTTCCAGGTATAGAAGTTTAGGTTGGCATTACTTTCGAAAATGACGACCGATTTAACAGCTGTCAAGTGATTTATTCTCTGTTTGGTTTGACAATTCATCATGAATAGACTCACGCCTGAACAACGCTTTCAAATATGTCGTCGAATGGGCCCAAAACGAGGTTGCCGTTGTTCCCGATTTTTATAAGCGAATTTTGTTTAGCGATGAAGCGCACTTCTGGTTGAATGGCTACGTCAACAAAAAACTGCCGCGTTTGGAGTGAAGCTAATCCACAAGTTTATGTCGAAACACCGTTACATACAGAAAAACTGACTGTTTGGTGCGCTTTATGGGCTGGTGGAATCATTGGTCTGTACTTCTTCAAAAACGATTAAGGGAACCAGGACATGCTCGAAAGAGTAAAATGCCAAAATTAAGACCCTTTGTTTATGAGACATATATCATTTAAAATTTCCAATAGAGCTTATATTTTTTTATGTCTATAATAAAGATAATTTAATTATTCTCTGTAGAGCTACAAAAATAACTTTTACTCCAAAAGTTTTTTTTTTACAACTTAATTTAAGTAATACATAATTTTTGAGAACTCGTAATATATACTTATGTTTAGGTACCATTTTTTAAAAAAGTATCCTTTTTTATGCAAAATATTTTTTACACATATATAAAACAATACATAAAATACAGTGAAACCCTTTTTTTTTTAGTAAAATTTTAGTATAGTTTCTTTAAAAAATTATGAAACTTTGAAATTTGAATTTTTTTTTCTTTTTCTGCTTTTTATGCATAAAACAATTTTTAAAAAATTAGGCACTATTTTAATAGAAAAAAAATTAGGTTCACTATATGCATAGGCATCTTGTATAGAAGTATAAAAAATCAGGAATCATACAGTACAATAGTTTTTTTAAAAATGTACCTAAATGCAAAAAATATGCTTTTGAGAAAAGTGAAAAACTAAAAAAACAAACAATATTTTCACATATTATACACTTAATTAGTATTTCCTTGCCTATTTTTATTATGACTAATAATAATCCTTCACCATTTTCTAGAGTTACAAAAGTAATTTTAAATTCATATGTTTTTTTCCCTTTGTTTTAGTTAACATGAACATAATTTTCGAGATCTTGTAATACATATTTTCATGTATAGGTACCATTTCTTACAAAAATATTCTTTGAATATACAAAAAAAATTTACAAATATATATAAAGTAACATATTAAAATAATGAATCTGTTTTTTAACTAATTAATTGCATAATTTCTTAAAAATAATCATAAAACCTTAAAATTATGAAAATCTTAATTTTCTTTTTTTACATATAAAATCAATTTTCAAAGAATTAGACACATACTAAAATATATTTTGTTCACTGTATGCACATGTATCCTGTTTAGATATATAAAAGGTTTCAAACAATATGCTACAATAGTTTTTAAAGTGTACCTAAATTTAAAAATATTAAACATTCGAGAAAAAAATATAATAAAACTTAACAAAAAATTTCTCCTTACATTATAGATTGGATTAATATTTCCCTGCTTGGTATTCATTTTCTTCATCTAAATTATGTTTATCCATTTTCCTTTTTAAAGACCTTCTTTTATTTCTGGCTCCCAATGACACTTTATTTACTATACGTTCAGCCTCAAAAATTCGTTTGTTATCAATTATAAGTAAGGCACGCGTTCCGTGTTGTATCCTGGTTTAATGCCCAGAGCTTCAAAGACTTTTATCCTACTTACATATCCATCGTTAAAACAAATTACAGCATCCATAACTCCAAATTTCTAAGTTTCAATGCCAACAAAAACTGTTTTAGGAATTCGCTCCCAAATACATTTGTTAAAACTTTCATTGGGATTTTGTGTTCTTCCATGAAGGTACTTTTTCAATAAGTCATTCTCTGTGAGATCCCGAAACACTTTTTTCACTTTCAATAAAATTGACTCAGGTAAAGAATGCTTGTGAATATAAAATTCCCCCGTAACAATGCTACGGTTATAACTGCACCAGCTATCCTCACCAAGAGGACACAAAGCGTGTTGAGGATTATCCTCAGTACTTAGTTTATGAAAATAAATAGCCCATATGGCTCTTTTCATGTCCTCCACAGATGACAAATTTTTACTGATTGCTAGTCCATAATAATCTTGGATCGAGTCCACTTCTTTAAGCGTTAGCCGTCCACGTCCCGAAATATTTTTCCCATCTGATAGCTTAATGCCTTTGCTCTTTTTAGAATGTTTCTCAGCCTTGTGCCCATACGCTTTTGCACATGGCCAACACATTCTAATTTTTAAACTTCTGTGTCGCCATATACTTTTGCTTCTTTTATAGTAAGAAATCCTTTTGAGTCCCCATCACCAAGATACTGCGTATAACATGCTTTTCGTGATGTTTCAGATCGCTGAAATATACTTAATACCCCCGACATTCCATTCCCCCACTGAATCCTTCGTAATTTTTAGCACAATTTCCACATGGTTCTTTTTTACCCTTACATGAAGAACAATATTTTGTGAGAGCTTCAAAGTCGATAACCTTTCCGTTCTCAACAGACGTAGCACATACAACTCTATTCAATGAAGAATAGCCTCTTTTATGCCATGTGCCATCCACAGCCACAGCTATATTTGAATTATTAACATTCGCTATGACTGCTTCGTGAACAGCTGCATTCATGGAGTCTTCACTAATTGTTTCTTAAACATTTAAAAACAAAGAATTATGGCGTTCAAACTTTGCAGGTGGTGGAGGCAAATTCATGGGTCCACAGAATATTCGAGCAGCAGCTCCACCTTTTCCAATAGCTCTCATTCCATATGTCAATCTTAGGTTAACATCATAACATTTATTTGATATTTTTGATGACATTGTGCTCGTCGATTCTCCACAGTTGTGACAAATTATTTCCAAACTCACAGCTAAACCTCTATGACTTTTAAATCTTCTCTCAGCGCAATTTTAACTGAAGAACAGCAATATTTACAACATAAGAGATTTTTCATAAGGGAAGATAATAAATCCAGTTCAACGATTATGTTTACATTTTGAGAATCTTGTTCTTTTAGTAAATCCGGTATTTTAATTTTTCTCCTAGAAGCACTTTCCACGGAATTCAAAAGCAATTCTTCAGTCGATTTAGACGTTTTATGTTGATTGCTACTATACTTCCTTCTGCCAATTTTTTTTTATTCTTGGCATAATTACTCGTTTAAAAAAAGTTAAGATACTTTTAAAATCTTATGAATATTGATAATTATAAGTAAAAAATAAATATTTCTTACGAAAATTAATGTAAAATTAAGTAGTTGTAGCCACAAGAAATTTCGGAATAGACGAACTCGGTTCAAAACATTGCCATAAACCGAAATTTAAAGTAAGAAATTTTGTCACACAGCTTGGAACAATAGCTCACGCACAAGCGTGGCTAAAAAGTAACGGGGTTAACATTCAAACGAAAAAAACAATTAAAAGTTAATATAGATAAAATACAGGGAAACTATATTTTAAAGTTCAAAGGGGCGTGTCAAAAGGGGCGTGGTCATTAATTTACATTTTTATTTTTCATATTTTAGGGCTATTTTATCAACAAACATATAAGTATTATACATTTTTAGATTCAGAAAAATAAGCACTATTTTTTAGAACTAAAATTGAAAAATCGATTATTTGAAAGTATATGATTTCCCTGTTCCCTTAAGGCCACAACGTTGCAGTCTATGGTGATCGGTATAGAGCCATGATTACTAACTTTTTCATTCCTGAATTGAACAATCATGATGTCCAGGAGCTGTGGTTCCAACAAGACGGCGCTTCATGTCGCAAAGCTCGTGCCACAATCGATTTATTGAAAGACGTTTGGTGACCGCCTAGTTTCACGTTTTGGACCTGTGAATTGGCCTCCAAGATCTTGTGATTTAACACCGCTAGACTATTTTCTGTGAAGCTATGTAAAGTCATTGGTCTATGTGGAGATGTCACAAACACTTGACCTTTTGAAAGACAACATTCGCCGTGTTATTGCCGATATACGGCCACAAATGTTGGAAAAAGTCATCGAAAATTGGACGGCCAGATTGGACTACATCACAGCCAGCCGTGGCAGTCATATGCCAAAAATCATATTTAAAATGTAATGCCACAAGATGATCTTTCGAATAAAAAAATCATGTCAATCGAATAATACATCGTTGTTTTATTGCAATTTAAAGTTCTTTACCTCTAAAAAAACACTCATTACATTCTGGCACAGTATATATATATATATATATATATATATATATATATATATATATATATATATATATATATATATATATATATATATATATATATATGCTTACTGATAATAGTACACTTGCAAATGTATCGGTACAGTACAATGTATTTTATAATTAATTTAACGATGCTAAGTAAAGAACAAGTTTAATAATTATGAGTGACCACATTAGCTTGGAATATATAAAATTTTATGCAAGAATTAGCACTTGATAATTTTTTTGGTTATTAGTTAATCCCTTAACTGCAGATTAAAATTTATGCCATTTGCTCCCAATGCAAGCGTTTTACTCATAGGAGCGAATGGGATGTATTGGGGGAGGGGGGAGGAAAGGGAGAAATAAAAACAAGTCCTCTGAAATAAGTAAATCCTTTGCTCTGTTAAGGTTCTTTTATTGCATTCCAAAAACTTCTGAACAATTTTATGGATAACTGTGCACAGAGAAAAGATCATACTTTGGGAAGACTACATATACGACTGGGGTAATTAAAGATTTGCTGTGTGAAACGTTTATGTACGCAGATGGCGCTTAAGTGATGTAAGTCGTATTGTAGCTTTAGCGTCAAATGATAGTGTTATTGGAACCAATGTTTGATATTGAATGACGGAAAGAGGAGAGGCGCGCGATGAAAATCATGATTAGATGATGGGTCACAAACATTGTTTGAGAAGCATTGGTGTAAACTATTAGATGCTGCTGACTTTTAAGTGATCCCAACCATGCCAACTCCACATATCTCACCCAATAGGTTTTAGTGTTTTAATAGGTTCTTCTAAACAGTTGAATTCGAACTGTTAAAATAATTTTTGGTTATATCATTTTATTAATCATTATGTGACAAACGTCAACTGATCACAGTAACAGCACAAGCAATAATAATAGAGTTACAATATAAATTTAACAAAGTTCACAGGCAGTTATAGTTATCACATGACCCCCCCTTTAAGTTATTAATCATTAACATAGTCATTCAAATAAGATGGTGGTTTACAAACACGGTTACTTCTCTTTGGACATTACAATCTTACTCGTTACAGTTCTATATATTTTAAGGATATGCAATTGCTTCTGATTGCCTGTTTGAATTATTCTGTGTTGCCATGAGAGGACACATAGCTCATTAGAGCAAATAGCTTCTTTCTAGCTGTCGACAGGACAACATTGGTGCTGAAAAGCAGTATTGAGGTGCATGGCTTTCTGTGATGTAGTCATCAAATGTACGCAGGTAGGCGGTCGATTTTGAAAGCCTTTATCAAGACTTTTCTCCCTATATGGTAATACTTGAAGGTGTCTTGTATTTGAAATACGTAGCAATTACTGACAATGCTGTATGTCTATCTCGTCAAACAATCCTTGTCAAACCATGAATAGTCTCAACTTTTCAGGGATTTTTCTATTGTTTAACTCTTGAATTTTTTCCGTGAATATTTAGTGTATTCTCTTCCATATCCAGTGAAATCTCAAGCAGTACTAAGACCCAACTCACGCACGCGTGAACTACTATTCCCATTCTAGAAATCCTTACAAAGTGTGGTCATCAGCTTGTTAGTTCAGCCACATAGATAAGTCTAATAATTTCCACAGCTGCATCTTTTCTTGTTTAAGCGTTGCGGATAGCATCCAGGTACGTTGATAGGTTGTAGTTCTCTTTTTAATTTGCGCACGAGGCTGTTTTGATTTTTCTGATTCCTCAGCTATATAAGGCTTGTATGAATTGTAATCTATTCATCAGCATAAACTGTATATGGGAGAAATTTGAATTTATTATAAGTTTCCTTTGAAATCTTGCTTCGTATTTGATACTAACAGGAAATTTTACTTTTAATGTATTTTAATTACTGCCTACAAGAAACAAAAAAATATCTGTAGTGTCTGGTTAATGTTGGCGGTAAATTTTTGAGTGTTTGGTACTATACTGGTAGATGTTACTATTTGCAGAGGGGAGAATAGGTGGTTTTAGAACACGGGGAGGGAACAGAGACGGAGATTTTTCTTGTGTTGGTTTTTGCACAATGAGAAACCCCACACAAACTATGAACTACTCACTTCTGGAGTTAAAATGATAGAATTCTTGATCTTAAGGAATGACGTACTGTACTCAGAAGTATCGAGGAAAGTAAAACAGAAAGATATTAAAATATATCTCAGCACTTATTTTTAAAAAATTGTATTATTAACAGCACTATATTTATGCATTAGTCTCTTGAGTACTACTACTACGTATATTTTTAGATATGTATTAATTTATTGGCATGGTTTTATAACTTTAATAAATGAATAAGCAATATTTATTTTTATTAGAATCGGTTCTATAAAGATACTGTTAGGGGTTTTAAAACTGTTACATTCATATTATAATAATGCAACCATTTTATTTCTTAAGGTTAATTATTAATAGCGTAATGTTAAAAAATATAATTAATAAAACTATAAATTGAGTATTCAACTTGGTTTTAGTGAAACATACCATTCGATACTTTCATACTTTATTTTTAAATAACTACTTTGATGCGTTATCTATACTAAAGAATGCTCTTTTAATGTGGTCAGTTTATTTTTAATTTTCATTCGCGCTATTTTTCGTTCAACAATTTTTTTTTCAATTTAAACTATTTCAATGAATATATTCTACTAAATTCAAGAAGCATGAAAAATTACATGGCTTATTAAACAGAATAAATTACCTTCATAAAAATGGATCTTATAGTTTTAAATGTTATGATAGCAGAATTTTTTAAAAAAATAAAAACATTTAAAGCACTCAGAGCTTTTAATTTACTTTTTCGCATCAAAAACTGAGGATATTCTTCTTTATCTTGATCATTCTTCCCCTTCAGGTATAGCGAAATAATAGAGTAATACATTTTATCTTAATTTTGTGCGGGTGTCCTTAAGCGAAAATGTGAATGAAAATCTGGAGAAAAGAGCTACAAAAGAATTTCTTATTGTTCTGTCTAATGAAAGAAGTGAATTTTTCTTTGTACATGAAAATATTCAAGATCTTATCCCAAGATAAAGATCTAATTTTTATCAAGTAATTTCCACGTTAAAATCAAATTATTGTGTTGCAAACTTGATATAGTGATAAGTAAAACATATCGTGAAAAAAATACACGAATAGTTTATTTTAATTACGATGCCTTTTTATTGTGTTACACATATAATTGGTAAAATTTTGACAAAATGTGTGCTAAAGATTTTTAGTATAGAAAATCCGTTGTTTGTACCTATTTTAACTCTCCAAGATTTTAAAAATAATTATTTTTAAGCAGCTAAGTATATTTTCAGAACATATTGGAATTTTACGATGCGTTTTGCATTTAGATCAGTGTTTATAAAAGTTATTTTCAGAAAGACGTAGTAAATGTAGTATATGTAGATAATACATCTCGCAAATCTGAAAAAAAACATTATTTGGAAGAAAGTTTGTGACAAAGCTAAGTGAAGATCTGCTTGCGCCATGATTGAAAAAACGTATAAAAGTATCAACTTTGACCCAATGAACAAGGACAATTATATGTGAACTTTTGAAATTGGGGCAGAACATTGAACCACCTGAACAAATGGAAACTAAAAATAGGGAAATCTGCGCCATATAAGTTGCGTAGAATGACACATCAATTTCATTAATTATGTTCTTGAGCAATGTGCGGAGAGCATCATACTAAAATGCTTAAATATTGCTTCCAAAATAAATAAATTTTACTTTCTTGCTTATGTGAAGATTGTATGTCATGAGAGAGAAATCATCTGCATGTAGTATAATTTGTTTGTTATTAACTTTCAAAATGAGTCTTAAGCTTGCTAAAACTCATGTCGTCTGGGAGACGAATGCTTACCATTCCCGTAAGTTTTTCAAAGAGTAGCATTCTAGGGTTAAATAGATAAATAGTGCTTTAGTCACATTTCTGATTATAATGCAACCTGGTATTCAGCCTAGCAGTAAATAATATTTTCCCTGCCAATGGACATCATCCTATGGAATTACTTCCCGTGTTGTCTTGTCCTAGTAGTGAAGATAAATCAAATATCGTCGAAGACCTTTGGAGAAGAAATCAGTTCAAGGACCGTAGGACTTGGGACTATGTTGGGCAGTTTAGCCAATATAGAAGCCCAACTAAAAATATAATTATGAGAAAGTTTTGAATGTCAGGACAGTAAGGAGAAGTATTGTTAAATTTTATGGCCACCAGTTGATATTTTCATCCCTTTAAAATGTCGTGTATGTAGTGTGGTCATGGTAGTTGAAATTACGCTAGTGCAATGAAGTTCTGGAATGCATTTACTTGTCTTGTATGCTCTAAATGGTAAGGAGTATCATCATAATTCAGAATTATCAGAGAGACGCTACCGAACTGAAACGTGTCGTACTAAGGAGAAATCTGGTAATTGTGCCATTAAGAGAAGTGCCAAAAACACGAAAATAAAACAATACGAAGTCATGCTGTGTCTAACTGCGAACTACACATATGAAATGAAAACCCGGGAATATGTAAAGCTAGTGCCAATCCGTATTGTAAGGGTGTCATGCACGACAACTAAATGCCCGGCTCTCAAATGAAATGAACCACCATGCTTTAGCTTCAGTTGACCGAATGTGAAGGAGACGAAACTGTCCCACCGATATTCACGAATCCTTCCACACATATCTACATTGGTCGGTACCATATGATTTATCTGCAGAAATTTGGAGGTGTTATAAATATGATGATTTCGTGTTTAATTAAAAATAATTATTAAAATTGAACCTGCTGATTATTTTTTTCAAACGGCCTAAATAGGGGGGAATACATCTAAATATTTTTAACGGGGAAAAAGACACATTTGATATTTAAAATCATATCTAATTCTAATACTTGTATTTAGTTACGAATTTTTGGAGTTTTCATTTGTATACTTTGTGAATTTTTAAAAGGTTTAGATTATATTTCTCAAAAATATCTTTGTAATTATGAAATACTATGCATTTACAAGATGTGAAGTTTCAGAGCATACATGGCAAAACTCTCATAAAAAATAACTTAGGCAAAAATATTTAATTCATAAAACATAAAAAAAACATAAAAAATAAAAATGTATATCTAAATTATGAGTTTTTTAGATCTTGTTTAGAAGCAATAAAAGTGTGACTTGTCATAGTTATCAGACCTAAAAGAAAACTCTAAACATTAAAATGTGTATTATCAATGGTCCCACACAAAAAAGTCAATTATCTTCTCACCACTGACTTTTTTCGTTAGATTTAAAAATATAGAAATCAAGACAATGATATATATATATATATATATTTCTTTTTAATTTTCTCTTAACACATGAGTAGCAGTATTTATTCCCGGCGAAAATTTTTTGTAATGAGTTCGCATAAAAAAAGTAATTGACTTTTTACCGTCTTTAAAAAAATGCACTAGTTGAAACGTCGAAATTGAAAATAAAAACCTATCTCTCTCCTGATTTTATTAATTCTTCTCTCTCATGGTAAAAAAAATTAGTATTTTTTCACTGTATTCGTAAGAAAAAATATCCAAATACTTTAGATCACAAAGGAAAAGATTTAACATCTTTGTCTTAATTTATGGAATAAATTGTCTTTAAAATTGCGTTCAGTTTTAATATTTTGTACAGACAATACATAACATTGTATATTACAGGGAATTAAAAGATTTATTATTCTTTTTGTGTTAGGTGCTATTTATAAATCTATTTGAATATTTTTAAAAGGGTGTCTATTATGAATTTATATCTTAAACTATTTTACGAATAAATAAGAGTTACATAAGGGGAAAAAAATAAGATGTATCATTCAAATGAAAAATTAGCGATTATATTTTTTTCATTTATTTTGTGTAAAACTCGTAAGTAATCCATTAAATGTATTATTTATTATGTATGGATTTTTTACACTTTAAATATATGTATTAACTATCTGAACCTATATAAACATTACTTTGTAATTTTTCATTCCATGCTGACTTTTCTAATTCAATTGGCTTGTTTTACATCAGTTTATACTATCGGGGTGTATCTTATAAGAAAATAAAGTATCCTAAGAGTCCTAGTAATTAAGAATTTTGCAGAACAATATCATTAGCACCTAATTGCTAAGTGTAACCATAAACTTACTGGTAAATACTTATTAGGATTTGAAGTCATAATTACCTCTTTTGATATGTAATAATAATTACAAATGATTACGCTTGCAATACCAATTAAAGCCCATTTAGCAATGTAATTACAGTAATTCCTCCTGTTTCTGACACATTTCTTGTATGCGATTATATTGCGTTTGCTAATAGTTATTTGGCAATGTAGCTTCGTAGATCCTCTTGGCGAATTAATTAGATATTCATTAACAACTTAATACAAGTTAGGTTCATTTTTGAAATAAATATGAATGAAATAAAAAAAATGACATTAATACTATATAAAGTAAATTTTAGCCAATCATTTCTTAATTTGTAAAAAAAAATAGTAGATTAAATGTTTCAAACTTCTTGACGAATGCTATTGAAAAGATGTTGTGAGAAAACATTTACCGTGAAACCCGGCGTATAACGCGCACTTTTAAAAGAAAAAAAAGATCGAAATAGACGGGTGCGTGTTATACACCGGGTATAAAAAATAACAGCTTCAAATTAAACAAAAAAAAAAAAAAAAAACATGAACATTATACGAAAAATTGAATGTCTACATGTTTCGAAATGCTGTTTAAAAGAAATGACCTTCCTGAGGTACTTAAAACAGTGTTTCTCAAACTTTATGTTGCGCCCCCTAGCGGGTGATAAATCTAAGAGGCGGGGGTGAGAATTTTGAAGAGTCAAAAACAAAAATTATGAAAGAAAATGACTAATATATGGAATGTAAACACAGACAAAATACATTGTGACATAATAACAAATAAAATACACACACATTTACACTGATTTAATACTCTTATAAATGTATAGTACTGCAAAATGTGTGTTTTAATTAATGAATTAAACAACACTAAGTTACGATCAAGTTTAATACTTACCAGTGACCGCATGGGATTGTCATACAAAAAATTCTAATCTAAAGCAGTGTTTCACAAACTGTGGTACACGAACATGTTGAAAATAAAAGGTTTAAAAAAATAATTTTGGAATGAAAAAAAAATCTTACTGACATAATTAAAAGTACACATTTACACTGATATAATTTATAAGTATGATCTGGTGATCATCAAAAATAAAAGATTATATTTAAAACCCTCATTAGCTATTTTTGATCATATAACCAAATAAAAAAAGATTAATTTATTACGTTTCCTTTAACCCCTAAAATACTACTTTAGATTATGATATATTTGATCTTCAAACTTACTGGTAGGTTTCATTCCGTCTCTTTTTCTTTTAGAAAAATGTAAATAATATTTTTCTGTTGCTTTTTTCCCATGTGAATGAGTTTTATAATATATGGATAAGCATACTGAGCATTTTGAAGGATTTTTGGCCAAGATGTATTTTTATGAGTATTGTGAAACATAATGAAAAACATTTACACAATTATTTTTTAGAACTGCATTGATATTTTTATATGAGTTTGTAGCTTGAAAGGGCTGGGTACTCAACTCATCCACCGAACGATAATACACTTTTAGCATGGGAGCGGTCACATGAGACGCAGTATCAACCCAAACGCAAGAAATCGTTAATTCTGGGAACACTGTTTATTCGTTATCAGTGACCTGACGGTATCTTCCTGTTAGACACTTTTAACTGAGAACTAAAATGAATTTGTCCTAAATATGCCTTTTTTGAGAGTGGCAAACGTTGCTTTACAATCAAGGTACTTGTTTTGATCGAGTTCCCTGCGCGAACAATATTGTTCCAAAATATTTTCTATGAACATGCTACACTTTCCCCTATGAATAACTTTGTGGTTTTGATTGCTGTGTTGTACGACTTATTATGGTTTATAAATGTAAATGAGCAGAATGTTAAAAAAATGGGCATATGTGATCTCTATTGAAGGAAGTTGAAACTGATCAAATAATTGAAGAACCTGCTGAAATAATACATTTTAATCAACATATAGCGAAAGTAAATATTAGAAAATCGATATACATGAAACGTTTGAGTTGAATTCAAATTTTAAAATGCTGCCTATAAAGAACTCTATAAAGAAAACTGAATCTATAAATGCAGCACTTCACCTTGTCAAAAAGACACAAGGAAGAAAAGTTCAAAATGCTATTCGTAGATCATCAAACGATAGCAAAACTTTAATAACGTGAACAAAATATGACAGTTTTGCTGGGGAATAACGTTCCTGCATTGTTAGCGAAAAGTGTCTGTGATGTATGTCCTTTATTCAAGTCCCACACATATGGAACAATTTCTTTAGTTTTATTGCATTTTTCCTCAAGTTATCAAAAAAATGGAAAAGTCCTTGTAAGTAGGTAAGTATATTTTCTCTTAGTTAAATTATTCACTGGAATTGTGAGTTTTATCGTGTATAGTAAAAATAATTATAAAATAAATTATAGTTTTAAAATAAATTAAAAAACACGCCTTTATAGGGAATCGAACTAAAAAGTAAAACAAAAGAAATAAAAATATATATTACTCAAAAGTAACATATATACAAAATTTAATACTTATCTTGTTAATTTTTACGGTTTATAATTATGACCCTTTGTATTTTTAGTGCCAAAGTTCATTATTATTGCATTCAATACATTATTTTGGGGGTGGGGGTGATAAAAATTAAGATGGAAAATTTGGTCGCCTTAAGGGAAAGTTTGAGAACCACTGATCTAATGATAATATTTTTCTGGATAATTTCTTTCTTTCTATTAATCCGGGAACCGTTGAATAAATTTACTTCATTCACCCCCAATCTCACAGTTTTTCTTGTGGGCATGCGTATGTGATGTATTGCGGGAGGGAAGAAAATAAATAAATAAGCAAATCCTCTTTACACTATCAAGGTTCTTTTTACTGCATTCCAAAGCCTTCGGAATAATTTTAAAAACAGCAGTGCAAAGAAAAGATCATAGTTCTGAAAGACATATATATACGTCCGTGGCAATAATCCATTTGATTGAGAGAGACATTTATATAAGTCGGTGACACTTAAAAGTTTAAAGTCGTGTTGCATCTATAGCGTCAATGTATAGTATTATTGAATTCAACTCACTGTTATTATACGGAAGGAACGCGGCGAAATTTTTTCTTGAATATTGGGTCGCAAATAGTGAAAGATTGAGAAGCACTTTAAGAGTTGTATTTTTAGAAGTATTCTTTTTTTCTAAAGCTTGCGATAATACCTCCAATCACTGCCTTCGAAATATAAGAGCTTTGCACTCGTAGATTTTGGGTTTCTTCGTAGTAAGAAAGGGTTGCCCGTTATACGACGAATATAGCTAAAAATTAAGTATTGTTTCCTGCATAGTTACTAAGAATATTTTAATTGTTTTGAGTTTATTTTAAAAATTAATTGACTGTTTTGTAACGAATTGGTTGATCTCGACATATATAGGAGTTTATAAAGTGCAGCGGAAATCTAGTGACTGAGTGGTAGTCCATTGCACTTCCACACCATAGGTCCGAGTTTCAAACCTCGGGCTGAGCTAGGTCAACTCAGTCTTTCATCCTTTCAGTGGGTTAATAAATGAGTACCGAACTTGCTTGTGAACTTAACATTGGGGGAAGGGCATCAGACTGAACACCTGATCGGATCATCTATTCATGCTCCCCAGAGCCCCAGATCACGTTTACTGATATGGTCATAGTAGGCCTCGTGGGCTGTTGCAGTTCGTAGTGTTTCCTATCTTTTTTTTAATTATTTCAGAAATTCTTTTGATTTAACTTAAAATAAATGTATTGCCCATTTTTATATGAGTAATAGATACAATTGATGGTAAAACATTCAAACTATCTCTAATTTTACATTCTATGGTTATAAATTTAAACAAAAAAAATGCTTGAAGTTTTAATAACTGCACTTTTTTTTCAAAATAAGAAAATACTCTTAATAATTGCGAAAAAGTACAATGTTCAGTAGTACAATGTACTATTTCCTTAAGTTTATAAAATAACTGATCGTTTCCTAGTTTATTTAAATTTAAGTTCATGAATTAAATCATAGTTTCTTTTAAATTTCTTATAGACCATGCTATCAGTAAAGAATATAAAATTTGAAGTCTATTGCAAAAAAAAAAAGGATGTTAATTTTAAGAAACCCTTTAATAATTTACAATTTCAGTATTTCGGCAAATATATGTATATTAAATATATCTGCATATATAGTAGTATACGCAGATGATTAATATTTCTATAAATATCATAAGTTTTACTAATATTCAGCAAATTATTTCAATGTCTAATCTCATATTTTATATTGCCCAGACTCATTCTATACTTCGTAATCTTTTCATAATACCTTATATTAATCTAGATATATTTTTAACTTTTTCATGTAATGAACTTTTTTTTATGAGTGATATTAGTCAACCACAAGTACTAGTGCTAAACGTAATCTCTGACATAAAGTAAACATAATGCTTTTGACTTTGGCCATTAGGGCGTGTTTAATGGAAAATGTACCAAATGAAATTCGTCTGGACATTTATTTAATAACTGTTTACGGAAACAGCAATATATCGTACTATAATACTTATATACAACTCGATTATTACATCATGTAAACTGTGTCGCTAAGAAAATTTTTAGAAAATGGACATTTTGTCATTAATATATTTCTCACATTATATTGAAGTATTGAAATTATACCTTTTGAAGCCGATAACTAGTTTGTGAAAAACTAATTTCCAAATGTGCAACAGAGTATTCTATCTTTCGCCTTTATTATTGTATGAAAAAAGTAAAAGTAGCTTTGAGTATATAGTTAAGTTTATTTTTATTGTATGAAATAAAAACTATAATAAATAGTTTCAGTATACAGGGTGGTTTCCGAATTCATGACATAAACTTTGAAGATATGCACATGATATTGCAACAACCATTTATTGTATAGGAATGTATGGGCGCATATGACGCAGTCAGGCACATACACAAAAAATAAGAGACGAAAGGAAAGATAAAGTGTTTGTTGAAACAATCATTGACCAGTGTAACGTTTACAATAATTGTTCAGCACATACGCTAAGAAGTCCAGCTATAGTGCACATTGCTGTACCACTCACTGGCAGTCGGAAAAGATAGTTTGCCTAATTCAAAGTTTATACTCGCTGCAAATAGAAGAAGTGTAAGCAATTTTCCTTCAACACTCTACAAGCGGTCTGATGACTCACACGTGATTTTTTTCATTGAAAACAATTGTAAAATCCCTGTGTTCCACAAAGCATCACACGGGGCTTACAGAAGTATTAAACACACATTCAAGGGAAATAAAAAAAATTAAAAAATTAAGGTTAAGAAAAATTACAAATATTTACAACAAATTCACAGAGATTTTTAAAAGCACTTCTGGTGGAAAGAAGTTGATGAACTTCGTGGCCAATTAATGCTAAGTCTCTTAAAAGCCAGTCTTTTAATCTCTCTCTCTCTGACATACTTGGAACACAGAAGGATTGCATGTTCTACATTTTCCTCGCCACCAATATTACAGTACCAGGAAGATGAAGGAACTGAATTAAATTTGTTCAAGTAGCTCTTGAAATTACCATGGCCAGGGAGAAATTGAGTTATTTTGTAGTAAGTGTAAAAATGATGGCATGACAGTCTCTTATTAATGGTTGGAAAAAATTTCTTTGTTATGCATCCTTTATTAGAAATAAGATTCTTTCTTCCAAGACTTCGTTCTTTTTTTGTGATCTTCTTGTAAAATGATTTAGGAATATTAACGGCAATGTCAATTTTGCACTTGGTTGCAGCCTTTGCAAGCCAATCAGCTCGCTCATTCGAAGAATGCCCGTGTGTCTGCGAAAAAATGCAAACTCTATTGATGTTATTATCTTTTACGTTTTTAAGCTGCTTTTGGATTTCGACGATTATGTTGTTAAATGAAGAAATACATTTAAGAGAATCCAAGGAGGAAAAAGAGTCAGTACTGATGAGATATTCTGAGATGGCACACCTGATGAGCAACAGTTTTTGTAAAGGACTCATGTCTATCAGCTATAACGTTGAAGATGCTTTCTTCCATACTTGGATGCGTGCAGCGCTTCGTCGATCAGCATCATGTTTGGTGACATGGAATGAATCTGTTACACGAAGTTGTTGACGTCTGACTGCTGAGAACGTCTGTGATCCGACTTTCTTTCATCAGGAAACTGCGCGTGATACATTCGTAGCACATCTCTGCCATTACCATTTACACGGCCGTACAAGCAATGCATGTATGTATTTTCGGCATACGCAAAGTGTCCCATCGTAGAAGTCAGCACAATTAAAAATGGTGCTTTTCCCTACTGAGTTGCATCATGGTGAACGTCGGGTAAACATCTACTGCCCCCTACAGGCAATGCAACCAACTAATAACTCCATTTCTCTTTTATTTTCTCTGTTTACTCCTCACCGTGTCACTTGCGATAATACATTTCGATACAATAAACGATTTTTACAATGCCTGTATCTGCCTTTAAAGTTTTTACCATGAACTTTGGCATAATAGCACATACCCTGTATAACTGTTGTAACTGTTTTCTCCATTTTCATACTTTTCGATTTATCAGTTGTTTGAAAAACTGTTTGCAATAAAAGTATCTAATGTAATGAAAGTGCCATCAGAGTGTAGTTTATTCCGAATATTTAAAACTGATTTTTGTTGAACCATTTATGCTCTTTAAATAGTTAAATAAAGACTGAACAGGAAATTAGTTTCGGTTGTCATATTTCAATGTTTGAAAATTCTAAAAAAAACATTCGATTTTTCATTTGAATAAGGGGAAAAACTAAATAACTAAACTGACGAAATTAAGTTGTATTTGAACTAACAGATCCCTCTATTAATTTTAAAATATAACTGCATTTTACATAGATATATATTACTTTTATAAATTGGAACTTGTATAAATAATATTGTTCATCATATAAAATAAAAGAACGAAACTTAAATAAATAAATATATATGTTTAAATAAAATCAATCATCAACAATCAATCACAATAATCAACTAAATAATTGAAATTATACAAATCTTATAATACTAAATCATATTTCAAAATATCAATGGCGAATATAGAAGATAAAATTCCCCATCGTTTTCAAACAAAATTAAAAAATTATAAAATAAAAATTGATAAGATATCCAAGTGCCACCTCGGACTTAGGACCGATAAGTGGGGTTAAACTAGTTTGATGGCGCCAACCTTTCCCCTATTGCAACTTGGTAAGTTAATCGAAAAATATCCAATTCTCAAAAATTAAAAAAATAAAAATTAAAAAGTTAAAACTAAACCATTAAACTTGAAAAATTAAGCTATTCGCCATCGCATTCTGAAAAATATTATAACATTAAAATATTAAAATTCGAAAACAAATTAATTTATAATATAAGTGAACCATCGAACACCAAAGATGATGAACCCATCCTTAAAATAGTTGTATAGGGAATAAAAATTTGAAATCCGAAAGTTCAAACCAAAAAAAAATATCTAAAATCAGAAAGTTCAAATTAAAAAATATATAAAATCTCAAAGTTCAAATTAAAAACCTAGTATATTCACAAACGAATAGCGTAAATCATTAAGAACTCACCAAAGAACATCCTGTCAATACTTCAATCCATAATTGTTGAACGACTTCTCATGTTTAATACAATTATCACTCCTATATTTTGTCATAACTCCTATTAATGCCATGCCAATCCAAATGATTCATAATCTAACATTAGAGTTTAACCATTTGGTATTAGATGCAAATGAGATTGTATGCAAATAACTTGCTTGATTGGTCATAAATAATTTTAAAGTGTAGTTGCGTAAATATTGGTCGATGTGTTTATTAAAATGTATCCTGTGTGTCGAATGCACATATTTTTCACAGATGGACCACTAACAAGCTGATTTTGTGGACCTAATGTTGTATCGTGGATCTGTGCATTTATGAGTATAAAAATATTTTTAAGAAATATTTTTGATCTATATATTTTCTCTAAAAGTTGATGAGATAATCTTTCTATATGCAACAAAATATAAACTTCTGGATATTCTTCAGTTTATCAATATTGCGTGTAGTTAAATTATTATTTCGCATCAAAAAATTTAAAACTATATTTCTAAATATTGATATATGTAGACAACTATTGAAGTTCTGTATCTTTATGACATTGAATTTAAAAGCTTCCCTTTTATCATATATATTGCTATATAATTCGTTGTCAATAATATTTAAATCTAAATCTAAAAATTCAACTTTGTTCGAGTTAAAATTTGTCTGTATTAAATTTAGGTATTCCGGATAAAAATTAATGCTAGGTTTAAACTCCCTGTCGCGACCTATACGAATTAAATCATTTATGTATCTTAATAAGAGGCAAGAGGGTGCTTTTCTTCGAATTGATTCATAATGGTGTAAATACAGGTTAGCAAGAATATTAATGGCTGAGCCACCCTGAGGCAATCCTTTGATTTGTTTGTAAAGTTTGTTATAAAAAAATGTGAAGTTCTCCTGTACTACAAAACGAATTAGTGTATTGAACTTTTCAAAACTAAAGCAGTTATTCAAACCATGTTTCTCATATGCATCTGAAAACACCTGAATTATATCTTCTATTTTGATGGAAGTAAATAAATCTTCTTGAAATCGAACCCATGCACAGAAAATACCTCTTGTTGATCAACTTTCTTTATTACATCATGGCTGTTTTTTATAATAGAATTATCTTTAAATTTGTCTATTGTATCTTGTAATATGGTCTGCAAAATTCTTCCCGATTTGGGTACATAAGTATTGAACCCATTTGTTACTCTGCGGAATTTGACTGCATTTTTGTGAAATTGAGGAGTCAAAAATATATGGCGATATTTAATTTTATTGCTAGAAATATTTAATTGTTTACAAAATGCCAATAATTATTGTTAATTTCTTTCATACTAAATTTACTTAACTTCATATGCATTATTATTTTGTATATATAATCATTTATTAATTTACTATAGTAATATTTACACATAATTGCATAATTTTCTGGGACTTTATCTACATAGACAATCACAAAGTGTGTTTGTAAATTTTCTATTGGTCTTTTAATTTTTCTATAGGAATCTTCGTTTTGTGTTCTAAAATAAAACTTCATTAAGTCCCTGAGGAGTTGAAAACCATATTCTTTAAAAGCCTTATTCGGTAAATTATATTTAATTGCAACATTTAGAATAAATATATTAATATCTTCTGATAGCTGTTTTCTCACATTTAAATTGCTGTTTGAAATAGTTAATCGATAACCAGTACATTTGCTCATAATTTTTCTTAATTTCTTAACCTGAACTATTTCTAAGTTGCCAGTTACTACGTTCCCATAATATTCGTCCACGTAATTACTGTAATCATTGCAACTACATTATTTTTTATCTACCAATTCATTAATACTATTATAGTTAAAAACTGATCTACTAATTTTTTTATTATACCTGAACGCTCGTTTTATTAACACATTTCTCACTGGGAATAAATCCATGTGTTTCCTAAATATTTCAGAAAATTGTATCCCATTATATGATTTATTCATGTATATCAAAGTGCAATATTCTATATTACAAGCATCCTTAGAGTCTATCTTTATTTTTAATCCATTAATAATACACTGCTGAAAAAAAGTAAGGGATATTGTAAGTTTTATGTAAAATAAAGATATAAGCGAAATTTTTTTTTGCCGAAAATGGAAGAAGATAATCACAAATGCAATTTTTTCTGATTTTCAAACTGTGGAATATGCTAATTTTGAGTTTGACGTTAAAATTGTCGCTTCAACGGCAGCGAATGAAATCTGACTTTCAACTGAAATGAAGACAAGGATGATCGGCATTCAGTGACTGCTTTGTTTCGATGAGTACGATGTCTCAGCGAAGTCATTTAACTGATTCAGAAGCTTGGAGAGTTGTTCGCAAGTTAGAAGGGGGCCAAACTCAAGCAAAATAGCGCAAGCCATTGGAGTGTCACAAAGTGGGATTTCCAGGATCTGTGTGGAACCGTTTTTTGGAGACTGGAAGTGCAGCCCGAATACCAGGACAAGGTCGTAGATGGGCAACAACGCCCAATGAAGATCGTTATTTAGTGTTAACGGCTCAGAGACACCGAAATATGAACACTACTCTTCTCCAACAACACCTTCGCTCGGCTACTGGTACCACGGTTTCAACTCAGACTGTCCGAAACCAGCTTCATGGTGTAGGTCGTATGCTCGCCGACCGATGGTATGTGTTAGACTAGCATCAAGGCATCGTCGCGACCGCAGGGATTGGGCAACAGAACCTGTGAACTGGAGGAGAAATGAATGGAACAATGTTCTTTTTTCTGACGAGTCCCGTTTTTCTGTTCATCCGGATAATAGGCGTATTTTCATCTGGAGGGCCGTGGCAGTAGGAATAATCCTGCGTTCATCCACGAAAGTGACAGATTTGGCGGTGGGGGAGGTTGGTGTATGGTGGCATCTCCATTGACGGGCGCATAGACCTCTACATCATTCGAGATGGACCTCTGACTGCTCGCCGATATAGGGATGAGATCCTCAGACCTATTGTAGTCCCTTACGCTGCAGCAATCGGAGATGACTTCATTTTAATGGACGATAACTGCAGGCCACCTCGTGCTAACCTGGTGGAGGATTTCTTTTTCGAGGAAGGAATCGTACGAATGGAATGACCAGCGTGTTTTCCAGACATGCATCCAATAGAGCACGTTTAGGACGCTCTAGGAAGACGAGTTGCTGGCCGCCAACCACCCCCACAAACTCTCAAAGAACTGGAAAGAGCTCTTCTGGAAGAGTGGGACAGAATCCCCCAACTCGTGATTAATAGCCACATTGACTCCATGCCTCAGAGGTGCTCAACGTTGCTGGCCGTCCGTGGAAACCATACCCCCTACTGAAATAAATTTCCTTTGAAGAAAACACCTTTTTTATTCTTTTTTTTTCTCATATGCACAAATTGTGTTTTTTTTTCCTTTTGTACACAAATGCGCAATAAAATGCATTTTTTTTCTGCCAAACATGTGTAATTTATTCTCATATAACCTACTACGTCTGTCGACCATGTATCAATCAGTCAAACATGTATAAAAAGTTTCCCAGCCACAAGATCCACCTATAACCGCAATATCCTTTAATTATTTTGAGCAGTATATATTTGCATACATCCATGACCAAGTGTGATCCGTGATTTTCTTTTAATCTAATACTTTTTAATAAATTTAAAACTATTCTTTCCTTTTTATTAAGTCCAAATAAAAAATACTTTATTTGTCCAACACTAAAATTATTCTCAAAGTCTTGTAATAATTTATTTAATTCTTTTTTAATTGTATCTATCCCTCTATTTTCTCGCTTTTTGCGTCCACCTTTTCCAACCATTTTAGTCTTATTACTATTATTTCTACCATTATACATAGATTCCTTATCATTTTGTTTCACATCCTGGATTAATTTTTTTGTTCCATATTGCATTCAATCCGTAAGGATATATAGCATTATAAACACCGAAGTAAATATTTTCATACCATAGTCTTTTTATCTTATTTGGAACAATTTTAATAATGTTTCACACAACACCTTCAAAACTATGTTTACTAAAATGTTGCATCTCTATCCTACCTGTATTTTTTGTTGTATTTTTTCCAATGTCGAATCTATGTTGGTTAATTCTCAGGTTCCAAGTTCCTGATGTTTGACTTTCATATTTAAAGCCGCAGAAAAACTACATGCCAATTTATATATGCAGTTGAATGTTTTACAGAACTTAAATTTTGATTCTTCATTATTCTGTTCATGTTGCATCATGGGGCAGTTTTTGCATTTTTATCACTACATTTTCTAAATCTCAATTTTAAATGATCTGAATCACTATGAAATATTTTATCAAATTGTTCGTCATATTTAAAATAATTACATTTCGATTCAGAATTCCTCCACTTCGATACATCGTAGTAATTCCCTACAAATCCAGTATTCCAAACAGTACGCGTTTTATATCTCTTAATGTTTTGATTATCATGTACTCCTAGCTTTGAAAATTTCTCATTAACCAACGAACAAGAAGCTAACGTTTTTTTTAATTTTATTTATAGTTTTTTGCATGCTGTCTCATATTGTCTATGCCCTCTATCTTTCTCCAAATCACTCTTATGCAACCGTCTCATTTTATCATATTCCATCTTAACCCAAAAATATCGGTCTCATTCTAATGGTAATTGATTGAAGATAGCACAAACACCATCATATTGTACCACCGAGCAATGACAGTCAAAATTGAAAGCCAAGTTTCCAGTCTTTAAAAATATACAAATCTTTAATATCATTATGTTTGAGTTAATATATATAAAAATTCCATGTATTTCGTAGCCAGTTTTTCTAAATGTGCTTAACTTTTTTTAATTCAGTGTTACAGTGACTATATACTTTCTGCTTAGCTCTTAAATGTATCATTATACAATAAAGATTTTTACGTTATCTAGAATTTTTTTTAAATGCAGATTGACTTTGTAGTGCATAAATTAGTTAACCGGCTTCAGAAAATGGACATTGAAACGTGCTAATTTCCATTTTTTTCTAATTTTATGTTTTTTTCTATATTTTTACATTTAATGTATTTATTTTCTTATTTAATTTGATCAATTTTTCTCCTTTTTATGTGTGTCATCTCCTGTAAAAAATCACATCTTTAAATTAAAAAAACACCGAGTTATATCAATTTTAGAAACATGTACAATTAAATCATATATAAACAAATCATAAACTTTTGTTTATGCACAATTTCCTTTTTATCTGGAAAAAATGTTCAAAGATTAATTCGACTGGTTTACATTCGGTGAGCATAGTAGTAGGAAATGATGAATCCTGTATAATTTCGCGAACATTTTCACTTTGCCGATATAAAAAACTCGAACATTTGGAGACACATTCAAGAAAAACAAAATTAGTACATTATACCAACACCGTGCAAAGGATTCCTGTGCGTTACATGGAGACACATTCACACATTCAAGAAAAACAAAATTAGTACATTATAAACACCGCACATTCAAGAAAAACAAAATTAGTACATTATACCAACACCGTGCAAAGGATTCCTGTGCGTTACATGGAGACACATTCACACATTCAAGAAAAACAAAATTAGTACATTATAAACACCGCACATTCAAGAAAAACAAAATTAGTACATTATACCAACACCGTGCAAAGGATTCCTGTGCTTTACGAAGGAAAACATTTTACCACTACGATAGTAAAAGTTGACTTTGTTACGCGAGCATTTTCACTTCGCCGATTAAAAGCTTCAGTAGAAGAAGGGAAAAAAAACCAACTTACCCCCTTTTTCATCCTGTCTTTTCCTGAATTCATGCTGACGAACTGAGAAGAAAAACCTTTTGTAGGCAATTTACTGAATATTAATCGATGACCTTCACATTTATGACTGGTTCTCGAAACAAGAAAAGTTTTTTTTTTTCCCTCGCGTAGACCAAATTGTAAACACACGCTGTTCCTTGATCTACTTTTTATTGTTCACGCTGAATTTAAATGATGTGATTACTAAGCAATTTACTGAATATTAATCGATGATCTTTCCAATTATGACTGGTTCTCGAAACAAGAAAAGTTTTTTTCCTCGTGGCGTTCACCGAATTGTAAAAACCCACACTGTTCCTTGATCCCCTTTTTATTGTTCACGCTGAATTTAAATGATGTGATTACTTTTTCGCTTGGTTAGTATTTTAAAATTGAAGGTAATGATTTAAAAAACATGTTTTACTGTTTGCGCAGGGGGTTGTATTATGAAAAGTATTATGCTACTTAGAAAACTTGAAAGAACGTACATGAATTGCTTTGAAGTACTTTTCATGATAGAGTTTGCCTCGGAAGGTTTCACAGCATTAACAAAATTTTTGTATCAAAATACACAGAAATGATGAGGCCATAACATTATTACTTTTTTTTTTTCAAAAAATTGAAAAATTTACAACTTAAGAGTCCAGAGAGCCCTTAAATAACAGAGACTCGGTTGCACAGACGTCAAACAAGCCATAGCACATCTGTGTATCCGAGCCTTTTTATTCTTTCTCAGTGTTCGAATCTGGTAATACAAGAAAGCTCAAAAACGTAAAATGGATGATATAAACAAAAGTTATGGGACTGCATTATCACACCTGTCACAAAATATTCAAATAAATGAAGAATTATTTACGGAAATTTCAGAATCTCTCTTCCACGATGGAATGACTATGATTAAAGTAGGATTTTTATTATCATTTTCAGAACATCTTATAAATAGAAATCCTGAGAAAAAAACTTTCATTCTCGAACAGATGTTCAATGTGTTGAGTAAACATTTAACCTTCTAAAGATGGACAGATGTACAAAACATAACTATTTACACCTTGCTATCCTGTGGTTTGTTATCGTTATTCAGCTTGTAGTATTCATAAATTATTTGCAAGTATACACACCAACAGCGGTAGAAGTGAATATTACTGGAACACAGTGTGTATTTTCAAAACATATCGGTAGGAAAATATTCCTCCATATTTGTTATAAAAACAGAGAAAAAAGTATTCGATATTCGTTATTTCTGGTCACCGCAAAATACATCTGAACAGTTGAAACCAAAACCAATTGGCGTACAGTTAACAGCAAAAGAATTTAAAAAAGTTTGTGAAATCTGCTGAAAATGATAAAATTACACCACCCGTCAAATTTAATTATCTCGGGGCCTTCCCAAAGTGGGAAAACGAGTTTGGTGCAGAAACTCATATCTGAACAAGTGTACGAAGTTCCCATGAAAAATATTGTCTGGTGTTTCAAATACGCTCAAAATTGGTTTCTGAACGAGAAAAATTTTAAATTTGTTTCAGGACTGCCTTCAGAAGCAGAAGAAGAAAATTGCGATTTGATTGTACTGGATGATATGATGAATGATGTAACAAGCGAAATTTCCCAAATGTTTACTATGGGATCGCATCATAAGAAATACAGCATAATACTTATAACACAAAATCTTTTTCCGAGAGTGAAATCTATGAGAGATATTAGCCTTAACGCACATTACATAATTTTATTTCGTAATAATCGAGATGTATCACAAGCTGCATGTTTTGGTCGACAAGCATTTCCGGGGCGCGGTAAATTTTTCATGGATTCATATAAAAAAGCAACTGAAGAACCATTTAGTTATTTGCTTGTCGATGTTCATCCAAGATCGCCAGAAGTACAACGTCTCCGTAAGTCTTTATTTCCCGATCGGGGAATGATTAATTGGGTATTTGTTCCAAAAGAAAAATGAATCGAGTTAGCCGACATGTTCATTTGCTGCATGTGCTAGCTGCTGCAAGTCCTGCTCAACGAAAAGCGATTTTAAAGAGTGCAACAGATGATCAAATAAAAACTCTCTGTGAAATTTGTGACAATTTATTATCTGGTAACATACCAACAAAAAAGATCAAAAAATTGTGTAGTTACAAAAGAGTGATACGATTATTAGCCAATAGGAGCGTACCTATTTCTCGCAAACGTAAGCTGTTTACTACCAATAGACAAGTCGGGGGTTTCCTTCCTTTAATTTTACCAGGTGTTTTGTCTCTTTTAGGAGGAATCGCTGGAAAAGCGATCGGCAAACGCATATAAGAAACATGGCTCAAGAGATGGGTTTAGTCCCGAAAGGGTTAATATCACGTTACTTTGCAGAAACCCAACCAGAAGTTCGAATAGAAAATAATATTTCGAGTTTGTTGCATGAGAAAGAGACACCTGATGACATAAAAGCTAAACTGTTATCGGATTTGATACCAAAGTATCAGAGAGTGATGCAACCTCCTCCACCTCCGAAACCATTTGAAATTCCTCCAGAATTATTGACAGAACCAGAGCTTCCACTAACAAACAAATCCGAAGTACCATTAAGAATCAACATTCTGGCAAAATATATAGGATATGCTATACCCAAGACACGAAAAAATATATATTGCCTATTTTAGAAACACTCAAAGATGCTAACTACACATTCAATGATAAAAACGAATTTGAAGTAGATGGCAAAGCAGAATATCGTAGCAATGTAGTAGATCTCTTTACCTATATGATGAAAAATGATCAACGTGTTTTAACTCCTCCTACAGGATTTGCAAAATTTTACGCAGCATTACGTCATGTGAATATTCCTTTGGAATGGATTGGCAATAAAAGATTAAGAGAACAGTTGCTTCTTTCAGATGCAAATCCTGCGTTCACAAAGATTACCCCGCGTTCGCCAGAAATTAAAAAATGGAAAAATTGGACCGATTAAGAAAATTATACTTTAATCCAAAGGAACCGTCTTCTTTCGGAGGCGTGAAGCGTTTATCAAAGGCAAGCGGAGTTCACCTAAATGACGTTCAAAAATGGCTTTCGCAGCAAGATGTTTATACATTACACAAACCTGTTCGTTATAAGTTTCAGAGACGCAAAACTATTGCATATGGAATAAATGAATTGTGGCAGAGTGATTTATTAGACATGCAAAAACTATCTCGTTATAACAAAGGATATCACTATATTTTAACCATTATTGATGTGATGTCACGATATTTAAGAGCTTTTCCAATTAAAGATAAAAAAAGCCAGCACAATAAAACAAGTATTGCAAAAAGTATTTAAAAAGTAAAACCCAAAAATTTTCAAACTGATAAGGGAACAGAGTTTTACAATAAAATTGTACGCGCTATGTTAAAGCGATATAAAATTCACCACTATTCTACAAAAAGCGAAACGAAATGCGCGATTTTAGAGCGCGCGCACAGAACTTTACGAGAACGATTGTACAGAGCCTTTACCTATCGTAATTCCTATAAATATTATGACATTTTACCAGAACTAGTACATTCATACAATCATTCCATCCATCGCGCACATGGTTTTGAACCTACCAAATTGACAACAGATGACGAACCTGAATTATATAAACGTTTATATCATTCTAATGTAGATCCACAATTCAGTTTTACGGCAGGAGACATAGTCAGATTATCGAAAGCTCGCAAAATTTTTCGCAAAGGCTATTTACCCGGTTGGACTGAAGAAACATTTCGCATTTACAAAAGATATCCAACAATTCCTCCAACTTATACATTACAAGATTTTAATTCTAATGAAATTGAGGGTCGTTTTTATAACGATGAGTTACAAAAAATAGACAAATCAACGAATGACTATTGGGCAATTGAAAAAATCATTCGGACTAAAGGTAAAGGTGCTTCTCGTAAGTTATTTGTTAAGTGGGTCGGATTTCCAGATTCTCAAAATTCTTGGATAAGAGCCGATCAAATCACATCTCATAATGAATCAGAACACGAATGATTTTCATATTTTGCTACCTTCTAATGCGAGTATGAATTATTTCCCCAATAACACTCCAGATCACTTCCAAACAAAATTGGCTTATCCAATAACTTTAAACGGAGAATGGGAATGTTGCTTGAGCGAAGTAACAATTCCCGGAAAGTATTTTACCATTCATCCTGATTACAACGATTCATATTCGATAGAAACCATTGAAAATGTAGAGAGCACATCATTGACGCCTGAATTTGTTATCCCCTCTACAACGAGGATTATCAAGAGTTTACAGAAGGTGTTAATGCTAATGTGAAAAAACTGATAAAAGACCCTCCAATTACTTTTTCGCTTATTGAAAACAAAACGAAAATAAAAATCAATATTAACCCCTATTGGGAATTGACTATAACAGACGAAAAGGCAAATAAATTTCTACGTCTTTTAAAATTAAATCCTAACAAAGATTATGTAGTACCTGGTTATCCAGCTAGAGCTTCAATCACACGCAATTATAGCGCTCCAAATGCTAATTTTTTTTTAAAAATCAAGAAATTCGAGTTGCGCTCAAAAGTCCATTGACTAAGAAAATATATGAAATTTCACTTAAACATTTGAATTCGAGCGACATATTTGATCAAATTACTGAGAAAATAATCTATGAAACAGGAGATGTATCCGCTGTTTTAAAAAAGCAGAGAAATAAAGTTATTGTTACCTTGAATTCCAATATTGAACTAAGAATGAATCGCAATTCTTGTCCCCTACTGATGGACGCATTAAATATAAAAACCGAATCGCACAACATTCACCATGCTATTTTTCCCATTCGATTCGACTTTTCCGAAATTACACGGAAGTTGGATGGAGAGAAATTTCATCTTATCGAATACGAAAATTTTCCTCTCATTCAAGAAGCACGAAAAATTTATAAGCTGAAAATTCGGAGTGGTATGTACCAACACGCAGATGCTTTGTTTAAGGAATTTAAGTATATTGTTTTGAGAGAGTTGGTAGATTCTAAAGTCGAAATGAGTGTGCCGCTTCATACTAAAGTAACTTTCGGAGAAAAGTTGTCAAATATGCTAGGATTTCGTATGAATACATTCACAGAAGGAAATTATACGTCGGATTATATTTTAGAATTGCGAGCAGGAATTACAGAGGTGTATGTGTATTGTGATATTATTGCTCCTTCATTGGTTGGAGATGTATCAGCATCTATCTTAAAAATAATACCAATTGCCAACGAATATAAGGAGCAAATCGCAAAACAGTTTACTGTCCCGTTATATTTCCCCATCAGGAAGAACTATTTCGATACAATTGAAATCGAATTAGTAACAAGTAGTGGGACGCCGATTAAATTCATATCAGGCAAAACAAACCTTGTCTTGTCGTTTCGAAGGAAAACTGCATAAAACAACCTACAAAGAGTTTTTATTGTTATATTCAAAACTGTCAGCCATGGAGAAACGTGGGCAAAGATTAGATCCGAATGATTGTATTGGATACTATTGTAAACAACAAATAGGAAGTGGCTCTTACTTTGCTTCAAATTATCCTATACAAAGAGGTTATGGGCTATTTAGTAATCTTAGGAGATATGCAATGCCGATTATGATGAAAGCCGGTAAATATTTGGGAAAACATTTACTGAGCACAGGTCAGAATGTATTGGAAGATATGTCGCAAGGAAAATCCTTTAAAGAAGCTTCAAAATATCAATTGCGGCAAGTTGGTGAAGAGATTAAAAAGGATATACTTCGCAAATTGAAAGGTGGAGGAGGTGTTAAAAGAAAGAAACAGAGTTCACGGCGACAGACCAAGAGAAAAAAAGTCTTGCGAGAAAGACGTGTTTACTGATCTGTGAAAAAATGGAAAAGTGTTACTGCACCAAAAGTGAATTAGATTTGTTTACATCATCTCCAATACAATTGGCAATAGATCGATCATCGTTTGTGGAAATTCATCCTGTTGCATCCATATCTGACAACAACACTATTGAATTCCTCATATCAGGTTTAGGCGAATCTTACTTTGATCTTTCACACCTTTTTCTACATGTTCAAGCACGAATTTTAAAAGGAAACGGGGAAGCATTTCAGAATGATGACAAATGTGGACCTATTAACTATCTATTGAATACTATGTTTGCAGAATGTCACATTTCGCTCAACGATCGTCAAATTTCGTCGGAAAACAATTATGCTTACAAAGCGTACATTCAAAGCATGTTATTTCATTCTGAATCGTCTCAAAAAAATTTATTGAGTGCCGGACTATTTGTAAAAGACACTGCTGGAAAATTTGACGATGTCACCCTTACAGATGCGGGGCTTAATAAAGGACTAAGAAAAGATGGGACCGTGTGAAAAATGGTAAAGTTTTTGACATGTGCGGTATTCTTCACACCGATATTGGAACTCAATCTAAGCTTTTAATAAATGGCACATCAATCAGAATTCGATTAATTAAGGCCAAAAATGAATTTTCTTTATTAGCAGCTACAGGGGACTATCGTCTTCAAATAGAAAATATAAGTATATATGTCAGAAAATGTGAAATTTCAAGTTCAATTCTGGTGGCTCATGAAAAGGCACTTGAACAGTCGCTCATACAAATGCCTTTTACACGAATTGAAGTGAAAACTTTCACAGTGAGCTCTGGTCTGAAGAGTGTAATAATCCCTAATGGAGTCAATGGGGTATTGCCTTCAAGGATAATGTTAGGCCTAATTTCGAATTCTGCATTTAATGGAGATATGAAAAAGAATCCATTCAATTTTAAACATTATAATTTAAACCATATTTCGCTCAGTGAAAATGGTATACAGATACCCACTACTGCTTACACACCAGACTATGCAAAAGATTTGTATGCGAGAAACTATTTAAGTTTATTCACCGATTTAGCACAACACAAAACGAATGTTTCATACGACGATTACAAAGAGAACATATGCCTGTACGTTTTTGATCTCACACAAGACAAGTCAGCTAGTGAACCATTTGGAAATGTGACACGAAGTGGAGATATTTCGATTCACTTAAAATTTGATGCAGAGCTCCCCGAAACAGCTACGTTGATTGCTTACATGGAAATGCCCTCGCTTATAGAAATCGATAAAAGCCGAAACGTATTCATAGATTATTAAAAGCCAGCTCATGGATTCACTTGTTTTGAATAGGTTATCTCTTTCAGACTCCAGACTACGGTATGGTTTCTCGGGGGTCTATTCTAGTGATAAACTTCCGAAACAACGGAAACGTTATCGCTCCTTCATTGTGAATACAGATCCTGCTCATTTCAAGGGTCGACATTGGCAAGCTATATATTTTAGACAAGACAACCATTGTGTTTTTTTCTGTTCATATGGAACACGACCTCAGTATGATATTGAGCAATTTATAATTGAAAACTCAACCAGTTTCGAATGGAACGAAAATATTCTGCAACATCCAAACACAATGACATGCGGTCTCTTCTGCCTATATTTTTTGTGGCATATTTCTCGAGGGCTACCAATCAACCGATTGCAGAATGGAAATCACTGCGCTAATGAACGACTTGTTCAAAATTTTGTGCAAAGGTATTTTAAACTAGTTCAAGTTCCCCGACCTCTATCTCTTCAGTACTGCCAACCTCTGTCGACCAGTGTATAAAAGCAGAACCAGATTAGACTCAAGTTTAAAAGAGAACTGACAATGGAGAAATTTGGTTATCTGGTTTGCGATAGCTGTTCACCTGGAGAATTTCTCTACATCCACCCATCCTTATTTTTAAATATAATTGATTGTGTTCAGAATGTTGTATTACGTAAAGATATTAGCGATAAGAGAATTGTCTATTTTAAGATATTAAACAACAGTGAAATTGTGCAATACATTCACAATGATGCACAAGAAGAATGCTTTGGTTTTTGTCAACTACATCGAACTGATCCAAATGACAAATTTAAAGTGTTTTCTCCCAACAAGCACCTGTTTGTAAATCTATTAGATTGTGTTCTCGAAGCAAGAGATATCACTTCAGATGAAGGTGATTGTCCACGTTTTCAGCTGCAATTTGGCTATTTTAAACTGCTAACAAATGATGAACTTGTAAAATTATTTCATATACTGTAACCAAAATGTGACGTGTGTTTTTGTAAATTTCAAGTTATATTTTGAAAAAAAAAAAAAACGTTACAATATTTCTTGAAATAATATTACTTTTTTTTTTTTTTTTTTGTATAACCATTTATTGATGAGTTTTTGTATTACCATGTATCATTTGTGTAACTCTAATAATATTACTTAATATATAACCATTTTACTGATGAAATTTTGTATTCTATGTTATGTGTATTGCCAAAATATTCAAAAATATGATTTGTGTAACCTGTACCTAAGAATCGAAATAAAAGCTAATTTGTTTAACACCCCTCTTGACTTATTTATTTCCTTATACATGTTATCTAATTTAAATGTATCCTTGGGTTAAGATAATTTAAAAACATAAACACGATTTAAAAACAGGCGTTTTTAGGTTAACGCCTAGTTTAAATATATCCTTGACAAAAGAAATTTATATGAGTCTTTTAATAAAAAATTATATGCACGAAAATAAGATAAATATTTCAAGGCAAAGCTATCTATAAAATTAGTATAAATACTGCAAACGAAACGTATCTTAACAATCGACTTGCTTAGCATCTCACCACTCGCTTTCCTCCTGAAAAGATGGCCAGCAAAGACGGTAAGCATATTTTTGAAAAAATCTTGGTTTTAGTTGTTTAAACATTAAGGGAGCCTAAACTTACTTTATTTTCTGTAGATAGGAAAAAAAATTAAAACGTGGGTTCGTGGAAGAAGAAGAAGAAGAATATCCTAATGTTAGCCCAAAGAAAAGTGTAAAAAAGGAAAGCCTCAAAATATTTTTGATTTAGATTTAAGTCCTCCGTCCAGTGGCTCACACGAAGTAAAAATTCCCCGTATAACGTTTATTTGGGGAAAGGTGCTGCTATAGAACTAAAAGAATTTCGCAAAAGTTATTACATAGCTTTTAGCAAAACTGTTGACGGAGAAATTCGGAACAGGTTTAATTTACCATTGGATCAATTAAATGTTTTAATGAAAGGTGTGGAGGCGATACACGAATATGTAAAGGATTATAATTAGAAAAATATTTTTATCAGTTTCATCAATTTTAAAATGAGGTTTAACATTATTAGATCAGCTTTTAGAGGCTATATTCGAAGTTTTAGATCAGAAATAAACTATATTGACCCAGATTCTTTACATACTGCTGCAAGGAATTTAATTTATCAATTAATTAATGATTCAGTGTCATTAAGGTTACGATTAATTATATGCTTAAGTGTTATTTTTACACGTGAAGTTGAGAATGAAGAAGTAACGCAAAAATTTTATTTCTGCTCACATGCAGAACGTATACTTTCGCGTTATCAAATATTTAAAGCAATCGATAATGCTTTTAAAAAAATAAAACTAGACGTAGAAAATTTTATACAAAACGAAAGTGGATGGACTATAAAAAATATCCAACATATTGATGTTCATCTCGGTAATTACAGAGGAAATCGAGGTGGTTGCGCAAATGTTATTTTACCTGATAAGTTAAGAAATAAAAAAGCACTTTTAGGCATAAAATGCACTCAGAATCGATGTTTCCTATACTGCATTGCTGCAGCGCTATATCCATCCAAAACTAATTCTGATTTACCTCAAAAATACAATCAATATTTATGTCGCTTAAAATATGACTTTTTAAATTTCCCTGTAGAAGTAATTCAAATAAAAAAATTCGAAAAATCCAATCACTTACATATTAATGTATATAGTTTCAATGAAGATGTTTTTCCGATTTACACAAGTAAAAACATACACAAAAAAAACAATAAACTTATTATTGTATAAACAACATTATTTTTTGATTAAAAATTTTAATAGTCTTTTAACCAAAAAAAGAAAGGAATTCACAAGTATTATGAAAACTGTTTGTGTGGTTTTCAAAGAGAATCTACATTATCTGCACACAAAACCTTGTGTCTTAAAAATAGCGCACAAAGGGTAACCATGCCTACAATCTATGATAGTAAAATACAATTTACTAACTTTTCAAAATCTTTTTATCATCCGTTCGTAGTTTTTACAGATTTTGAATGTATGTTATCACCACTTTCAAATACTTTACACAGCACAAGTCTTACAATTCCACTCGAAAAACACATTCCATATAGTTATAGTATGATATGTTTAGATATTGAAAATAAAATAATTTTTAAAAGGTTTTATTATGGTGAAACCGCCGTTGAAAACTTTCTTTATCATTTAAAAAACTTTGTAGTGATTTAATAGAAAAATGCATAATATAAAACCTATTGTTTCTACTACTAGATTATTAAAAGACAGATGTCACATTTGTGATCAGGTACTTAAAGAAACCGATATAATAGTTCGAGATCATTGCCACTTCACGGGGATATTTAGAGGTTTTGCCCACAATGCCTGCAATTTACAATATCAAAAAAATATTTCATTCCCGTAATAATCCATAATCTTAGAGGATATGATAGTCATTTGATATTAAAACAATTAAGTGAAAAATATACAAATTCAATTCGCATAATTCCAGTTAATTCCAATAAATTTACATGTTTTCAATTAGATGAAATTAAATTTCTTGATAGTTATCAATTTCTAAACACTTCTTTATCCACACTAGTTGAAAATTTACAAAAATCAAATCATCATTTTCCAATTTTTTAAGCAATTTTATTCAAATGAAAAAACAAATTTTTACTGAAGAGAAAAGGCGTTTTCCTTATTCTTACTTTTCTAATCCTGAAATCTTAAACGAAACATGTTTACCACCTAAAGCTGCATTTTTTAACAATTTATCAAGTACTCCTGTTAAGGATGAAGATTATGACTTTGCTTTATTGGTGTTTCGAACGTTTAAATGTAAAAAATTTGCAGACTATTTACAACTTTATCAGCAATTAGATGTAATTTTACTTGCAGAAGTTTTCACTTCCTTTCGTCAAAAGTGCTTACAATTTTACAAACTTGACCCATGTCATTTTATAACAGCAGCTGATCTAACTTGGAACGCAGGACTTAAATATACAAAAGTAGAATTAGAATTGTTTAGTGATATAAATATGTATCTTTGGATCGAAAATAGTATAAGAGGAGGCATTTGTTTTGTAGGTAAACGGTATGCTTTAGCAAATAATCCTTTTATTCCCGGATTTAACAAACACGAAGAAGAGAGCTATATTATTGCTGTTGATGCAAATAATTTATATGGATATGCGATGTCACAACCTCTTCCCATTGGACATTTTTTCTGGTTAACCAAAGATGAAGTAAGAAATTTGGATGTCTTTACATTGTCATCTACAGATACCGTAGGATATTTTTTAGAGGTAGACATATTATACCCTGCTTCCTTGCACGACCTTCATGATTTCCCGCTAGCGGCTGACCATTTAACAATTACATATGATATGCTTTCTCCATATCAAAAAAAAATTAATAGAAGAAGGGGATATACATTTTCCCACACAAAACCGAAAACTTACACCAAGCTTTACCTTTAAAACTAATTTTGTTGTTCATTACCTAAACCTAAAATTTTACGTGCAAAAAGGATTAATCGTTAAGAAGATTCATCGTGTATTAGGATTTAAACAAGAGAATTGGCTCAAATCGTATGTGCGGTTTAATAATGAAAAAATAATGTCTACAAGAAATAAATTTGAAAAAGATCTTTTTAAACTAATGAATAATGCATGGTTTGGAAAGAGCTTACAAAATCCTAGAAAACGAATTAATATTGAGGGAACATTTAATTTAAATCAATGTAAAAAAGACTTTCAAGTCCATTACTAGAGTACTTTGAAATTGTTAATGAAAATTTTGTAATATTTAAATTAATGAAAAAAATTACATTTAGACAAACCAATTTATATCGGGTTTACAATTTTAGAACTTTCCAAACTTCGAATGTATGAATTGTATTATAACTATTTTAAACAATATTATGGCACAAAATGCACCTTACTTTACACAGACACCGATAGTTTGTATTTAGAAATTAAAGCACCTAGTGTTTATACTAATATTAAAAAAACTTTTCTGATATAATGGACTATAGTAACTACCCTAAAGACCATGATTTGTTTAATGTAAGCAATGAGGGTCGCTTAGGGGCTCTAAAAATGAAACATGTGAACCCATAAAAGAATTTATAGGATTAAAATGTAAAATGTACTGCATGGTATTCGGTAACAATTCCAAAAAAAACAGCTAAAGGTATAAAAAATCCTGCGTTGAAAATTTTGATGCTGAGTTATATAAATCTGTTTTAAGTGAAAGACTATTTTTACGACATAAGCAAAATATCTTAGTTACCAAAAATCATGATATCAAAACAGTAGCTCAAAATAAAATTGGGCTCACACCATTTTATGATAAAAAATATATGTTAGATGATGGGATTAATTGTTATCCCTTTGGACATTATGCAATTGATGAAACTGATGAAGAACATTTTTAATATAATCCTATTGGTATAATGTACTTATTATGTTTTCCTGAATGTGTCTCCATGTAAAGCACAAGAATACTTTGCACGGTGTTTATAATGTACTTATTTTGTTTTCCTGAATGTGTCTCCATGTAAAACACAGGAATACTTTGCACGGTGTTGGTATAATGTACTTATTATGTTTTCCTGAATGTGTCTCCATGTAAAGCACAAGAATACTTTGCACGGTGTTTATAATGTCCTTATTTTGTTTTCCTGAATGTGTCTCCATGTAAAACACAGGAATACTTTGCACGGTGTTGGTATAATGTACTTATTATGTTTTCATGAATGTGTCTCCATGTAAAGCACAAGAATACTTTGCACGGTGTTTATAATGTACTTATTTTGTTTTCCTGAATGTGTCTCCATGTAAAACACAGGAATACTTTGCACGGTGTTGGTATAATGTACTTATTATGTTTTCCTGAATGTGTCTCCATGTAAAGCACAAGAATACTTTGCACGGTGTTTATAATGTACTTATTTTGTTTTCCTGAATGTGTCTCCATGTAAAACACAGGAATACTTTGCACGGTGTTGGTATAATGTACTTATTATGTTTTCCTGAATGTGTCTCCATGTAAAACACAGGAATCCTTTGCACGGTGTTTACAATGTACTTGTGTCTTCATGTAATTATATTTTAAATAAAAAATTTTTAGCACACGCTTGTTCCTTTTTTTTTGCATTTTTTTTCCAAATTTTATCATACATCGTAACAAAGTCAACTTTTTACTATCGTAATGATAAAATATTTTCTCTTCTTCTATTGAAGCTTCTAATCGACAAAGTGAAAATATTCGCGAAATTATACAGGACCCATCATTTCCTACTACTGAGCATAACTTTAATCCATTAAAGTTTATGTCCACCATAATTTGTTTAACTTAAAGATGTATTTGACATTGCTAATACCGATAAATAACGAATTAAGGTTAAATGAACATTTTTCAATACAATAAATTAAGGCACAAATTCAATTTTGTTACTAACGCATTATTTAAAATATTGATAAAATAGAGTTTACTAGTTCTGTTAATAGTATTCTGCAGATTTTCATTAATAAATACTATGGGCTCTGAAAATATATTTTGATACTTTAAGCTTTAATTAGTCACCAAGGGATCTATAGTTTTAACAATTAATACATTACCCATCTCCTCAATTACACGCTTTTAAAATTTGTTTATATGTAAAAATTCCCTTCTGATTTCATAACAATAACGCGCTTGTAACACACCGTTTAATTCTAAGACTGAAATGTAGTTGGCGGTACTTGTAATGGAAGTGTGACCGAACGAAACACTGTGTTACCGTCAAAGACAGTTTGGAACTGAATGAGTGAGCATCAGCCCTCTCGCTGTCCAATCCTGGACTATATAATTTACCTAATGTTCATTTATTTCCTCTAAATGTTTACCCTGAATTGTGTCTAAGTGTCTGTGTCCATTGTAACTGCGTTATTTTATGTCATTAAAATATTTTATTTAATCCGAGATTCTGTCGATTACTTTTGGTATACACAGTAATGACGTAAGAGACCGTTACACTCTTAATTTTACGGAAACATTATAACAATGAAAAATTTCTGTATAAAACATTTTATCAGATTGAAGTACATGTCTAATGACCTAACACAAGTTAAAAATGGTTTTGTAAGATTTTTTTTTCATAGTGCAATTAAATATATTTTGTCTCAAAGTCATTAAGTGAGATGTCATTTATTAAGAAAGTCTTCTCGAATTTGCTATGCATGTGTTCAAGAGCACATGTTGGCCGCGGTAGCCGTGTGGTATAGGTATAGGATCGTGGCTTGCCTTGTCACGAGTTCGAGCCCAGTACCATTAAAGACCTGCCGTGTAGGGCAGCAATGCACGTTAAATCTGTCGATAGCTGAAACATCCTCCCGTTAGTGTAGTTAGAAGAGGGGGGTGCCAGCTCGGGTGTCGTCCACATCTCTTGACCATGGTTTAAAATTGCGTGGTCCGTTACCAAAAGCTCACGTGTAGCTGAACAGTACGACGTTAATATTCAATCAAGAGCAAGTGATCATAATTCCCTACTGTTAGACAACTAAAAACATTTAATTTGAAAATTAAAAATTTTATTAAAAATTTAAGAAAGCTTATTATTTATTAAAATTTCATGATACATTTTTATTTATTAATATAGGAATTCTGAATTTAATTAATGATTAAATTTGGCCTCTTTTGCATTGATAACTCTAGCTATATATAATTTTTTTGTAATTAAAAAAATGCTTCATTGATTATAAGTTTAAATTTATATAATTCATTTAAATTGTTTAGATTTTGCTTCATTCTTTTTTAATTCATAACTATCTGTTTAGAGTTTATTCGCTGTAAAAAGAAATAAACATGAATAGAAAAGAATACTATTAAAAAAGGTGAGGATAATTTTATATCATGTATATAATAATGCGAAAATTTTGTTAAAGAATTCCTTTTCACGCAAAAAAAAAAGAAAGTATATCTGATAAATCTTTTCTCTCTCTTTATAAACTGGTTTATGAAACTATTCGACATTTTTAAGAGAGTTTTGTAGATTTCGCAAACCATTAACTTTCTCTCGATGCATTTCCTTTTGTATCAAGGAGGATGAAATGCATACATTTTTTAATATAAACTATAAGGGATAATTTTCACCAGAAATAATTTATTTCAATAGTTTGTGTGTGCTTTGATTGATTAATATTTTAATTCTATGATTTTAATCTTTCAAGATTTTGCCTTATGCTAAGTAAGCTACGAAACTATTTATTTTCACTTAAAAAGCAGCGGACAAAGGTAGACATATTTGATTGAATGACTCTTTAAGTTTCTATTTTTTCCTTGTGAAATTATTCATACTTATTTATTGAATTTACGAATATCTCAAAATATATGTGTTAATTAAACAACTGACTTATTTTTAAATAAAAAAATGCTTTATTTTATTGACTTTATTAGCTAGAATCAAATTTGCTTTATTATCAATATAAGTAAGTATATATCTCATTAAGAAGACGAAGTAAATAACTTCTGCTTATAATTTTTATAACGCGTTTCTTTCCACTCATAAAAACTTGGCATTCCGAAACACACTTGCTTAAAACTACCCAAAAAGAGTTCACAAATGGCCTACGTAATTTACGATATTACTTCAAAAAGTCTTAAGAACCTGTGATTTATTAAAATCTATTTTTCTTACCAATTTATTGTAAATTATAGGGTCTTTATCAGGTTTAAAAACTTAAGTAAATGCTTAGTTTTTTTCCCAACACTAGAGTAAATAATAGTATTTCCATAAATCGTTTCAAAAGAAAAATTAATTTGGTGAGAAAAATTGATCGTATTTATCAAATTATGTAACTTTATTTTTAAACACGCTTTCTAATAACATAATAATTAATAAATTGCTAAGACGACTTTTTTTTAAGTTTAATAAAATAATTTTTAACTTAAAAAACAAAAAACTGTTTGTGCGTCATTTTGCTCTTATTTCTATGAGTGAAAATATTTACTTGGTAGAAAATGTGATTCAGACATTAATTTAATTAATATTGTAACAAAATTTAGTTATTCCATCATATGTAAGTAATGATGATATATTTCTCCTGCTGTGATGGTAACCGACTTACCTATCAAAAGTAATTTTTTTTTCAAACGGTTGTACAGTTTAATAAAATCTATGCTGTGCATGAGTTATAACAGAGGTTTGTCAATTTATGGTAACCTCAAAGATAGTATGTGTTTGAGGGAAAAGGTATTCCCCAAATCGAATGTTACTTAAAATATTATTTGAAGAGATGAACACGCGTGCTATATACTTGCTTTCAGTAAAAAGAGACGAAACAATTATGATTTTATTAAATTTGCGTTCACAAAATTTTAATTTACTCATTAATAGGGGATTAATTCATAATCTATCGGTCATATACCCATGCATTGTACTAATGTACTTACATTTATTTGCACAGATTATCGAAACCTAGTTCTATTGTCGTTATCTGCAGTATTATTTCCTCATCAACGTTTTAATGTGATTCTGTTTTATTTTTGTTGCTACATACGTAGAGAAAAAGTGGAATTTTCACTTAAATACGTTGTTTCGAATGTGGCATAAAACTGTTTATAACTTTTTGAGAAGAATTCTGTGTATTATGCATAGGTATGCAAGTAAAAATTTAGATTTTAAGGTCAGATATATTGATTTTTCAATAAGTTACCCCCTCTTCCTTCATTGGCAGAAGCGACATATTTAAAGGAGTATTTGAAAATATGTTTAATCCATTTATGCTTAGTTTTCCTTCCTTTTTTGCCAATTGAAAGATGCAATTATATTGTTACGTAGATCCGAGGGTTCGAGGATTTTATACAAAAACAATCACTAAGAAAAAAATAATCAATTCTTTAAGAGCGATGCGAATTTATTATCGAAAATCCAATCCTTTCAATACAGGATTCATCGGCAATATTCACAGGGTAATTATTCGAAGGTTTCATACCTTCAACAGCAATCAAACACAAAAACAGTGTTTAAAAATACACGTACGTAAAGATTATTCACAAGCACAGCCAAGATAATCGCTAGTCAAAACAATCCTCACTACTCGCTGGCTTAATCAAGACTCCTCTCCGTATCGGCGAGCATCGTTTTTATAGGCGCGATAGAAACTTCAAGAAATATAACCGCTAGTGTCATTGAACATGACACTAGTGGAGAGATCTACACTACTTTCTAGAAGATTCCAGAGGGTTCCGAACTCGCCAACATGGTCGTCAATGATGCTCAAATGGTCGCCAAAGTCGCCAAATTGGCCGCCAATTTAGTCTCCAAAAATGATGCCAACTTAGCTCTACCACCAAGATTTCGCCAAGTTCTCATTGAATTGCCATTATAACGTAAGGGGGGGCATTGCTTGTGAATAGTACAATTTTAACATGAAATAAATATAACATAGAGTAATATAAATGCAGTAAACACTCAAATGCAAATTATTTACACTATTTACATAAAATTTGTAACAATATTTACACTGATATAATACACTTATAAATATATCAGTACTGAACAATGTATTGAGGACTAAAAGTTACGTGATTCATTTACCAATGTATCCGATTGATACGTAGGAGCGCGGTTGTTATGTATTGAAGTGGGGGGGAGAAAATGGATAAGTTTCAATTGTCAAGGTCATTTTATTGCATTCCAAAGCTTTCGGAATAATTTTATGGGTAGCAATGCACAGAAAAGATCATACTTCGGAAATACCTATATATACGTCCGGGGAAATTCACGCACTGGTTGAGCGAAACCTATATATACTTCGGTGGCACTAAAGAGCTTAAAGAAGAATTATAGCTTTATAGTCAAACTATAGCATTATTGAATTTCTGCCTTGTTATTTGTACGGAAGGGGGCACAAAGAAAATTATGATTGAAGATTGGGTCGCAAATATGGAAAGTTTGAGAATCACCGGTTTAATTTATTTAGAATGGTCAACATGTCTGCTAAATGAGACAAATATTGTAACTGTATTTTCTCAGAACTTTAGAGACATAGTCAAAATTTCTTTCATTTAAAAATCTAATTTGATCTTTTTACTCAAAAAGTTGGTTCAAGTGTTTGCATTTCGTGTTTACAAAATATGTTTAATGAATTTTACATAGTAACTTAAAATATTTTAGAGAAGACAGCTTAATCATACATACATACTTGTACACATTGCTTTGAATAATATATGACAAACATATTGTGTTGGAAATCGTCTCATTGTTTTATAAATTGTTTTATTTTGCATTCATTTCTGGAATACATTTTCCTTCCCCTCACGTATTGAGCTTTTACCAACTTCAAACATCCTTGCTGCTTCGCAATTTTCACTTTCTCTTGCAAATTGAATCACTTTTATTTAGAAACCAGCACTGAGTTTGCTTCGTTTCACAAGACCATATTTGCTGCTTGAAGAAATACTATGATATCTATTGAATATGCTATAGAGAGCATAAAATGTCTCAAGAGCGTTCAGATATGCTCTAAGAAAAATCCTCTCTCTCGTACGTCACACTACAGGGAAAGAAGAAACAAGTTTGTAGAAGTACACAGAACATTTCTGCCGCCAAATTTGTCTTCAACTATTTCCTTGTGCCTTAGGGTTATAAATAAAGAAGTATATCATTGTTCAAAAACTTGAGAGAGTATTTCTATAAAATGACTTCAAATTCAAGAACATTTCACTCCAAGTATCAACGTAAAAATGGGAAGTATGCGTACTGTAATGAATATGTATAAAAAAATTATAAAATACAATTTGAAAGTATAGGTACGTGTATAATATGTCAGAATGTACGACATACTAAAAGTAAAGGTAAAAAAGTTTAATAGTTAAAGAAAATGCAATAATCTGCTGTACACAATGTTTACTATGCTACTGCATGAAATCTTAAGGGATTTGAAAATGAAAAAAATATAGTTACATCTTACTGTTTAAGCACAAAATTAATACATGTTTTGCTCTTTTGGAAAAAAAAGAAAATGCAAGAAGTTAATTAAAGGATTCCGACGCACAATGTTCACAAGTTTCTCACAGTTTTTCTTCCAGAAAAAGATCTTATGCCATTTTTTCTATCACTTTTATCTATGTCAAATTGTATCCCTTATAATACCTCTGGAAGTCACATATATAAACCTTTTTTTAATTTCTGAAAAGGGAGCAGTTTTAGTACCTTTTTTTTAAAGTCCCTTCCTCTCCCATAGGACATGAGACCCGTATTGAAAACAATAATTTAAGTACATAAGATCACACATCTTTTTTGCTTAAATCTACTTTTCTTACACATTTAAACCTTTCTTTTCGAATTTTTATTTCATTTTTCTAGAATTTCATTCATTTGACGAACACTGCAATGAGGTTTTCTGTCCGTAGCATACATGCTTACACAAACTCTAAAGAGCAATATTACTTCATAGGCTACACATTAATCAGAATTAAATCATATCCAGCATTCTAGGGATACTCTTGGTAGATGTGTTTCACTTGTTGCAAGCTGTAGGAGCTTAAAATAATCGTAAGAGGGAAATAAACTGTTGAATTTATCTGCGGCAGTTTAATGTAGAATCTGTACATCATGTAAAACGTGCATTAGAATACCAAGACAGTTCTTACTGAATGATTTATCCATTATTATTTTGGGATCACTATAACGGTATACTCCTGGTCACAAAATGATGGCAGACGCTATCCGGTCGTCTGATCTCTATTTAGAACATCCACTGAATACCCGCCATTCAGAAAGTCGCCTACCCATTTAAAACTAGGACGTCCACAATTTAGATTACACTTAAAAGTCCACCGTTGTCGTTTCAACACCGCAATATAACATTTATAAAATAATTGTAATAACTATAAATAATTGCAAGACTATTGTTGAGTAGTGTTTAGTTTTAAGACATTTTAATATTATTTCATGCAATTATCATATTTTATTGTCCTTTATATCATAAAAAACTAAAGTTGATATTGTGTTTTGCGAATGTTGGACCACTGCTTTGTCGCTAAACATTTCGACTCAGAAATCTGCCAGAAACATTACTATTGTGAGGTATCAGGATTGTATATCAGGATTTATTGGCATTTTATGCATTTCCCCTGCGCTTTCTTCAGATTCTTCGGCAGTCATTTTCACTTAATTTTATGTATTCTTCAGTATCTGATTTAGAACAATACTACTCACCACAATCCGATTCATTATCAGAAAAAGCTCTCGCAACAAATTAACAATTTCATCAGGGCTTAGACCTTTTCTACAAGTTTTCATTTCAGGGTGCATGCTCTGCATAATGCTCAAAAATCAAAATTTTTTTCTAAGCATATAAGCATATGCTATGTAATGAAACACTTAGACCAGTACTTCTCAAACTTTCACAATACTTGTGACCCAATATTCAATCACAATTTTCATCGCGCCACCACCCGTACAATAACAATGTATTGAATTCAGTAATACGATACTTTGACGCTAAAGCTACAATACGACTTTAACCTCTTCACCACTGGCGTATATAAACGTTTCGCTCAGCCAGTGCGTAAATTGATTCGGACGTATATATACGTCTTTCCGAAACATGTCTTTTAATATCCATAAAATTATTCAGAAGACTTTGGAATGCAATAAAATGACCTTAACATTGTTTGAGAAGGATTTACTTATTTCACATATATTTTCCCTTTCTCCCTCCCCCTAAATACACCGCATATGCGTGCTGCGTGCATACGTGCAAAATGGAAGCATTGGGGAGCGAATTCTGTATACTTTCATCTGCAGTTAAGGGATTGATTACAAGTCGTACAAATGATCCAGATAAGTGTTAATTTTGGCATATAATTTTATGTAAGACCAACCAGCACGGTCACTGGTGATTATTAAACTTGTTCGTAGCTTAGTTTTGTTAAGATAAGAAAAAAATTTATTGTGTAGTACTGATACATTTATAAGTGTATTATATCAGTGTGAATGTTTTTTTTTCATTTTGACATAATGTATTGTGTTTTACTTTCAAAAAATTAATAATTTTTTTGAAATCTTTTGTTTTTTTGACTTTTCAATATGCTGGCGCCCCCTTCTAGGGTTATCATGCCCCCTAGGTGTGCGTCCCACAACTTTCAGAGACTTAGACACAACAAATATTAATGTTTTATTTTCTGCTGTGAACCCAATAATGCTGCATTCAAGGTCAAATAAATGTACGATGTTTCTTCCGGAAGTTTGCTTTATTAACCCGCGGTCACACTCGCCTGTTTCTGCTAACGTCGTTACTCGCGGGGTGTAGAAAACACCCCAGACTTTTAAAATGTGTATTTAATTATGAGAATAAAATTAAGTCTGTATGATACATATTTATAAAGTGCAAGGGTTTTTTTTGTATTATACAAATAAAATTATTAAATTCACTGCATACAAATGAGACTAAGATTAATTTAAACAAAACATACAGAATTTTCGTTTTAAAACACATAATTTTATGTTTTTTTCATAAACCAGTAAAACGTATGTACCAGTAATAAATATATTTTATAATTATGAAGATAATGATTGTAGAAAAATAATATTTTAATCGTTTTCCAAAAATCCACAGCAGACTGTATACAAATGCTCAACTTTCCGTCGGAGTTCTCTGCACCCCAGATACACTCTTGAAGGTCATTACGTTCCAATCGTTCGAGAAAGAGGGATTGCATCAAGCCTGAAGGTACAATGACCAAAATATGCAGCTGCAGAAAAAATCGTGGCTCTGCGTATTCTTTTTAGAATCCTGGTTGGATTCACTGGGGTGTACAGAACACCCTGTACTAGTGATCGCGGGCTAATGGTATCTTCTTTGTAAAACAAACATTTTTCTGAATTACAGCTGTTTATGACAAATTGCCTTCGTGTCGAACTGACACTAGTAAACGTTCAAAGTATATTTTGCTGTAAAAAAATTTTTCTAATGAACCTAGAACCGCAAAACGTTTTATGTGTAATCACTATGGAAAATGATTAGAAGACACGAACGATTTTCAAATTCTTTGCAAAAATGCTGAAAGGAGAACAAACTAAACAGATTCTAGTATCCAACTGACACCGACTGGCTTTCTAGTGTTAATCTATCCGGGGCTTAACGTCCTCACTTTGGTATGGTATGTAAATATGGAGGGAAACATCAGTTCGGGTGTAAGAGATCCGTCGTTCTCGGTTTTACATAAAATCGGGAGATACATTCAAAAGATAAATCTATCAACTTCCTGAGTGCAATGAACATTTTATGTTGCTTTTTAAATTAATCCAACCATTCTCAAACTGAAACGCCCTTGGTTGGCGTCATAACTCTACGAGAGGTGTGCGACAGCACTGTAAAATGTGTTTTATGATTAATTTAACAGTACTAAGTGAAGGACAAGTTTAATAATTACCAGTTTGTCGTCAATTTTATTCTGTTATTTGTAGAGATAAGGCGAAATTCTTTTTTTTGCCTCTTAATGTTTTCCTTATTTGAGGTAAAACTGTTAACTGGAGTCATATTTTCTTAACTAATCCCTCATCATTTGTTTCTACTTGAACTAGCTATCCAACTGCACCAGTTCACACTCCATCTGTCACATCAATATTTGTAGTAATCATGTAAAAAATTATATTCACATAAACTTTTTGATAAGGCAATCCATTTGTATCAATTAATGACATCTTATGTAATGTGTGACTTACGAAAGTTTTTTGTTCTTTTGAAGTACAACCAATGCATATTTCTTTTGCAGTTGAAATTATGTCCGCATATGCATTCAATATTTTACTATTATACTCATTGACCGAATTGTTAGTGTTGAATAATCGTTCATCTTGAGGACACTTTAGTCCAGCTTCTTTCATAATACAAAAACGAAACTCAGGGTTATTTCTATTTCATCTATTTGCTAGCCGTTTCCGATTTTTGTAACTATAGAAGAAAATTGTTGATTAGCTTGACGCATGACTTCATTTATTTAAAATTATTTTAGATTTTGCCATAAATCCGGTCCAACGATGGTCTGTTTCGGTTGCTTATTGGTGGACGCAGAACGAACTGGTGGTATCTGACGAAAACCTCTTATTAAAATAATATATAATCCACGAACATTTGACTGAAAATTTCCAGTTATTTGTTTTAATCTGAAATCAACTTTCAAGAATAATTGAGCACTGATCATACTTATCTCATCAATGATTATGACTTTTATGTATTTGAAAAGAGTTCTGCATCGTTGAACAGTTTCAGAATGTAACGGAAGTAATCTTGATAAAGAAATTTTTAAAGCTGTATGAACTGTCGTTTCTGAAATAGCTACTTCCGCTTGACCAGTTGAAGCACAAGCTATATATACATAACATTAGCCATCATTGTTCGTATAGCGGTTATAAATGTCCATCAAAAGTTTAATGATGAACGTTTTACTGCATCCGGCAGGACCGGTCAAAAAATATTTGTGATGGAGTTCGATATGATGTTAAAAGATGCGATATAACATGAAGTAAAAGTGCTTTTTTGTGTGTGCTTTTCGTTTGACATTCTCACTAATTGATAGAAATCTTCTTTGGGCATTAAATTTTCTTTTTTTGTAATTGTAGTAAATTTGAAATAGTAAGTAGTTAGTAATGTTGATAAGTAGATGCCATTATTTAAACAAAAATAAATTTTACATTCGCAATTTTTTCCCTCGCCACACACAAAGTCGGGGATCTTCATTTGTGACCAGTTTTTCTAGTGTAACCCCGAAAAATGTGAATTGGACGTGATGAAGCAGATGTTGATTGCCATTTTGGGGTGAAACTGGTTTTCGTCGCCAATCCCTTGGCTTTTCGTAAAATCGCGCTTTTTATTTAAGTTTTTTTTATTTTTTGAAAGCTTAATTTTTAAGTTAATGGCTTACGATTTCACACATATGTTGAAAACAATGGTAATTTTTAAACAAAAAAATCTAAGACTAATTTTTTCAGTAAAAAATTCTCGTAAAAAGGCTAATAGACGAAACACGCAAAAAAAAAATAAATTAAAAACCGAAATTTTATGCAATGTTTTTAATCTTTGTACATATTATGGATAATATTATTCTACACACAGAAAAAAAAGTTTCGTGAGATTCATCTTTTAAGAAACGAAGCTATGTGATATTTAACTAAAATTCAGAGTATTTTGGAAACTCCTAACAAAAAAAAAATTTTTTTGGGGGGGGCTTTTTTTTTTAATGACTGATTCTAAAGAGAAAAGCATGAAATATGTTAGGTAGAGTAGCAATTCATTAACGTGAAAGGAAATTTGATGGGGATGGTTTAGAAATCATTTTCATAAAAAACGTATCAAGCTTGACTCATTTTAGAAAAAATCGTAAAAAAAATATATATATCATTATATATTTTCTAGAAACAAGTTATTACACATAGTGGCAAAAAAGTTATCGTTACAATTCCACAATTGTTTGTTGTCTGATTTTAATAGAATTAGATGGCTTTTGTTTTGTCCAATTTACAATAAAACAGCTTAGTTTAAATAATTCACAATCACACAAAAACTCTACATTTTAAATCTTCTTTTTACTTATTTTTTCACTGTTGCCATTTACATAAAACCAGAAATGTTTTACTTACAAAATCGATTCAATACAATTTGAGCTGTTTCATTTAATATTATAAACTTAAAGTTTTGAATTTATTTTAGTTTAAATATATATATTAAATTACATCTCTCTTGGCTATGATATGAATATTTGTGTGTGTTAAACTCGCGACAGCTTTTTTAAAAAAATGGTGACAGTCAGAACTTCATACATATTTAACTTTCGTGCATCGCTTAACCGTAACGCGTAACGAAATTTTTCCCTTACATGCCATAACTTGACTTCAATTTTATATAAAAAGTAACAGTTATCTCAATAAATTGTACAATTTATAATTAATCTCTTAACTGCTGATTCAAAGTTATACAATTCACTCTCTAATGCCACCGTTTTCCACGTAGGCTTGCGTATGTGATGCATTGGTGGAGGGTGGAGGGGAGAAGTAATTAAGCAAATCCTCGGAAATAAGTAAATCCATCGAAAACACCCTGTCCAGTTCTTTTAATGCATTTCAAAGCCTTCGGAATAGATTTATGGATAGCAATGCGCAGAAAAGATAGTACTTCGTAAATGCGTATATATACGACCGGGGAAAATAATGCTTTGGCTGAGCGACACGTTTATATACGTTGGTGGCACTTAAGAGGTTTAAGTCGCATTGTAGTTGTAGCATCAAAGTATAGTATTATTGAATTCAATACACTAGTATTCTGTGGAGGGAGGAAAGGGTCGCGATGAAAATTATGATTGAATATTGGGTCACTAATATTGAAAATTTTAGAAGCCCTGAATTATTTAAAGAAGCAGTTTTTTTCAATATTTTTGTTGCGTTTCCAAGAGGAAGTTTTCGTAAAGTCTTTAGTTAAACTTAATGCACTGCAAATTTATCCATTTAAATGCTTAGTTTTATTCCTCTAATCAAACATAATTAGTATATTGCAAAATATTCAAACAAATAAGTTTGTTCCTTAACATATTTGTCAGACACAGTGTATATTAATATTCATAATTCAGTGCACATATTTAAATATTTTGCTCGCAATTTGTTAGTATATGAAATTTATTTATATGGATATATGATATTATATATATTCAGTAAATATATATGTGACTCAAATTATGTTATATTTAATAAAAATCAAATCACTTCCCTATGCTTTCGAAAATAAAATGTATGTAAATAATAGCAATGTGCAATATAAATATTTAAATGTGCTGATTAATATAGATATCAGTTTGTTCATTTTCACCCAGTGCGAATTTGTTATTTACCTCATTTAGATGTAAATATGGCTTCCTACAATGTACTTACTATTTAACATGTTACGTATTTATGAATAATCATTGAATGAATAACTGCAACTGGGAATTCCACATTGCTGAGCATCTTCCATTAAAAATATTTATTCTATGTATAACATTTATTATTTACAATGAAATCACTATCTACTAATGTAAAAATATTAAAACATGATATGTGAAGTATTTTTGGAGGTTCTTATAAAAGCGTACATTTTTTTTAATCCATTAGCAATATTTATAGAAAACTTTTAAGAAAAACGTAATAAATAATTTGGGCAAAATTATGAAACTGACTCTTAAAAGATACCACTGACATATAATTACAAATTCAGAAACATAAGAATGTTCTCGTTAGAAAGAGTTTGATAATGTAATGAAGATATTGAAATGAATTAGTAAAATTTGGAGTAAAAAAGAAATTGTGATAACATTTATTATCTAAGTAATTTCTTTTGCTAGAAAAGTGTTTTTGTAAAAAATGTATTGTTACAAATATACCAGCGAACTAATCAATATTCTGTAAAAATGTACCTCCTTTTCAAATTATCAATATAGAATTATTAATTACGCTTACTAAACATTTAAAACAGAGATTACGAATTCAGAATTCTATATTTTTAAAAACTTCTCTTAATTTGTTATTTTGGTTAAGTGCTGCATAATTCACACCATAAATGATTTATCGTGATATTATAAAATGCCACAGTCAAAACAATTAGCTGAATATAGATATGATGTTTTGGGCAAATTTGATTTTGAGGAATCGGCTTACAAAAGAGTAGGAGCTAGATAATAATATTTTTAATTTTTTCAGACAAAAATGAAATTTAGAATAATTTAATTTATAAGGAAATGAAACGGTAAAATCTACGGATTATCTACCACGTAAAATATCTTTGTAAATGGGAAAGGATTTTTTTCACTTTTATGAAGAAACATTTAATAACCAATTAATAATCGTATGCATAAAATAAATCGTTTTAGATAAAGAATAAACGCATCTTTCTTTTTCTGTAAATATACTGCAATAGTGCACAATTGTTAAATAGAAATTAAAGGAGAAACCCCGAAAATATTAAATAATCAATTATAATGCCTTGATCTCTTTATAAGATATTTGCTATTTCGGCTCTTTTTTTTCTGTACAATTTCTCTGTTATTTTTTTACTAAAGTATTATTTATAATATTCCCTGATGTTTCCTAATTCTAAATTATTACTATTTATGACAACTATTTTCTCTATATGCGAATGTTCGCTTATTCTCATATACTCTACCACTATTTTTGGTTAAATGTGCAACATCACTGCTCTATTGGGAATTATTTCTATGAAAATACAATAATCAGTTTCTATTGAAACTATATGTAAAAAAATAGAAAACTATACGATTGAATGCTGCTGAAGCGATATTTTCTTAAAGCTTTTCAGTGAACAGTTTTATGCTCTAGAAGATAAATCACAAAGGGAATGGAATTTTATTAATATGACACTATAATCTCGAACTACTAGATAATAACTTAATTAATAAGCGTTAACCTTCACACGATGGGTGATTGATGTATCAAATGAAAGGAAAAAATATTTTAAGAAAATAAGGGTTTCTAAAATCAAGCAGGGAGCGTTTTCCCGTCTTAATGGCTTTTGGAACAAAATGTTATCTGTCCAATCCCGTGAAAGTTAATCAGTTGAACAAATTCTTGTGTAACCAGAGGTATAATTATCCGATAGTTTTTTTTTTCTTTTTAATATTGCAGTACACAGAAGTTGAACAGCGCATTACTTTGTCCATTGTCTGGCAACAAGATACTGTGCTCTTTGAATGAGTACAAAATTCTTTGAATGATGTTTTCATTAGTTTGATGCCCATTGTTTTAGGTTTAGATCTTTTCAGTAGTATAACACTTAAATAGAATCATGCTTTTCCACCAGGTGTAGTATATTAATATTCTCTCTTTCTCATTATGTTTGTGTCCATCCATCTCCAACCCCTTAGAACAGAGCTCAACTTGAAGAAAACAAAAAAAATGGGGCATCAAGCTGTAATGAAAATGATAGAGATCTAATATTTTTGGCATGTTAAGATTTGCAAAAGAATTTGAAGTTGTAACGAACGGCAAAAGGATGGACAATAGGACACTCTCTTTACACCGAATGAATACCTATTTAATCAGCCTCCCAGCTCGGTGAAAAAAGGAGATGGCAATGTCTGCACGTGCAATTCTCTGATTATTTCTATAATAATTGTTTTGATATAATTGTAACTGTGATCATTTTAAATGTGAAGGAGTTTTGAATTTAGAAATGATAAATAAAAGTTGAATTGAGCTAACCACCGTAGAATTCTTTGAGAACAGTTTTACAAAGTTAAGAATTTTTTTCCACAAACGTACATGTAATCAAAAGAAAACAGGGTGAGCTATCTGATTAAAAAAAGAAACTATTCAGGAGATAAAAGCTTAAGAAAATGACTAAACTTTCAACGTTCTTCGTCCGTTTCCTTAAAAGATAGAATGGAATGTAACTAAAATACGAACTCCTTGTTAAATAGTTTTATTTTTCTTGGAGTAATACGGACGAAACTTTCGTGTCATTCTATTTGCTAGTGTGTCTCAATGAAAACCAATTTCTTGTTAAAGTAGACAATGAAAAAAAAAGAAATTTATTTAAGTCTTTTGAAAAAAAAAAGTTGTATCTTTTCGTTACTAGTGATCAATCTCTTAGGATGTTAAGATCGCTAATGTGGACAAAGGTTATTTTACCGATACATTATTAAATACTTACTGTTTGTTACATTTTACTTTGATGCAGAAAAAAAGCTCTTGCTTTTCTCTGCTAGATTTCTAACACACGGGAGTGTAGATTTGGCAAAAATAATACGGGCAAAAATAGTCGTTCTTGACACTGTCTTGAAATACACTCAGACCTATACATAACGAAGTCAATAAATCCCTAAAAAAGTTCGTTGCTTGTAAAGTTCATTATAAAGAGGTTCATCTTTCAATTTTCATAACAAACCACTTACAAAAAAAATTAAATTCATAAACACTATATATTAAAAAAAGTAATTATTCACACCGTTTTGTAAATTAATAATATTTAATTTATATATCTTATCGAAAAGAATGAAAAGAGATAAAGAAACACTTGTAAGGAAAGTTTCTTGACTCATTTATCCCCTTCCTGAAGAATTACATACTTTTTTTCTTTGATGTTCAAGAACTTACGTTATGACTCTTTCAAGCATCAGGAAACGAAGTTACCAGTAAAATTGATGAATGGAGACTGGTTCAGGAACACGAGTACGCAAGACAACTCCGTTGAAGTTGAAAGGGGATATCGAAGAGGTTTCCAGTGAACTAACTGGATGATGTGGGATAAAGGTAGTACTTCTTGGATGAAACGCCCAGAATTTTATGGTTTTCTGGGAGCTAGGGACTTAATGAAACTAGTTGAAGATTTGAGCACCATAAAATGAGTTAAAAGAAATTATATTTTGAAATATCCAGAAAAAAAATAAAAATAGGGATGAAAAAAGATTTATTCAAAAGAGAAAAGGTTATTTATATAGAAAAATGAACTTCGCGTTATTGGTAGGTTATTTTACGAAAAAAACCATTAATTGTTTTGGTTGCAGGAAAAAGATCACTGTATAGAAAAATTCACAATATAAGGGTTCGTAATATGGAGGTTCGACTGTATTGCATAACATTAATATATGGTTGGGAATCGCTTACATTCACTGTTAATGAAAGTGTTCAATATTGCTTTGTAAATAAATTTTATGCGTTGAATCTTTTTAATTGTCATATTTGTTTAGTTATTTTGTCAATAATATTTGGATTATCCAACAAAAACATCTCTTACATTTAAGCTTTGATTGATTTATTTATGATTTAAAATCAATCATTTTTTTAATATATAATCATTCAAACATTACATTAGAAGCACATGTATATAATAACCACAATTTTATACTGTAACTCAATTGGAGTTATTACGATTAGCGCAGCAGCATTTTCCTATCACATTTTTATCTAGAAATGAAGTTTAGCAAATTTAATAAATAAACTCTTAACAAAATCGATTCCGTTACATTATATTTTAAATTATTGAAACCATATGCTTGTATAAATATATGTTTTATGATACAGCAAAACTTTCTTGTCATTTTTAGAAAAAAAAACAATCATTACAATGTAATAATGTCTTCGCTTATTTGTCTTCAAAATGTAAACTATTTTACTGAAAAATCTGAATATGAAAGTATACACACATATTTAAAATATTTCCCATTTATATATATATATATATATATATATATATATATATATATATATATATATATAATCAAATATAAAGGAATCTTTTCAATATATAATCATATACATATACATACACATATATATAAATTTATACACACATATACATATACATAAACAAGAATCTAAAAATAATCATATAGTTATATACCTAAGATAACTAAAAGTAGGAAGGAGGCACATAATATAAAGACAAATTCCCGGCCTTAGGAACCAGGATTGCAGGTTTAAACAAGTTTTCCGGCACCAACCTTCACCTGTACTTTGTCATACTACGTACCAAGAGGAAAGGAAAGAGTTATATATGTGTAGAATTTAAATATTAAATCATTAAACTAAAGAACATATGAACATAAACATAACCTACTAAATCGGAATTAAAACGATGGCCAAGAGTGCAGTAACGTGTTCCCGCCAAATAGGGAGAGCAGAACCGCATAAAGTTAATTGCGATACGATATACGATAATAAGAAATATATATATACTTTTAAAAAATCATAAAAATAAAAATAAAAATCATAAAATTAGCGTAAAATATAAAGAAACTCAGAAAAATATATATATTAAATTTTTTTTAAAAAAAAGCATGTGGCGCCATCTATATAATAATTGTAGGATAAATTAGATATTGTTTAAATTTAAAAAAATATTACAAAACATAATAACAGTAAATAATTACAATAATACAAATTGTATCATAAAAAACTATTATAAATATAATTACAAAGAAAATTAGCAACGTATCCATGTTCAATACAGTGATTAAAAATTTTTTTAAGATTTAAAAAATATTAGCTTTATCGCTAACTAATACTTTATTGCGATAAATATAGTTAAAAATATTATTTCTATATATAGATATTGATAAATTAGAATTCCAGTAAGGCACTTTGATGATATTAAAATTAAAGGCATCTCTTTTATCATAAATATTAGAATGTAGTTTCAAATCCTTAATATACAGTGATACATCTAGGTAATTTGTTTTGATTGGATTATTATTAATTTTAACTAAGTTTAAGTAGGACGGATAAAAATTAATAATATGATTTAAATTATCATTTTTACCAAAAATAATTAAATCATCAATATATCTAAAAATGGAGTAGTCATTATTAATAACATAACTATATTCATAAAAATGTAAATAAAGATCAGCCAAACTATTACTAGTTGGGCCCCCTTGTGAGAGTCCTTTCTCTTGTTTATATAAAAAACCATTATATATAAAACTGATATAAATTTCTTTTAAGACAAAATCTATGAGAGTTTTAAATTTGTTAAAATTAATATTAAGGTTATACATACTGTGGTTTTCTAAAATTACTTTAATAATATCATATAAATCAATGGAATTGAAAAGATCTTCAAAGTCATAAATATTTTTATCATTAAAAAAATCTATAATCTCTTTACTATTTTTAATTATAGCTTTATTACATTGCTGATTAATAAAGTTTTGTATAATATTATGAAGTAATTTGCCTGCAGTAGTAATATATGTTCTAAAACCATTTGTCACAGTTCTAAATTTAACCGGACAGTTATGGAATTTTGGAGTTAAAAAATATATGGATACTTAATTTTAGGAATACAATAACCTAATTTTTTATAAATAGCAATAATACGATTACTAATTTCATTATGTGATAAATCTAATTTTTTAAAAGAACCATTATTAAGAAAGTGATCATAAAGAATATTATAATAAAAATACTTACAAATCACAGCATAGTTACCAGGTACTTTATCAATGTAAACTATGATAAAATGCTTTTGTAATTCATAAATATATATATATTTATATATATATATATATATATATATATATATTCCCAATATTTACTGAAGTAATACTATTTTAGTTATAATGCATCCAATGTTATGAAACTTCACACTAAAAATGAAAGTGTGCTCTTTTATATTGTTTACCTATAATATTAGAAATAGTATATTAGAATTTTTTCTACTTCACTGTATATACTTTAATCAATAACAAATGAGAAATCATTTATTTATAATTTATATAATAACTTATTCTTCGAAATTGTATCATTGCTATTTTAAGTTAAGAATAAATATTTAGTTATTGTTTATATCTTTGTATTTAATTGATAATGCCACAAAATATATATATAGAGAGAGAGAGCGATTTAATAAAGTGAAATAAAAACAGTGAATAAGGCTTATGAGTAATTTTAATTAAATAGATCTAACAATGGTTATTTAAAAATAAACTTGCATACAAAAAATATTTTCAAAAATATAAATCCATTTACGAGAACAATTTTTAATATAGTAATATCTCAATCACTAAAACTGTTTGTATAAAATATTCATACGTCTTGGTCTAAAACACATTTACATTGTTGAGAACTATCTATCACGCCCACACAAATGAGAATTTCACTGGAAAGTCGATTGACCACAGAATATATTAAGCAGCTTAGCACAGCTTTTTTGGAGGAAAGGCTTCATTACAATATCAGAATACCAGCTCGATTTGTCAAGCAGACCATAAATTGCAGCTCGGGTGTTATTTTATCTGTTCTCCGAGAGTAAACAAATAGGGAATTGTGACTTTTCAGGTTTCTCCTCCCATTCAAACCTGACTCATTTGTTACTCAATGTTTATTCCTGTAAGCAAATGCAAATGAAGCTGTTATAAGATAAATGAGTTTCTAGGAATATAAATGTTCTCATAAAACAAGTAATATAAAATTTTGAAGTTAATTCCTACTTAAGTTAACAAAGAAACATTTTATTTTACTTTTTTATCAAATAATTACTATTAATATTAATATGACCTAATCACAATATACAGTTGCAATTATTTTTATTAATTAGCATTAAAGTATCGTATTGCCATTCAAAACAATCCTGTATATGAAATTTCAGTTCAACAGAATGCTTTAAAACTTAAAATAAAAAAAACACCTTTTAAATTTTTGACCCAAGTCCCTGAAAATGAAGCCAGCGTAACTGTATTTATAATTCTTTGACTAATTAGTTTCAGTCAATTAAATTTAATCGATTAATATTAAATTACTGTATTGTCACCGAAAACAATCGTGTATAGAACATTTTAGCTCAAATGAATGCTTTGTAATGTGAGAAGAAACCTTTCACAGAGTGTTGGCACAAGTCGACAAAAGGTTCGCCATGTCGCCAAAATGATGCCAACATGGCAGCATCTGTAATACACTAATAATTAATGTTAATCAATTAGTTTTTATTAATTATAGTTACGGTATTGTCATCCAAAATAATCGAGTATATAAAATTTAGGCTCAGTTGAGCGCTTGAAAATGTATTATTTTATTAACGACTGAAAATTTGAACAATACTATAAGCTAATGGGAGGAATTGAAAAAAAAGAAAGAAAAAACTTGTTTTTGAATTTGTGCAGAATAGGTATGATATTCAATCCTGCGTAATACATACCGCTTTAGAATATTTTTTGTAATAGTTATAATTGCATATAACGTTTAATAAATTTTATCAAATGTACATAGTTGAATAAATTTTATTACACGGATGAGATGGTTTTAATATACAGGTAAGGTCTAAGCCAGTGCTTCTCAAAGTGTGGGGAGCGCCCCCAAGGGGGCGTGATAACCCTAGAAAAGGGCGTGAGCATATTGAAAAGTCAAAAACAAAAGATTATTTCAAAAATTTATTACTTTTTTTTTAAAGTAAACCAAACAAAATAAATTATGTCATAATGAAAAAAATTACATTTACACTCATGTAATACATTTATAAATGTATCAGTACTGCACAATGAACTTTATAATTATCTTAACAATAATAAGTTAAAAACAAGTTTAATAATTATCAGTGACCGCACCAATTGGTCATATATAAAATTATAAGCAAAAATTAACTCTTATCTGGATCATTTGTACGGCTTAGAATTAATCCCTTAACTGCAGATTAAATATCACGTGATTCCCTCCCCAATGCCAAAGTTTTGCATGTTTGAACTTGTATGTGGTGTATTTGGGGGGGGGAGGAAAAAAAGGGAAAATAAGAAAAATCCTCTGAAATAATCCTTCTCAAACACAGTTATGGTCATTTTGTGGTTTTCCAGACTTCGGAATAATTTTGTGGGTATTAGTGAACATATTTCGGAAAGACGTATATATACGTCCGGTGCAACTTACGTACTGGCTGAGCGATACATTTATACACGCTGGTGGCGAAGAGGTTAATATCGTATTGTAGCTTTAGTGTCAAAGTATCGTATTATCGAATTCAATACATCATTATTGTATGGAGGGGGCGTGATGAAAATTGTGATTGAATATATATATATATATATATATATTGGGTCACAAGTATTGAAACTTTTATAAGGAATGTACTAAGCATTTTTAACAAGCAGATTATATTGGTATAAATCGTAAGCTATTGTAGAACTCTCGCGTAATTGATGTAGATTATATTCATACATTAATATACTAACCCTCACTAAATTATCCCATTTCAATCAAAATCAAACACTTCAAATGTATTTAAAACTTCACTTAAGAAAAATTAAATGCAGTCGTTATCAAATGTTCGATTCCAATGTTACTTCTCTGCATTTCCTTTATGGAATTTCGAAAAAAAAACTTTTAGGGGGGAGTTCCTAAAATTTTCTCTTAAGATAATACTCCTAGAATGTCAAATTTTTGTAGAAACAATTTTTTCGCCAAATATGGTGACCAAATATGCCAGTAAAATTAAATTTATTGTTATAATCGAATAATAATATGCTTTAACACAAAACGATTTTCCCAGGAACAATACTTTTTTTTTTTTTTGCACAGGAAAGAAAATAATCCTAAAATTGGAAAGCGACATTATGAAGTGTCATTTAGGAAACAATTTCAATTTGTGTCTATTATAAATAAAAGTTATAACGTGGAAGTTTTCTAAAAATATCAAATGTATAGGGGGATTTTCATTTTCTAAAGAAAACATCAGCTGCTCAGATTGTCATTAAAATAACTACGTGGAATCCTTTAAGCATTGAATTGCGATAAAAACCCATAAATAATCTTAAAGGTTTGCAGTCAGAGGCAACATGGTCTCATATGGTAGGCATTTGAAGCCTTATATTTTGGTCTCCAAATTATGGAAACGGTTTTAGACATCGAGGAGCAGCACTAAGAGGATTGGACAAAGTCACCCGTGGAGGTTCACTTTTTAGCCATAAATACATGGCGCCATAGGCAGCTATCTCAATGCGTTGCTGTTGTATTTGGAACAATGGTATCGAGACAAGCGTTATGAAGATGGCTAGCAAAGAGGTTTCTTCTATGCCAGCGTTTCCCAAACTGTGAACTTTCACCCCTAAGGGGACATGACAACGCTATGAGGGGGGCGTGAGCATATTGAGAAATTGAAAACAAAAGATTATTTTAAAAATTATTAATTTACTGAAAGTAAACAAACAAAATACCTTTTGACATAATAAAAAACAAAATTAACAATTGCTCTGATACAATACACTTATAAAAACGTATCAGTACTATACAATGTATTTTGTAATTAATTTAACAATACTTGGTTAAGAACAAGTATACTATGATTGCCAGTGACCCAATTGGCTTGCCATACATAAAATTACATACAAACATTAACACTTAACTTAGTAATTTGTACGGTTTATAATTAGTGTTTAAGAACTCACAGGACTCTTAAAATGCAAATTTTTCAATTTTTTTGAAAAATATATAAGTTAAAGTCTCAATATTTCTGAGTATTTTGGTATCAAAATTGTGTTGATACTGTGAAAACTTCAGAAGTTATTGAGAAATAAGTAGTGAAACTTAAACGAAGACCCTATCACTTTCTTTTCGCAAATCAAAAAATGTTAGCTTCCGCGCAAGATTTCGCAGAAACTACTTATGGTAACAATTTGAAATTTATACACATGTTCAAAATAAGGTTTTTCATAACTTATATACATCAATTTTCCAAAAAAACAATTAATTGAATTTTTTTATTTGAATTTTAATTACTTTTTTCTTAAATTTTTAAAATTTTTGTTTTATAAATGTATTTAAAAAATATTTTTTTTCCTCTAAATTTCTTGAAAGTTTGTATAGCTTAAAGTGAAAATATTTATACAAAGTAAAATTAAATTTGTAAATTCTGATCAATGTTTTACTTCAGATTCCTGCGTGGTGTTAAAATACTAATTTTCATATTTTTTTTAAAAAAATTGTCCTATTTTTATTTCTTTATAACTTTTTAATTTTTTTTTTGCAAATTCTCTGAAAATTTGAGAATATATGATTATCCTGTGGTAAAATTTTCAAATTATTGTTTTGTTTTATTGTTAAGTTACATTGGTTTGAAGAAGAATGTTTTTTCGAGTGCACGGATATCTGTTAAGCACTTAACTGCCGATTGAAAGTTACACGATTCGCCCCCAAAATCCACCGTTTTCCACTTAGGGGAGCGTATGTGATGTATGGGGGAAGAGGAAGAATAAATAAAAGAAACTCCTGTGTGTGTGAAATAAGTACAATCACTGTCAAAGTCAATTTATGCATTCCAAAGCCTTCGGAAAAATCTTATGGATAACAGTGCACAGAAAAGATCGTACTTCGTAAATACGTATGCACACGTCCAGGGCAATTTACGCTTTGGTAGATAGACCATTATATACGCACACAGGTGACAGGAATAATTCATATTGCAGCTTTAATGTTAAAATGTATTATTATTTCATTGAAACATTGCTATTTTTATGGAGAGGAGGAAGCGAGATGAAAATTATGGTTGAATATTGGCTCACAAATATTGAAAGTTTGAGAACCACTGCTCTTAGCCACCAAACCGGTGATGTACCTCTTACGCAGTTTCACAAAGTTAGAGGAACTATGAACATCACTCTTGGGTAGATCAAGAATAGCGCCTTGTCCTCTTCAGAGACGAATTGCGATTCCGTCCGCAAAACGTCTCTCGGCGAAAGATCTGGAGAACATCTGAAAAATGTTATTATCTTGAAACATCAGAGAAAGCAATCGTTTTGGTAGTGCTGACATCCTTGTAGGACAACGGATAATGTTGGACGCATGTACACCACTCCATAGTTCTCTTCTGGTACAGTCGCAAGATGTTCGTTACAAACTTTACACGCGACTTTTTTGAGAAGTTGTGGAAGACCATTTTGTTTTGTATGGACGATAGCATCCAACCAGACAGAGCTGCACTTGTTGATAATTAACTGCAAATAGAAGGTATTTGCTGTATAGTTGACCAGCGAGATCTCCAGACCTCTGTCTCATAGAATATATGTGGAAAGCACTAGTAAGTGTCATTGCATGTTGAAAAAATCCCCAGCAAAGATCCTTTAGGCGTCAGTATCAGCTCTTTTGGCAAAATGAAATTACTATCATAATCCTTGATCAATAGTTTTATTAGCAGTATGGGAACGCTTGTATAGAAGGGAAAGACTACTACGCTTAGTTGACGAGCAATACTCAGTTATGAAGTATCCTATTTTTACCAATGTTGCTATATTTTGCATGTTGGTTCTACATTGAACTCCCGTGTAATTTTTTTCTACAATTTCCTGTCTTGCAGCATAAGGTATTAATATATAAAATTTCTCAGCATTACACCTACCTACATTTTGCAGAAATCTCATTTTTATTGCTTGGTAATTTTAATTTTTGAGCCCAGTGTACAGAACCAAGTTATAATATTAAATTGGATACACAACTAAAGAAAAATAAACGCTTTTTTTGTCTCAAAATAAAGTACTTTAACTACAAGATGCGTGTAATTTCTCCTAACTAGGTATTCTAATTTAATGATTTAATATACAAAAGAAGTTCCTCTGTACTATGATCAAAATATATCCAGAATGCTCTCTTTAAAATACGTAGTACATATCGAAAGCAAGATTTTATGAAATAATCTTAAGAATTATAAAGGTGGCAACACTCAGTAATTTATTTAATTTTATCGCCTGAGAGTTTTCACTTCGTTAATTTTGCAAAATTATGATTTTCTATCAACTGGCTTGTAGATTAGTGAACATTTTTATTTGAATGACTTGCGCGAATCAATAAGTCTAAAATAACTTTATATTTCACTAGATAACGATGAGATTTCATATTAGTATAATGTACTACAATTTAACCCTGTGCTTCTCAGACTTTCAGTATTTCCGACCCAATGTTCAATCATAATTTTCATTGCCCCCCCCCACTTCATACAATAACCATGCACTTAATTCAATAATACTATTGGGCCGTGGGTAGCCTAGTGGTTAGAGCATCGGACTCCACACCGGAAGGCCTGGGTTCGATGCCCGATGCCACCAAACACCCTCCGAGTACACACGGAGTACGTGCTCGTTAAATCAGTGGGTCCGTAGTCTTGTGGGCTTAATCACGAGCGCAGGGACTGGAGAATATTTCCCTCCCCTTCAGTTCACATGCAGTAATTATGGAGGTGGAGATAGAGGTCGTGTCGCTATCTATCGTCCCTTCGGGGAACTTCGCCGAGCTTAAATCGTACTGTCACATGTATGGTGCTCAAGACCAACGACAGGCGTACCTCTTGCCCATGCCACGATGAATTTCGTGGGCCTCGTTCTGACTGCGTCAGACAGGTGGCATAAGAAACAACAACAACAATAGTTTGACACTTAAGCTGCAATACGACTTTAACCTCTTAAGTGTCACTGGTATATATAAGCGCCTCGCTCAATTAAAACGTTTACTGCTCCGGGCGTATAAATATGTCTTTCCGATGTACGATCTCTTCTGCTCACTTATATTCATAAAATTATTCCAAAGACTTTGGAATGCAATAAAAGGCCTTTGACAGTGTTTCTGAAGGGTTTACTTATAGTTCAGAGAATGTACTTGTTACTCTCTTTTCTTCATCCCCCTAACATATTACATACACGTGCCAACGTAAACGGTGGCATTGGAGAAAGAATTGTGTATCTGTTAACCGATATTTAAGGGATTAATTATAACTAGTACTAAATATTAAGATGAGTGTTAGTTGTATATACAAATTTATATATGACAAGCCCATGGGATCACTGATAATTATTAAATTCGTTCATAACTTAGTACTATTAAATATTAATTATAAAATACATCGCGTATTACTGATACATTTGTAAGTGTATTATATCAATGTAAATGTGTATTTTATTTTTTATCATATCAGAATGTTTTTGTTAAATTTCAGTAAATTAACATTTTTTTTTTAAAAAAATAATCTTTTGTTTTCAACTTTTCAATGTGCTCGCGCCTCTCTTGTAGATTTATTATGCCCCTGCAGTGCAACGCCCCTGCAGTGCAACGCCCCTGCTGTGCAGCGCCCCTGGAAGTTTGAGAAATGCTGCTTTTATCCCATTACTAGGAAAACATTAATTGTTCACACATAATTTATTCAAAGGTTAAATAAAAAAAAGTGTTATATAATTAAAAGCGATTACATTTAAGAAACTTTTAAGTAATTTCATGCTGGAGTTTTGTTCAATCACTTAAAGAAAAAAGTTTTAAAAAAAGTAAATTTTTCTGTCCGTAAAGTAATGATTCTTTCTACCAATACTAGATGTTCAATATAGTTTTCAAAATTTTCACAGACACTTCCTTTCTTATTCTTTTTTTCACCTAAAATCTTACCGCCCTACTATTTTTGTCCCCTTTCTTTGAAAAATGTCTGAAATCCGATTTTCTTGTTCTTGACATAACCCAAAACTTGGAAATGGCCCCAGGTCTTTCTCCGTACTGCTTATATTCTGCCACAAAAATAGAAAACTCTCAATTTTTTTTCCGTTTTATGTTTTCCAACCAATACGCTTTCGGTATTTTTGGAGGCAAAAACAGTTAATGCTATAAGGCATACCGAATAAATATAATATTGCCACCATATTATGTAGCAACTACATCGCTTTCGAACAGTAGGAGTCATTTTTTAGACTTTTATTTGTTGTTAGGATGGGTTTTATTTCCTAGAGGCCGCACAGTATTCTTTAATAAAATTGGAGACAATAGATTTAAAAGTAATTAATGCATTTATTTACTACTGAATTAAGTACTAAAAATCAGGTTAAAACATTATAATTTTTTAATGCTTTCAAATTTAAATATTTGAAATCTTAAAAGTTTTCTTTGAAATACTAAGTTTATAATTTTTTTAGTTATTTCGAGCAATTTGTATCTATTTGATAATTGGAACATAATTTAATTTGGAATTGAAAATCTGAAACATTCTTGAGTTTAAATATTTTCTTTTATAGGTAAACCTGAAAAATATATGAAAATTCAAATAATTTTAATCGGCCCTTTTTTAAAACAATAATTAGAACTTTCATACCTAAATATATGTTTGATTTCAATAGTACTACAAAACATTTCAAGTCTTTGAACCAAGCAACAACTAGTTTGTAAAATTTTCTTTGACAATCTTCTTCATTGCTTTCATTTTTGAAAATTCTTTCGATAAATTCAGAATGCTAATTAATTGATGTAACTTTTTAAATCTTAGTTCAAAATTTTTTTAAGATGTTAAACAATCGCTTTATTTAGAAAAAATTAAGAAATTTTTCTTGAAACTAATAAAAAATATTGAAATGAAATAAATTAAACCAATTTTAAAACTGTTTGAGTATACCATACTCTTTTTTTCCCCGTGGCGTTGCATTTGTGAGCATCATTATTTTTTCTTTGCCGACCAAAGTGATAATATTATTTCATTGTAATATTTCTTTAGAAAATGTATATTAAATAAATATTAAGGCCAAAAACAACTGCGAATAGTATTATCGAATACAAAAAAAGTCTGTAAAAATGTTAATTAATTTTGCAAGATGAAAAAAATTGCTTAGGTTGTAGAAATTATTCGCACATATTAAAAAGAAATATTCACCAATAATATTCCCTATAGATTACTACTTAAGGACACTTAAAAGATAAAGTGGGATTATATTTGTGTTCTGAAATGATATAAATGAAGAGATGCCTTAGGATTAAAAAAGAAAACATTTTGAGCCCTAAGAAACAAAAGCAACTAGTAAAAAAATAAGCAATATGCAAGAGATGAATAATTTTTTTTATTCTATTATAATCAAAATGTTTTCTTCAGTATATTAGCAAAAACAAAAGATTTTTTTAAAGTAAACAATGAGCAATGAGATTAAAATTCTTGAATCTGTTTTAATATTTGAGAGTGGATCGTACTTATTTTAGAAGCTTATTTTTGTTTATAACTGAGGCAACATTAAGGATTAGCTTTGGTTATTTGTAATACTTTATTTTCAATAAATGAATACTGTTTGATTTATTTTTAAAAATACTTTTTAAGTACTTCATATTTGTTGAGTGTGTAGAAAATGCATACATTATTTCTTAATCTTCTTTATTAGCATTTGATTCATAAATATAATCGGTGTTATATCAAGTCTAAAAAAAGTTAGTATCAATTGTCTGAATTTAGTAAGATAAAAGATTCGATTTTCGGCTTATCTTGGTTTATGAAATCTAATTCTGCTCATTTTAGTAGTTCTTTTTTTATTGGTTTTATGGTTAAAAAAACCATTGTTGCAAGCATAGCTATTTATTTTTAAAAATTTTTATTATGTTATCTAATTTATTTTTTCGCGTGTTTAATCGATTTATTTATCATTTATTTGTACTTAAATATTTGTTTTTAGCTCTTTTTAGAATCATCTTTTGTTTCCTTACTCACCATTTTTATTAACTGAACTGATGCAATTATTTTTTTAAGATAGCTAGTTATTTTATCACATTCGATTTTTTTCCTGTTCGAATAACTTTCCGTTTTGAGGTAATCATTTATTGCAGTGTTTCTCAAATTGTGAAGCGTGCCACGCTGGAGGCGCGATAACCCTGCGAGGGGGCACTAGCATTTTAAAAATAAAAGTTTTAAAAAATAACTTTTTGGAATGAAGTAAAACAAAATGTTTTCTGACATAATAAAAAGTACACATTTACACTGATATAATTTATAAGTATCATCTGGTGATCATAAAAAATCCAAGATTCCGCTTCAAACGCCATTAGCTATCTTTAATCCTATAACTAAATAAAAAAAGACATATTATGTTCCCTTTGATGTGATCCCACGATGATAGATTTTTTTACTACGATTATGTTAACCCTTAAAAACTATAGATTATCATGTATTTGATCTTCAAACTTACTGGTAGGTTTCACTTAGTCTCTTTTTCTTTTAGGAAAATTGCAAATAATATTTTTATGTTGCTTTTTTATGTGAATAAGTTTTATGATACATAGATAAGCATAATAAACAATTTGAAGGATTATTTGGCCTAGATGTATTTTTATAAGTATTCTGAAACATATAATGCGTACTGAAAAACGTTTTACACAACTATTTTTTTAAAACTGCAGAGTCAACCCAGGCTCACGAAATCGTTAGTTCTGGTAAAACTGTTTATTCCTTAACAGTGTCCTTGACAGTGTCAAACTTTTTTTTTAAACTAAGTTGCCAGTTTTGATCGAGTTCTCTGCGCTACCACTTTTGTTCAAATATATTTTCTATGAACATGCTATACTTTCCTCCATGAACAATTTTATGGTTTTGATTGTTGTGTTATACAACTTATAATGTTTTATAATTTTAAATGAGCAGATTATAAAAAATGGGCATCACAGTGATCTCTATTGGAGGAAGTTGAAACTGATCAAGCAATTGAAGAACCTGCTGAAATAATGCATATTAATCATGATAACGAAAGTAAATATGAGAAAAGCGATAGACATGAAACGTTTGATTTGAATTTAAATTTTCAAATGCTGCCTAAAAAAAACTTTGGCCGTCTTCATCTCAAAACTACAAGGTTCGTCACCAATAGTCTTCATAATGCGTTTTAGTGATGCGTTAATAAATGCTGCCCACACGGTATGGTGGTTAGTAATGCTAACAGCTGTGTCGTATGGCTGAGCATTGAATCCTAGAGAAAGCATGGCTGTTTTAAAATGTATAGTGTTTCTAAGGCTAGGAGATACTGTAAATATACGTCAGGCTAAAGTCATCTCAAGAGCTTGGTGGTAGTATAGACCCCCGACCATCCCCATTGTGTTCTTCAAAGTTGCGGAGGAACGAAGCTAAAACGTACTGTAATTTTCCAGGGCAGTGCTTATCAAACTTTTAATATTGACGACCCAATATTTAATCATAATTTGCATCACGCCCTCCCTCGAAACAAACAACAATACATTGAATTCAATAATACTATACTTTGTCGCTAAATTTACAATACGACTTTAACTTCTAAAGTGTCACCGGCGTATATATAAGTCTCACTCAACCATTGCGTTACATGTACTGGACTTATATGCACGTCTTTCTTAGAAATACAATCTTTTCTGTGCACTGTTATTCATGAAATAATTCCGAAGATTTTCGAATACACTACAAGGACCTTGGCAGTGTTTTTGAAGTGTTTACTTAAATCGGAAGATTTTTTCCTTATTTATTCCTTATCTCCCTCCCCCTCTATAATACATCACGTGCATGCACCTACGGGGAGAACGAGAGTATATTGTGGCGAGCGATTCGCGTAATTTTTAATCCCTAGTTAATGCATTAATTATAAACTGTATAAATTATATAGTGTTAGTTTGTGTATATAATTTAGTTTATGACAAGCCCATGGGGTTACTGGTAATTATTAAACATTTAAACTTGAAATTGTAAAATTAATTATATAATAATTTGTGCAGTATTGATACATTTATAAGTGTATTATATCAATGTAAATGTTGATTATAAATTTTTATTATGTCAGATTGTATTTTGTTTGTTTACCTTCAGAAAATCTTTTTTTAAATGTTTTTTTCGACTCTTTAATAGGCTCGCGCCCCCTAATAGGATCATCATGCCCCCCAAGGGGGTGCACCCCACAGTTTGAGAAACACTGTGCTAGGGCTGAAGCTAACGATAAGCGTAATCTAGCCACTTGCCAGGATAAATTTCATGGACCTTGATCTGATACTGTCGATCTGTTAGCATTAAGAACAACAGCAGCAGTGTGTTTTAACATTCTCGCACTCAAATTGAAACAAACATTAGATAAAAGAGCAAAAGATTTTGCTGTAATAGGTTTATGCTTTATATAACAAATTTGATGTATATCTTTTGTATGCCAGCTGGTTTCATATGCTTCAGACTGTGTAGAACAAGAACATTTGAGGGAAAGGTATTGAAACACTAGCAATTCAGTGTTAGAATTGTAACAGAGTAGATCTAGCTGTGTCTATATAATGGTAGATTTTGCAGTTTTTCTCCGAAAAGAAAACAATTGATAAGTATAAATATTCCTTTAAAAATAGTTTTACTGTTTAAAAACTCAGGATTCACACACATATGTCATTTGTAAGTATGTATCAAAATTAAGTTTGACAAAAACTTTAGTTTTAGTCTGGACAATATTTTCGATAGCAATGCATAATAAATGTTCTTTTAAAATTAAGTAACTTTTAATTTTCTCTTTTACTTTTTTTTTCATTATTTCATTTACCAAGAGGGAAAATCATTTCTTTTTACGTGGGAATATAGATAAGTACAAGGGAAAATCGAAAACTCATTTTCTTTCTCATACGGATCATTATACCTTAAAATAAATACTTTTACTCGTTTTCTTTGTATCTCATTTTGTTAATTTAAGATGGAAAAATATAGACAATTTTCTTTTTCAATCATCACATTTAATTAAATGATTTTGTGTACTTTTTTCTTTATTTAGAACAGGAAAATGGTATAAAAAATTAAGTTTTTGTTCTTATTTATATATTTCCCAAATATAATTCTAGAAAAAAATACGGGAAATTGACTTTTTAAGTTACATTAATTGCGTCTTTAAAGAATTTAATAAATTACTTACTGGGTATTTAAAATTCATGAAAATTGCTCATGTCAATAACATACTTTTTTTTTAGTAATGGCCTTCCTGAATAAGTTATTTTTAACTTTCCCGACCTTCTCAGAATTTAATATAGTTTTCTAATAAACTTCTAAATCCTCTACCTAAAAGTTTTGAAATAACATTTAGGCAATCAAATGCATCTGTAAATATACTTCAGTTTTAACTAAAGAACAGATAATATAATAAACATCTGAGATTATTAATACAAATGTGATGGTTGTGACCTTGAAATATCTAAAAGCTAGGTTACTTGAAGAATATCAGATGTTATACACATATAATTTTCCAGATTTTACATTCGTGAAGTTTACGACTCTAATTATATTCTAATACTTAACTTGTGCTGTTTTACAATCCATGTAAACACTTTAACATAGTATAAGACATATTAAAACAGACTAATATATTTTTAACTGAACAAATTTACATCCAAATTTTCCCTTGAAAAGTAAAGTAAAAATATGCATCTGCTCGAGTTTTATAAAATTATTTAGAAAGTGAACAGAAAGTCTTTGTAATATACACAAGTAAAGATAATTAAATGCCCAGTAGGTGGAGAAATTATATTCGCATTTGGAGATTTTAATTTACATTGGAACATCTATTCTCAGAATACGAATCATGGATTGCAGTGGTGCAAAGCTCATTGTAAATGGACTGTGAATATTTAAAAATGTTATTTGACTAAATGTGCAATAAATCCCGTTTAGCGCATCTTAAATGACTACATTTTGCCGACTGTAAAGTTGGGTAGCAGTTTCATAGTATGAGAATGTTTTCCTTGGTTTGGTCTCAATCCCTTAGGTCCTGCAGTTGGCAACATGAACACTGATATATAGGGTGTATTTTTAAAGGTACAGAATTTTAAATTGCAATAAAACAACGATGTATCATTCGATTGACATCATTTTTTTATTCGAAAGATAATCTTGTGGCATTACATTTTAAATATGATCAAGCAAGGCGTACATTCGTCGAATGGGCCCCAAACGAGATTGCCGTTGTTCCCGATTTTCATAAGCGAATTTTGTTTAGCGATGAAGCGCACTTCTGGTTGAATGGCTACGTCAACAAGCAACATTGCTGCATTTGGAGTGAAGCTAATCCACAAGTGTATGTCGAAACACCGTTACATACAGAAAAACTGACTGTTTGGTGCGCCTCATGGGCTGGTGGAATCATTGGTCCGTACTTCTTCAAAAACGATGAAGGCCACAACATTACAGTCAATGGTGATCGGTATAGAGCCATGATTGCTAACTTTTTCATTACTGAATTGAACAATCATGATGTCCAGGAGCTGTGGTTCCAACAAGACAGCGCAACATGTCACACAGCTCGTGCCGCAATCGATTTATTGAAAGACACGTTTGGTGACCGCCTAATTTCCCGTTTTGGACCTGTGAATTGGCCTTAAGATCTTGTGATTTAACACCACTAGACTATTTTCTGTGGGGCTATGTAAAGTCATTGGTCTATGCGGATAAGCTACAAACGCTTGACCATTTGGAAGACAACATTCGCCATGTTATTGCTTATATACGGCCACAAATGTTGGAAAAAGTCATCGAAAATTGGACGTCCTGATTGGACTACATCCGAGCCAGCCGTGGCAGTCATATGCCAGAAATCATATCTAAAATGTAATGCCACAAGATTATCTTTCGAATAAAAAAAAACTCATGTCAATCGAATAATACATTGTTGTTTTATTGCAATTTAAAGTTCTATACCTCTAAACAAACACTCCTTAGATGTTGAATTATTCCACCGTTAGATTGTAAGTAATTGAGGGACCTGCCATTAGATATTGGACACGAAGCATTGCATACTACTTTTAATTGTGTACTACTTTTATCTGGACGATAAACACCGTGATCGTGATGAGGTGTATAATATGTTGTGTCGGGTTCTTTATGTTCTTCAAACTTTGTCATATGGCTCAATTGTTCATATCCTTGCATTTAATTTTTGACACAACGAACAAAATTAAGGATTTCTGTAGAATCGGTGACAAAGTGCATGTAGGTGTTGCAAAGCTGTCTCCTCAGATTTACCTAGTTTTGAGGGATCTTCCTTGAATGGGCTATCAGCAACATAACTACCCGTCTTATTTCTGGAAAAAGTGTTTTGAAAATGATTTTGACAAAAAATGTCATCCTCATTTTTCAACTTACTCTCTTCCTCGACAGATTCCATTTCCCCAAACCGAGAAATCTATTCCTCTAAATTTACATCATTCCTTGATAAAAAAAACAACTTTTAATTGGTTGGCTAATTGGAAGCTTTCCCGTAACCAAAAACCCAAGAACTGAGCTTTGTAAAATGAGAGATTCACTGATTTGCACTTTTCATCCTGTAAAATTTTGAAACATATTTTGAGGTAATTGTATGTTAGAAATATTAAATGTAGTTAAATTTAATAAAATTAAACTAACGCTTATTTTAAGCGTGAATAAATTATAGTTACCACCTGGTATATCAGCTTTCCAGATTTATTCGTATAATAACAGCAATAAGGCTTCACTAACGTAATCCAAAGGAATCTTCTAAATTTGAGTCTACTGCTGCTGGCTCAATAGCATTCATACTTGCTAGCTTACAACGCTCTACTTAAATACCCTATCTACTTTGCATATCCCGTTCACTTTTTGCAGTTGATTGGAAATATACGCGAATTTATAATCTCCAATAATTCACCTAAGAATATTAGTGGAAAGGTTCCGTACAGATACGTCACAAATCCCTAAGGCTTTTTTTTCTGTTCAAGATACAGTCTTGAATATTTTATAGATACTTAGATTTGTGCGTAAGTTTGGTCTGAGATCTCTAATTATGTTTTTTTTTTTTTAAAAAAATGTTGAAGTTAATATTCGTGTTTTTTCCAGGTTTAGCTAGAAAAATAATTATCAAAAATCAACAAGGACACAGATTTTCAAATCCATACTAAATTTTGTTGGCACACACACACAACAACAACATAAGAAATATAAATCATTCAAAATAATGAAAAAATTTTTAAATTTTGTATTTTATACAAGTTTAAAAACTTCAAAATATTATTTTTTTAAAAAATTTAAATTAAGGGCTTGTTAAATTGACATTTTTTTTATTTTCAGAACCAGTTTAATAGTATAGTCTGAAATCAATAAATAAATTACTTTTAATATTACTGTCTTCAAAAATATATTTTGAAAATGGTTTCCCTGTAAACTTAATGGTGGGAATCAGATATATCTAACAATACTTTTTAGATATGACTTTTTAAACTAAATTTTAGGGGGAAAATATTGCACAATTTAAAAAAAATCATAATTAATTTATTTTTGAACAAAAAAACAAAACCCTTCTTAAAGTGTTACTAATAGTAAACGTAACCTACTATGTATTTTATCCGTGAGAAATATGTAGTTTCTGAGAAAAAGGTAAATAAATTTAAGCAGTTTAACATGGGCTCCTATGGACGCGCGCGCGCGCGTGCCAGACCCCCTTAATTAAGATGTTTCTATTTAGGCGCATGCAGAATAAATCATACCAGTGTTCCACAAATAGCTGACGATTTTAAAAATCAATTTAAAATTTAAAAAAATGGAAGGTGATAAAAACGCGCAGTTTTCAGCATTCTGCTTTATTAACCATGTACTTTTTATCTCATCGAGTTTCAAAATTACTAACAAATTTACTCAGCATATGGCACTTTTGACTAAGAAACAGTGACAACAATTATTTATATCTGTATCGTCAGCCTTCTGGCGTGCTCTGCAAAAAGGGTTTACTCGTTATACCAGTAAATATTTCTTGTGTTAGAGTTTTATGACAAGGTACATAGTTCCGTTGCAGCAAAATGAAAACATTCAATAGCAAAAATGGACCGGCAAACAGTGAAATTTAAAGTACTACGTTTTTCAACGATGCCCGATTTAGAAATGATGGGTGTCCAAACGCAACAATTACAGAATGCGGCCTCAGCAGGTCATTCAACAATGATCGTAAATTTCGGTTCACCCTGCTGCTTGAGATTAGGCTATGATGAATGGCTGCAAACAGCTTCCTGTGTCATAACTTCCAAATGCTTCCTTACTAGATTAAGACTCGCCGATCTCTGATTGCTAAAGCTATTAATGCACGCGAGACGTTTGTGAATGAAATAATCCTGAAACTGGAAGTCTACGAACTCGAGGTTGAAACTATTTAGTTCTGTGGCCACTGGTTTGACATGCATCCCTGATGCATTCAAATAAAGATGATTATGCAGCTTTCTGCAAATCTTGTCCTCAGACTAAGCCATGTTACTGCTGAAGCGGTAGTTATTTCAAAAGACACATTGTTGTAGAATTTATACACTCAGAAGCACCAACTGCCGATAAACTTTGTAACTAATTTTAAAACTTGGTGAGAATAAAAACCGTGGTTACCAAAGCAGAATGCGCCAAACCAAACACTTATTTTGCTTTCTGTATTTTAAAATTGATTTTTCAAATCGGTCATTTTGGGGTCACCTGGGTGGCCGCGGTAGCCGAGTGGTATAGGTATCGGACCGTGGCTTGCTTTGTCACGGGTTCGAGCCCAGTACCACTAAAGACCCGCCGTGTAGGGCAGCGATGCACGTTAAATCTGTCGAGAGCTGAAACGTCCTCCCGTTGGTGTGGTGTTGTAGTTAGGAGAGGGAGGTGCCAGCTGAGGTGTCGTCCACGTCACTTGACCATGGTTCAAAATTACGTGGTCCGTCACTAAAAGCCCTCGCGTAGCTGAACAGTGCGACGTTCATATTCAATCAATCATTCAATCATTGGGGTCACCTGGTATATTGAAATGCATTACCTACACACATACACACTCTAAGAATTTATTGCCTATCATACAGGAATATGTAAATTATATTTTCACCAAAAATACACTCTATAACAAAAAGAAACGGCTCAAAAAGAAGGAGTTGCACGATTGTAATGAAAATTTGAATAAATAGACATTTCAACCAAACATGCAAATGATTAAAATTCGGTGTCCAATGAATGAATAGCGGGAGCTACAGCGTATCATAACTGTGGACTCAGCAGGCGTCCATATGAAGCGATTTTCATCCCGATTCTGAAAAGTTCTGTAGCATTGTGCGATTTAGGATATTAAAATTAGGCTAAATAAAATTTTTGAATGTTATTGTTTGAGTAATGGATTTTAATAATAGCATAGTTGTATCACTATGTGAAGTAATTTTCGGATTATCTTCTAAAACTTTTTTAAAAAAAAATTTAAAGTTTCAAATTTCAGGTATCATTTTTTTTACTTTTGATTCAATAAAAAATAATAAGTTTAATTCTTTTCCTAGAAAGATATGCAGGGTCTTGCCGAATTCGGACGATAAATTCAGTGTCGTGGTAGTAGGCAGTATGGAGACAAAAAAATCCTCATAAAATTAGTTGTCGCCAACCACGTTTAGTGGGTGAAAATAACGAAACTGGTAATTGTCGAGAGGACGATAAGCGAGTGACAAAACGAATGTGGAGATATACATATATTTTCTGAACACCTCAATGGTCTAAAATACCCTTTTTACCTAAAGCATGATCTCCTGGAGTTGCTGCAGGAAATACGGGGCCTGCACACTACATGTTCTTAATGCACGATGGTTTAACAAGTATGCGGGGCGTAACCAGTTCAATTCTACATTTTCTGGGAGTTGGAATGAATGTGGTGGACCCGTTTATTAGCATCCACGCTCCACGAATCTCAATCCCTTGGATTTCTTCTTCTGCATGTACCTGAAATCACTTGTCTACGAGACACCGGTGGCTCCGGTGAAGTATTCTCGTCACTTGAACTGACGTCTGTAACACACTGGAATTTTTTGAATAGATCCGACAATCCTTCATCTGTCTGTGTCAGCTATCCTATGACAAACGCTGCCGCAACTTGGAAGTATTCCTGTAACAAACACTTGTCATGGTTTTCTAACGATGATATGTGATGTATTGTTCGTATTGTAAACATACTTTAGGTCTATTGAATGCATTTCTTTCCTCTTTTTTCACCTTTTGATTCCACTCGACATCACACACTTCATTACTGTTTTTTCGAATTACTCCGATTAAAAGTGGTTTGCGTCCCCGTGTTCTATTGCGATTTGTTATCCCATGCTGCCTACTATCACTTCTCTGGATTTGTCGGTCGAATTTGGCAACACGTTTCATAAGAAACACGTTACAAGAATAGTTTATTTTTTAAAAAAAATGTACATTTTATTCTTTACAACATTTGAACAAAACTTTATTAAAATTTTTTATTTCGGAGTACCCAAGAATTTAATTTTGCTCAGAAACTTTAATTTACACAGAATTTGGGTATGGCGCAAAATGCTTTATAAATTTTTACAGTTATCTAACAGATTAAATTTCAACCATTTCAAAAAAAAAATTAGGGTGTTGATAAAAAATGATTTGATTATCTTTATGAGCTCCTTTGTTTTGCTTTGTTTTTTAAACATGAAAAAAATCCTTTGTTATTATTACATACTTCCTCAGATAATACCATTTTTAAATATACCAACAAATAATTATTTTTACATATCTACTTTCTAAAACAAATAAAAACTATAAAGTTTTAAAATTATATAATTCATTTTTCAATCTGGGTACAGAATTTGAAAAAGAAATATTTTTAACGCAATTTCCTTCACACAACTACCTGAAAACAAGCATTAGACATTGTGTGTATAAGGATTTAGTGGGACTTCGAAATTTTCCGATTTTAAAATTTTTCGGTAACACTTTTCCTTTACCCTCCCAAAACAAATTCTCACATTTCCTCCAGTCTAAGGTAACACAGTAGAAAAAAATATTCAACTTCTTGAAAACTTCCCATAGGTTCCATTTCCTTTTTTGATGCGTAACATTATACTAGATTTTATGGATTTAAATTCCATTTTGACAGAACCCAGAGGCTCAATTGCTATATTTGTTTCGAAATTTCCTTTTGAAAAGGGTTTATCTATATGGGTACATCTTACCATAAGAAGGCGATGAATGTTTGAGAACATCAGTATCGATTCCTTTTTTTTTGTAAGAAATTTTAATTTTAAATTTTTGTTACTTACCAGTAATGTTAGGTTTTATACCAATGCCTGCTGAACTAGTAATTCGTGATGCGTTCAATTTTACTGTTATATTTAAACTGGTAATCTCCTTTAAAAAAATAAAAGAATTTAGTTCATTTTCTCCAATAATATGAATAGAATACTAATAGCGGTTGTTGGTGTTTGGGGTTCAAGTAAATATCAGCCATAACAAGTTTTTAACTCAAATTTATTTCTCCCTTATACTTAATCCACACCACTAAACGTAGGAAATGCACTAAGTAACTAATTAGAAAAGCAATAACACGGCTTAAGGCTACTTAACATTTAGGTATAATTTACTCCACGTACTCTTCGAGCTCTCTGTACACACTTCTACGCTTGTGATGTACCTCTCCTTGGAAGTACATAACTCGAAGTATCAGCGTGAGCTAGAGGTGTAGGGTTAGCGAAAGAACTCGGATCATACATTATATTAATATGACTTTATTAAGATATTCAACTTAAACTTTTAACAAACATAATTATAATAATTAATATGAGAGAATCTACGATGACGCAATACGCAACACACAATATAATTCAGACCAATCTCAATAATCGAACCATCTAATCCTCAATTATAATAAAGTAAAATCAATCCTACCTTATATTATTCTGTAATGCTACTTGTCTTCATCTGCAATGGTATGCAGCTTGACAGTCAACTTCTAGTCGAACACCAATATATTTATCCACGCCACGTAGAACTTAAATCTTGAACCACGAACTACAATAATCATCAACTGCCACAACGCACACCAACTGTCTAGCATTCCCTTACATTGCCATCCCGCTTACTCTAAGATTCTACATTTTAAGTTGGTTTTATTTGCATTTCTTCTTCACATCTCGTTTCTTGGATTTGGTTGGAAAAGAGTTGCCATTAATTCTGGCCCAAAGAACCCAAATGACTTGTTAAAGAAAAGACGCGTAAGACGTCACACTCAATAATTCACCGTAAATCTCTTTCATGCACGACCTCGGATCATAATTCTTGATTTCAACTTTATAACTTGTACTCCAATTATCAGTAATCGACCATCCAGCGACTAACATCACGTACCTAAATGTCAACCCTTAAATAGAAACAACCATTTTCATAAATAATGTCTTCTTCGGGAGAAAGTTTTCAATAGAACATGCAGTTAAATAAAAATTACCCCTAAAGCATTAGTTTAAGGTTCACGAACAGATCCTTTATAATACGTTAGAATACGTATATTTTCAAAATTAATGTAACTCTGTTACTAATTTTGCACTTTTATTTTGATTGTAAATTTGATTATTTGCAATATATCTTTAAACGTAGTTATTTTAAGGAACTCAATATTGTGTGAAGAGCTGTTGCTGTTAGTGTAGCTAGTCCATAAATATCTTCATGGATACACAAGATTACACAAATAATCCTTGATGGGGAAAATAAACAACTTCGGACACCGATTGATAAATGTATTTCCTCTTATATCTGTATACTTTAGATAAGCATAGTGGAATAGTTTTAATAATTGGGGGAGGTCTGTAATCAAGAACAGAAATACTCAGACGACACTATCCCGTCCATCCGGCTTCCTCGTCCCGACGGGATGAGGCTACATGCAGGACTGAGAAGTTCCTATGGATAGTAAAACATAATTGGTTATTTGTGGGATCACATCATCCAATATGCATACATTTTTTTAAATCCCTTCTAATTGCAATACCTGATTTGTCAATGATTTAGTTTCTTATTTAAAATGTATTAGAACACAAAACAATAGTCATATAAGAATTATAACATCCCTTGCCATTTTTTGTTATAAAAATATAGAGAAAACACTTAAAACACATATATGTATGTAACTGTGTTTATGAAATATAAACGTTTACCCCCCAACATGACTTTGCACGTAATGATTTAGATAAGTTATATTTACATTTTTATAAATAGCTATTGAATTAATGATTATTTTCATATTTTTAGATATGATGATTATTTCTTAGAACAAATATGGAACATATTCTTTCTTTTGCATTTTCTTCTAATGTTCAGAAACTAATTAAAATGAACAATAACGCTTTTTTCTGCAGATTACCTTGATATAACTTTAAGAGCTATAGATATTAGATACAACATTTATATTTTTGATGATAGAAGCTTTTTCTTTACAAATAAAATGTTACAAAAACTGTCAAAGTTTCGATAAAAATAACTTATAATTATTATTAAACTTTGAACGTGCCAAAAGGCATAAAACTTGCGAGAAAACACAGTTAAATTCTATTACTGGACATAATAAAAAAAAATACACTCATGGACAAAAAATTAGTGCACCCAGAAATAAACGTCAAAATGAAACGAAATTTTACACACGTAATGACTGCTTTGATATAAGTAAATGATTAGAAAATCAAAGAAAAATGATCATTTATTTCAGAAAAAAGGCGAAAGAACGGTTGATTGGACCCCTTTGAACACCCTCTTGCGCGAATGTCCGATGTAATACGATCAGGCATTGTGGCATAAAAGTTATGTATGATGTCTTGAGACATTTAGTTCCATATTTGCCTTAGCCTTTCCTCTAGTTCGTTCAAACTCATGGGATTTCACAACTCGCCGTCCCAAATGATCTCAGATATGCTCGATAGGAGACAAAATGTTGAACGGGCAGGCCAAGGAAGGATAGTAATAGTGCAGTGACAGTCTAGGGCAGGGGTGGCAAACCTTTTTCGGTCAACGCGCCATTTTTTCTAAAGAAACGTTTAATGAGTTATAGGCGTGCCATCAAATAATTTTGATTTGTGATTATTTGAAGAACTAACAAAACTAAATACGAACAAATCAAAATTCTTTATTTAATACGATAAAATACATTTTACACTGCATAATAATAAATGTTTTAGTTATACTTGTAATTTAAATTAAAATAACATTAGTGTGACTTCTGCTGTTGTAGATTAGATGACAAATAGCTTATATCAGGATTATAAGATGTTATTTTTAGTAGAATGCATGCTGAATTACAGTCGTCTTTTAAACGTTTTCTAAGCGAGTCTTTGATGTTATCTATCTCTGAAAATAATGACTCGCAGGCATAGGTAGATGAAAATATGGTTAAAATAGTATAAGCCAGCTTCTTCAAACAGTTAAATGCATCTGTAATCGAATTCCATGTTTCCAAAATTTCATTACTGGCATTTTTACTTATATTGCTTGTCAATCTTTCTGCTTTTATCTCAATTACAACTTTTTCCTTGATTCAATAAACTTTTGAATCCATATTGAACTCTAGACTGGAAACCAATCAGTTGCATTTCATGTTTTTCAATTTCCACCCAATCGAATTGAGACAAGTTCAGTTTATCAAACGAAATCACATCAGGGCACATAATAAATCAGAACGTTTCCGATAATTCCTTGTGAACTGAGAAAATCTCGCTGAAAATTCTTTGATTAAAGAATCAATTATGGAAATAAACTCATCAATAACTGTTTCTTCATTTCGTTTCTCTTGGGCATCTAAATCTTTGATATTTTTTTTTCAAGTTTGAAAAATATTTGTAGTTTTTTGTAATGATATCATTTCTGAAAACATATAGTTTAGCTTCAAAAGCGCGAGTGAGATCCATCATGACGATAACTGTTTTATTCGGGCATTGAAGTTTTATGTTCCATTCATTGAAATGTTGGCATATGTCTGTAAAAAACAGCAATTTTAAAAGCCACATAAAATACATCAACTGTGGGTATTGTTCAATTTTGCTCTCATTTTGTAGAAACAGTCTGATTTCTTCCGAGCAATCAACAAATCTTTGAAGTACGTTCCCGTGGCTCAACCAGCGAACATTATTATGCATTAGTAAGCCATTATACACCGAATTGACTTCGTCTAACAAAGCATCAAATTTTAATTTATTTAAAGCGTGGGACGACATGAGGTTCACTATTTTTGTGACTAAAGTTATTACATTATCAAGAGATGTTAAACCACTCTTTGCACATAAGGCTTGTTGGTGAATAATGCAGTGGTATTCAAGAATCGAATGTCCTAGGTCTGTTTTAAATGAAGAAATGAAACCATTTTTTTTGCCTACCATATTTGGAGCACCATCAGCGGTTACTAAAACAATTTTTTTCAATAGCAAGTACCAATTTTTTAGAAAAATGAGGCATGGATGAATGACAAAAAATAATATTTTGATTAAAATATGGGTTATTTACCCTTTATCATCTATAGATACGTTAAATCCAAAAAAAGTGATTTCTTACTATTGAGTAAAATATCTTATATTCCCCTTCCTTCTCTTTTAAAAGCAATAACTTTTATTTTATGACTTGAAACATAATAGAAAAATCTCAGGTGAGAAACAGATTGTTTCAATTTAGAAATTTTGTCACGTACATAGCAAACAAAAAGCAATATAAAATAAAGAAAATTTTTCGTCCATTACACTGATTTTAACACAGAACATAAGTCGCGTTTTAGGAAACGAACTTTCCGGAGTCAAAAAGTATCAAAAAATAAATAATTGAATAAAAAAATACATTTCTTTTTTCAAGAAAGATGAGCAAAATGGTATCTTGAAATATTTTCGACATAAAACTGCGTCATAAAATATAGACACTTATTTTTTTTAATGACAGCTGTTTTTCTGAAATTTCATAACTTGTGCTTCATTTAAACATAAAAACAAGAAAAAGAAATAAAATATATGAAGTAAAACGTATTTTTTAGAACTCGGATGGTTTAAAATTTTCTTTAGTATGTGAAATTGACTTCTCAAAACATTTTCATCTTTCTTGATAGCTTCGCTTTGCTATTGAGCACTTAGACTAAAAATAAGCTTCGAGGCAATCCAGTTAATCTAAATCTAGAGGATGGGTCCAATATCAGAAACTAATAAATAATGCGATAAAATAATACACATATGGTCTGTAAAGTTAGGATGACCAGTTAAAATAACAGCAATTGCTCGAAGACTGAAAGATAGAGAAAAGCTTTTATATGGTATATTCTGGCCTATATAACACGTACTTTTAACACACAAAAATAAGATTTAAATTTACTGATGCATATTATACGCGGGCTGAAAAATTATAGCGTTAAACATATAGAGAAGATGATCACATTAAAAAATTATATTTTGACATTTATATACATAAAAAGTGTTTATTTAAAGTAGTTCTCTGCAAACTTTTTATTGCTGTGGACCGGTCAACGTTTAATAATTTTACCGCGGCCTGCTGAGGGTGGGACACGTTGTTTGTTTATATATTTTAGATTGTTTTGATTTAACAATTTTAATTTAGTTACATTTAAATATGCCTTCAGAATAAAATATAGCTACACCAAAAATGAATAAAAGTCATTTAACGTGGAATATAAAGTGATTTCCATGAAAAGTTGCGCAAATTCGACAGAAATGTACCACTTTAAATAAAATGGCAATAGTTTAATGTTCTTTAGGCGGCCCAGAACCATATAATCTACGGACCGGTGCCTGTCTGCTGACCGGGGGTTGCGGACCACCGATTTAAGGGGACTTGGCACCCTTTGAGCAAACTTCTTTATTTACGTATTTAAAAATTATATTTTAGCATTTTATACAATGTTTCTATTCAAGAAAATGTTACCAGATGAAAATTTTCATATATTATTCACACAATTTTAAAAATTAATTTTTTGAAGAAAATTGGGAAAATTTTAAAATCCTACTTCTTTTGTAAAAATTAATTTTTTGACCTGAAATTTTTTATAATACTCTTATGGATGATCTAAACAACTTTAGGGATCGATTTTAGAATAACTTCATTCGTTTTCGAGAAAAAAAATAAAATGTTGATATACAGGCTAAAAATCAACGAAAAAGCCAACATGTCTTACATTTTATTTTTTTTTTTTTTTAAAGTATTCAGTTTATAGAAAAACGGATCCCTAATTTTATTACATGATTTATTTTCAACACGCAAGAACAAAATGGAAGTGATTGGTAAATAATTGTCGAAGGAGTAGCATTTTGAATGCACTAAGGTTTCGAAAAACACAAACTGAAAAAAACAGGTTTAAAGTTTATAATTCTGAAAAATAATTATTATAAGCTTAATTAAACTTAAAATACCACTTTAAGATATTAGTTATACGTTTTTTTCTTTAAAATAATTGCATTTGCATATTTTTTCAACCCACACATTTTTATAAATGATCAACTTTTAGAGAGTACTAATTGCCCATGAAAATTCAAGAAAATGTTAAAAATTTTTTTTTCTGTTATGACAGAAATTTTAGCTGTTTTTCTTCTTATAATATTAAAGTATTACATTTGTATGAAAAATATATCAGGAAGAAGAACTGAAATTATAAAATTATTAATATAAAATGCCTTAATTTAAAAATTTTACATGCACACATTTCACATGGAAGAAAAATTACATTATTGTATTGCCTCGAAATATTCTGCTTTTAATACTACACATTATTTTTATAGTTATTATTTCTATTTATAAAATAGATTTTTTATCATAAAGCATTTTTAAGCTTTTTTTCTAAAAATGGGGTGTGGCTGAATTGCCTAATTTGTTTTCAAATGAAGTTTTAGTCAACTTCTAACTTTCCGACATGCACAATTGATATATCAATCGAAAGATAATAATGCAAAGAATAAGATTAAATGAAAATAAATAAAACGATAGGTTTGGCGTTTTTAGGGTACCAAGTTCTGTTAAAGGACATGTAACACATTATAAGCTTTGATCATTTGAGAACATTAAAAGTTCATCATATTCGTCTTCGATTGTATCTACAGAGACAATTTCGAATTATGTTTTTCTTCTTCAACATCACTGTTACTTTCATCCATAAATAAGTATCTAACGCTCCATCTAATTCTGTATACAATATTCCTAATTTACTTTTGAATTATGTCAGGTTTAATTTCTTTAATTTATCCCCTCACACTCTATAACACGCGTAATCGACATTTTTTGTCCACCGGGCTACACATGCATATGATAACTCTTTCACTCGGGCCGCAACATGAATAGTAATGGGTGTGGGATGATGCTGTAAAATCATGGGCATTTAAAATGAGGAAAATTGTTCAAAATATTAAAACTGATATATTTTTCGGATTTTATCTTAAAACTACATGAATTGTTCCTCAGTCAAGTGTCTTAGCGACAGAAATTCCCCGCTTGTACGCATAATTGGCTCTGTAATCACTTACTATTGTAACCCCACTCAGAGTTAAGTAGGGAGGAGACCCAACGCTAACACAGGAAAAGGACGCAAAACAATGTGCTTTTAAGCGCAATTTAATAAATATACTTTAAAATTTTATGCAGTCTACATTGCTCATTTGAGTTCTCTTTAATATGACTCCGGACATTAATCTCTATCAAACTAAATTCACAAAAAAAGTGTTTTATGTATTTTTTACCCACTTATGGGAAAATTTTGTTTTTCTTTCGTCGATGATCTCAAGCTTCTTGTTTCAATTCTACTGTGATAAAAACCAAGCTGTCATGCATTTTGATAGTTTAATTTTTTCTTTTGATAAATCCTCACTTATTTTTACTTTACACAACATACCTAGGGCAGAGTGGTTGCAAAAAGTTTTTACTGAGTTCCAGACTGCAATTAGTTTTAGTTAAAAATATTTCAGACTCTCTTGTGCCTTTTTGTTTCGAATTCATTAAAATACTTTTATAGATTTTACTAAAAAATATCTGAACAGATAATTGAATGTAGCAATCTATCGGAATCATTTAAGAAACTCTCGATACTCTAATAATATCTGTATGAATTTGTATTTTTATCTTTAACAATTTCATTTGTGTACCAATATATAAAATACAACACATTTTACAGGATGCTTTTGTTAACCCTGCCTTTTGTGACGATATCATCCACAAAATATTTGATTGCTGTCACAAAGATCAACAAACAAGCAAGTATGAACATCTTAATTATTCTGTAATATATAATAATCAGAACAAAGTTTGTTTGGAAAGTGGGCTGCCAGTTAGGTGTCGCCCTCGTCTCTTTAAAGCAAATTAAAATTATGAGTGTCTACTCTGATTCTTTCGCACAGCATTGAAACATTTTTATAAACAATCAATTTCAGAAAAACAAATTTTCTCTTACATTGTCTTGTGGCATCTAGAAACAAATCTAAATAAGTTGTTCAGTTTTATTTTATTACGTTGATTTTTTATGCACCGGTTGCGAGGCTTGAATGGTTTATCGCTAGCCTTCTGCACCTAAGTTTGCAGGTTCGACCACGACCCAAGTCGGTGAATTTTCATGATGCAGATAATCGACAATGACGATGTCGTATAATTATACGGCATGTAAAAGATCCCTAGAGTGTCTGTTTGGCTTGGGTTCTTTCGTCAAATGTAATCATATTATAGAATCGTATCATCATAGCTCAGGTGCCTCCTCAAGGGAGGAGACTGGGTGTCAAAAATTACCTGCGGCTATTGGTATCCACCTATATGTTGCTACGATTTTTACTAAAAAAGAGATACCAGCTTCCGACGAATGCATTAGATCTGCAATAGTAAAATACCAATCCATTACCCATTAGAAAAAATAATAAAAAAGCCCATTTTAATGCAATAAATGAATAAAGAATTATATGAATAAGTACATTTTTTTATTTCTAACGAAGTAATTGATGTTTTCTTATAAACTTTTCTTCTGTTGCACTTTTTTTCAGACATTTATTTTTCCTAATGCATAGATTTTTTAGAAAAGTTTGAATACTATTATAATGAGTAGTAAAGGATGAACACAACTACCTAGTTAAAATAACAATAAATATTTATAGAAATAATTAAGCAATAAAAATTTTTACTTTATGTTGAGAAAATTCTTACATAATTTTTATTTATTCTTATTTCTTAATTTTTACTTTGCTTTCTTCTACTTTTGTTCAACATCAACAAAAAAGAAGTTTAGAAGTTTTAATTTATTATGGTTTTTTTGTGTATTGTTAATATCTAGTACCATTAATATTTCTTTATTAATTATTCGAAAATAATAAGTACTATTTGCAGAATTGTTTTATTTTCATCATTTTTTGCTCAGTTTATTCAGGAAATTTAAGAATAAGAAAGAGGTTGCTTACAAAAATGTAAGTGGGGAATTTTTATGTACGAATAAGATATGTATTAATTTTTATACTAAAATTCTGCTCTTAATATATAAAAAAAGGTATAGATTTTTATCTTAATCCTCCATTAGACGTGCTCCAAAAAGTTCCATCTATAGGTGCGTGGTATCTCTCAAATACATAATCGTAACTTACGTTTGAATATTACTTAATCATTTTATTTGTGAGATTTGATATTAAAATATATTTGACATAAAATAATACTTGAAAAAAAATCAGGAGTGGTAATATTTTATGCGAAAAACATCAAAACGATAATGGTTAGTTATCACCGTGTGACTACTGTTTACATGTTAAGATCCCTTGTTGCAGCCGTACAATGATCAAGAGTCATGAATTTTTCGTATAATGTAATACAAAATTTTAATAATCTTCTCTTGAAGTTCTGAATAGCGAGAAAAATACCTTCTTTTCCAAGTTCATGGTGATGTTTCTCTTGCTTTTCCGTCCTGTATGGGGTATTGTATATCAGATATTGCTTCAATCCTAAGCCGAAATGTAGGAGGCATGTGAATGTTACTTATACCGTCTTCGCAGGTGCTCTTTCAAAAGTTACAAAGAGTTAATATTAATAGTCAAAAATCAATGGTGTATCGTAATATATAAAGGTATCATCTTATAGAAAGTACAAAATGTAGTTAAAATATTATCACATATTTTTAACGGATTATATTAATTGATGGAGCATAAATTTCAAAAATAAAGAAATATTTCATACTGAACTCGTTAACAATTTTTGTACTTTCAAAGAAAAGGGGAGATATGTCATTATGTAGCTAATATGGATAGTATAAATTTTTCCAGTAAAACTTATATTTTTATCGAAATTACTTTTTACGCAACAAACATCACATTACAATTTAAAAATTTATTTTAAAAAAAAATCAAAGTTTTTTTTTTGGAGAATTTTTTTTAAATAAATTTAAATAAAGCTTATTGTGAATATTTTAAATGACTATGCATTAAAATATTACATATTGAAATTAAAACAAATCGAGCTGTTATAAAACAATTTTCGTTAATTCCAGTTATTTGGCAGTGTCAAAAAATAAATTGAATACTTTTATATGTCAATATGCAATGAAAACTAAGAATATGCTGAAATTAAATGTGTTCATAAAATAATTTAGATCGTGAATTTTGGAAAAGCTTACGATGGGAAATGTATCCGAAAGTAAGTTTGTAACGGAACGATTTTATGTTGATTTTAGGAAATTACATCATTCTCAGGATTTTTTTTAGTAAAAAATTTAAATGGCTTTGAAAAGGAATTTGTTTTACTATCAATTTCTTTTAAGGGTAGTCGTTTTTCAAAAGTCGGATGATTTCGTGAATTGATTCGTTTTCTGTAGTGATATTTCTTCAAGCTGTTTTTATTTACAATACTTTCACGAAACAAATGCCCCCCCACCCCATTTAGAGGGGCTTATGCATAAAGTATATATAGATGCTTAAATTCTTCTGTTGGTGTGATGTATTAGTCCGAAAGAAGAGGTGGTGCTAGCTCATGTGTCATATTTGTCACCTTACAGAGGTTCAAAAGACTTGATGTCGTTAAAAGACTTGCTGTTGTTTCATAGTGCGACATTAACAAACACTTAATCACTCAGAAAAAGTGAAAAAGAATTTAGTAAATATATTTTTTCATCACTATAATATATTTTTTTAGCAATTGACTTTAATTATTTTTATTATATTACTAATTAAAATTATGTAAGATGTAATATTGTTTTTTATTGTATATGGAACATAATTGTGAAACGATTGTTAGTTATTGCAAATGTTAAGAAGAGAGATAAGCTATTACTTTCGTGCTAAGTTTCATATCATTATTTAAGTCTTGATAATTTCCATGTTTAAAATTACTTTCATTTTGCAATTCAAAACAGAAATTTTCAATCTGTTTTGCTAAAAGTATATCAGAAATAAAATATTTTTCCCAAAGTTGTTTGATGAATAATTTGTCCTTCAATTTCTATTCCTCACTGCTCTGAGACATATTTTAAAAATCAATTAAGTAAAGAAGCTATTCATTAAAATGGAACATTAAACTTGTTTTGGGATAATTCTCTGAAATCATCAGAATCGTATTATACATTTCTCATTTTTCACGTTGTAGAGGAGTTATATTAAATATTGTTTATAAATGGAATAATGTTGTAACTTTCTCTAATGGCCATTTTTAAGATACTTTCGATAAACTTTTCCCATACTTTAAATCTTTTGTTACTTTGTTGAAAACGGAAACTCAATTTAGAATGAATTCGGCTTAATGTTGATCATTAGTCAAAAACTGCTTTGAAAATTTTGTTGTGTTGGAAGAAGGCAAGAATTTAGGAGATTTACCTTAAAATTTATCGAACTTATAATGTATGTTACAGTATGAAAAATGTTAACCATTTTGATTTTTGTTAAAAATATCGCAAATTGGAGGATTACATTTATTTAATATAAACAATTTCTTAAAGTTTAATAAAGTAATGCACACGCTCTTGCTTTTTATATTTCATTCACTGGTGTTTTAAAACATTTTAATTTATAATTAAACTAACTGTTATGCCCGTTCTTCGCACGGGTGAATTGGAAAATTAAACAACACAGATGGAAGGATAAAGAAGTTTTTAATGAGTTAATTTTATGTGAATTATACAAACTAAACAAAAAAAGAACCTTTTTGCATACTTCAGCTGAACAAAAAATCCAAATTTGTTAAATTTTAAGTACGTAGATCTAATAGCTCATAAAAAGAATTTATTTTATTTATAACATCCCGTAACTCTCTTTTTGAGTCTATTTTTGAAAATACCTTCTTAAGCTGATGTCTGCTCAGCAAAGAAACACATTGCTACAAATTTTGGTTTAATGAACGCTTAAAATAGTGTAAATAATTTATATCTGGATGTTGAATACGTTAATATTATTTTCTGTTTTATTTATTGTATGCGAAAATTGTAATATATTCGCAAGCAAAGCTGTTCCTTACATTATAGTAGAGATTCATTGGAGTTCAAGTTGCCAAATTCGCAACTTGGCATAATTTTTGGCTACAATGTAAGCAAATTGGCATAAATTTTAGCAAAACTGTTGGCAACTAGGCAATTGATTGAAAGGCGCAGAAGTTGATAGGCTGTAGCGCCAGCTTGAGAAGAGCCGCAACAAAGTAGATAGCAGAAAATCCTTCTCTACAAAAAAAAAAAGACTTAGACATGTATTTTTGCTCAGGTATCAGGCGCGGTTCAGTTCCGCTGACCTTAGCATCTAATCAAGAGGTATCGTTGCTTAGCCCTTTGATCAAATCGGCCGACATCTCTCCTCGACGCTGTGGTGTGGACATACCAAAGTCAAACGATTTCTTTCCGGAAATCGTTATTATTTTGTCCTCTTTAAGTCTCAGTGCTTTTTTGAAACATACATCATTGGTGACTTGATCCATCCTTTCAAATCTGTCGACGCTTGTTTAAAAGTTTCAAGTTATTGGCCGTCAACAGTTTTTAGATCCAAAAAAAATATTGGGGCTCTGTATTACATACAGCAGCATTCGCAAACAGTAACATTCGAAGTTAAAAGCGTGCACTGGGTAAACGCCCCCAAAAGTGTTTCCTACATTTACACCTCAGAGCTGCCTCACGCTGCACCTGTTCAAGCCTTCGCAGCTTGGCTTGTGGGAACATTTCGCTAGGTCTAGCTACTTTCATAGCTAAAAATTTATTAGAACTTTGGGAAAGTTTAGATTTTCGCTTTCATTGCATAATTTTCAGTAGGTACTTGTTCTACGCTTCCAAATATATAGAACGGTAGCTATTTTTTTTATACTTAAAAAATGCAATACCTGCCTATGTAATTAAAATTATAGCGTTATAATTAACTACTAACCACACACAAGTTACGCAAATGTGTCCAAATGATGTATTGTGAAAGACAGAAGTTTATCTACTTTAAATACCAGAGCGATAAAAGTATTTATTTTGATGTAACTATCAATTTGTTACTTACAAACGTGCATAAAAAATCATAAAAAAACCGTGCAAAGAAATAAATTATCAATTTTTATTGTATTTTTGTTTCACTATTTTGACGATAATGGCTTACACATAATAGATAGATAGATACTTTTGCGGGTGTTTTTTTAGATACGTGATTATATATATATATACGCGTAACTCTAATGGATTCAGAATAGCTTTCATATGGCAGAATTTTTTCGTACTTACTTGACGGTTATCGTTTGATTTTGGAGACTTCACTGATTGTCTTTATAAATTATAGCATATGTGTTATTCTGATGTCTCTCCACGGTGTCTCCAGATTCGAATCCGACAATCGTGGTGTTGCAGAAGGATGCGTGACTCGTCAGTAAAGACAACTTCATTCCATTCTGTCATCGCACCATTGGCAGTGGAGAACGTCTGTGGTTCTGCGTCAAGGGTAAACCAAGCAATGGAGTCTTGCGGACAGACCACACGGCATCGAATGATACGCGTAGACGCTGAATGATGCGTTACGGACTCAATGTGTTGTGCTAGGGTTCGTTACTGAGTGATCTGTCACTGCCAAACGCACAGTTTGCCTGTCCTCACGTAAAGTGGTGCACTGAGGTGGATGCAATCGACCACGTTGGTCTGTCGTACCCTCCAGCATACAACGGGTCGCATATCTGCATTGCAATTGTTTGGTTTCGTCCAACACGACTACCGATTTCCCTGAAAGATAATCCACAATCTCGTTAGGCCACTATCCTTCCTCTGTCGAACTCGGATACTTGATCAAAATCTGATTGCTGTATTCTACGAGACATAACTGATCATTTTTTGAAAAAAAACGATTGCCGAACTTGAAATTGTCGAAATCTCCAAGCCTTAAATAGCGCTTTGAGGGGGCGCCACAGGCGCGTGTGATGTGTATCTGCACTGAAATTCTATTCATTTGCATATCTCACCTCCTCTAATGCATGTTGTAAATTTCATATTATTTGCATGCTTTCTTCAGGCTGTTGCATTTACTGTGGCTAGCAGTGTAGCTTACAAAACTAAACCATAATACATTATATTATTATTATTATTAAATCCGGGATCATATTTTATCGTAATCAAATCCCATAAAGATCATGTTGTACATCTGAGCCAAATATTGATAATTTGTTGAAAATGCGGAACTAAGTTATGAATATTTTAAAATTTAACGTGAATTTTGCATTTTTTTCTTAAAGGTTTTTATAAAAGTTTGTATTACTAATTCTTTGTTTGAAAACTATTTTAAAAAATAGGCTTCAATAAATCAGTAGCTTAACATACACCACGACTGTCAAACATTCCTTTATACACCCACGTACCTTTTAATTTGCGTACCACCTAATGCTATGAGAATGCTCTGTGCGAATCGAATATAGTTTCATTATATCATTTAATCTTCCCTTCTACTATGAGGGCACTTCCTAAGTGTGTTTCCCCTTTTACGAACTAAAATGAATGTAAATTAGACACACTGGATACATAGGATTTAATTTCAGATTGTTAATGATGCCCTTTGATGATGTACTGTATTCAAATTGATTTGACCTACACATTTAATTCGGTGAAATATATTGTATGATTATAGTCTAAATAGATATAAGCATCTTACTTGACAAACCTAAATTGCATTTTATTTAGTTTTATGATTTTGTAACCATTTAGCATTGACATTAATTGTCCATTGCAATACCATAAGAAAAGTCATAAGAGGGTTTCCGGCGTCTTATTACCATCAACTAAAATGAAAGAAATCATGTAATGCATTTAACGCTTGCATCACTTAGATTGAGAATGTTTTTTTTTCTTGTGCGTGCTTTCATATGTAGAGTTTAAACCCTAATTAAATAATGAAAATCATATAATACCAGAATTTTGTAATGTAGTATTTGTAACATATATACATAACATATTACATATATCCTTTATTTATAACACTATTCATGTGCAGAATGCCATGAAGTTTTGCGTTATGTTGTTACTTTACTTATAGAATTTGAAAATATTATTATTTTTTACTTTTGTATAACTTAAAGATTTCTGCTAATTTTCTGAATTATGGACGGTTTGGAATCTTCTATTAAATAATACTACCATAAAATAATTTGATGGTGTCTCGTCATTTAAGTCAGACAAAAAATATGACTGGTTTGTATTGGAACAATTAACACTCATCTTCTTCAAATACAGTTAAAACTCTAGTTCCAACTAAATTAATTTTTGGTAATATAAGCTGTATTTTGCTGATTAGGATTAATTAACAATAATATTAAAAACCAACCAACAGAAAGTTAACATTTAATAAATAATTACTACTTTCGTAATTTTAAAGTTGTAAACTTATATGCTATTTCTCATATTTGTAAGGACAATTAATGTTTTGAAAAATCTGAGTTAAACAAACACAAAATTCGATTATTTGTTTTCCGTTCTTCTACACAAAAGAGAGAAATGCAAGAAAATGAGGCAACTATATACATAGACTGAAGAAAAATTATCATTATGCTCTTCAGAATTCTTACAATCTGAGAACGGTAATGTAGGAACAAGCCATTTTTAATGAATTCAATCTTCTCCTTGTAAAGAGAATATATATATCCCTGATATCGTATTTTAATAAGCAAGAAAGAGTATGCAATAGACATGAATCGAGAAAAATCAAAAGCAGTAAAAGCTAGACGCATTGCATAAATGATGAAACCAAATACTAAGAAAGATCAAATAGCAGTAAAATAATAATCTAATAAATAATCTAATAGCAGATCAAATAGCCTTTCCCTTGGAATCTCCGTCTATGAATGAGGAAAAATGCTAAAATGCAAATTTTATGATAAAAAACAATATATATGAATGCAATAATTCCCTATAGTATCACTTTTATTAACTATTTGTACTAATATTTAAACAAACTTTAATTCTCTTTGATGTAAAAATAACACTAACACTATAATCTTAATCGTAATCGGCTAATCCGAAATCCATTTCCCACCCATTACATCCAATCAGAACTACTATTACACCATAATCACGCGCTTGCCACTGCCGGTATAAAAGCAAAAATTATCTTTAATCGATCTTTGTATTTGTGTTGTGTCCTCCTAGATGCCGCTGCTGCTTTCTCTTGTCCGTTTTGCTTAAAAGCAGGCGCAAGTTCGTCTCGTCAACGTGAACATGTACCGCAATTTTGTCTTAAGCTTTTGATGCGTGCTTCACAATAAAAAAAGATGAACGTCCACTGAAGATGTTGTTTTAATGAAAACCTACTAACACTCGACAAATACCACACTCGGTATTAATACGACAAAAGAATATCTTTAAATATATTTACCCAAAATTGAGTAAGATAATATCTCTGTTTGTGATGGTGCATATATAAATATAATTATAAAGAAAATTATATATATAATTAGTTACTCATGTTCAGTGCAATGTATGTAAATTCCTTGAAATTTTTAAGTAAGCAACTTTAATGTGAAACTAGACAATCGCTTCGCTGTATATAATTTAAGATTAGATTTCTATAAACAGAAATTTTAATGTTGCAAATCTAGAATAAAACTTTAATTATATAAAACTGAAAGTGATATCTTTAATAAAAAAAATGCTTGTTTATATTTTGATTTATCTTTTTAATTCAATAACTAAACATTCTGCTGCAGTTTATAGGGCCACTTTTAATCTGAATAAGATTTAAATAATTCCGGAAGAATGAACAAATAAGAACAAATCACTTTTCAAACGAAAACTCATAATATATATATACATACGTAACCGGCATTATAATCTATATAAATAATTTCATGTTAAAATGAATGGAATTTAATATATATATATATATATATATATATATATATATATATATTTGCTAGACTTTTTCAGTAGTGGGTCTATATATTTGTGAGTGTGCGCGTGCCTAAGCAAAACCAATTTTTTCAATTAAAAAGTCTTTGATGAATACCACAATAAGAAATAGGGTTCTATTACTTTTAATGTAGTTGATTTTACTGTATCAAATAAATATTTTTAAAATGCATCCTCATTCTGAAACTGGTTTTTTCTGCTTTACTTTTTGCGACTTTTAAAACAGTAGTGATAGATTAACTGAGTTGAAAGATAAAATAAATATATTTTTTTTTAAATAAAAGAAGAATAAAAATAATTTTTGACCAAACCTTTCCTTGACTTTTTTTCCTCCAAACCTTTCTTTATAAAACAATATCATGAAAAATATATAATGTTTTTAGGGATTGCTGATGTTTATGAGATTAAAAACTATAATTAAACGTTGTATCTAAAAGAGCTAATGCACTTTATATAACTGAAATTACATTTTGCTATTAGTAAAAACAAATATATCGGAATTTGATACATTGTGTCACATTTTCCTTCAACAAGAGTCAAATCCACTTAAGATACTGCAACAAACTTAAAAAAAGTCTTAAAACCAATGTAGATTCTAACTTATCTGTAACTGAAACACAACTGTGTATTATTTTTTTCAAATCTCCAACTAAAGTAAAAAAATATTTAAAAATTAACATTCCTATTATTTTGTTAGTCAAAGCATGAATAACAGGTTAATATTAAACTTTGGGCGTATTTTTTTATGAATTATATTCTTTTATCTCACCGTTTTTCTAAAAACTACTTTCAATAAAAATATCAAAATACCGTTGTTCTTGAAATTGATTTTGAGACAGAATCATTTGTTTTGTAAGAGATAAAACATTTAAACATAACCAAAATTTTGTTCTGCGCTAAATATGGTGTTAAAATTAAAACTTTCAATAAATTTAATCTATGTCACACTCTTTTTCGAACAAAATTCATTAGGAAATACGTAAGAGAATTGAAAATCAATTCATTCTTCTAATAATAAATAAGTGGCTGTTGTGTGTAAATATATAAAAGCTATATTTTATAAGTTTCATATCAGATTACAAGATGAAACAAAAAATAAATTGCCATTTTTATCTCAAACTTACAACTGAATCAGTTAAATATAAAAACCACAACATAGAATGCTGTTTGATTCTTGCCAATTTTATATAGCCAAAGTTTCAAAAAATCAAGAATATTAACCATTAAAAATTGCGTATGTGGACATTTTTTATCAAAAGAATAACATCCTGATAAATTTTTTGAAAAGCTGGCATTTTGAACAATACATTTAAAATTACAATTGATTTAAGTAAGAAAATAAGCAACCAGAAAAAAATCACCAGAATGAAGAATATCAAAGAGTTCTCAAGCAATATAAACTTTCTTTATAGTTTTTTTTTTAATAATTGAATATTAAACTTTAAGAAAACCCTCTTAAACTTTTCTTAAGTTGTTTATTTTAAAACTTGGTAGAATCTTCATTATTGATTGTCTGTGTAAGAGGAATGCGTCACTTAGTTTATCTCATTTTCTCCGTCTTAACATGTACTACGTTAAATGTAATGGATATTGGTCTCTGTGATCGCGGCATTCTAAGTCACATTCTATCCATTCGATCGAGCATACACAATCTCAATTTACTATTGACTTCTATAATTTGATTTGTGGAGTCCATTCTATATCAAGAGAGAGAGAATGTGGGCTTAAACTCTAATATTTACTTATTTATGTTTGTCTAAGTTTTAGCACCGTTATCTTTCTAATTTTAAAAGAATGAACATATGAAATATGAATTTGACGAATAAATATAGCGTATTGCTGAATTCAACCTAAGAATTCAGAAGGTTGATAGTGGGAAGCGTAGGGATGACAAATAACCATAAAACATAGGGTCGAAAACCATGTTCGGTCGATGAAAATCATGATAACCATAGACGTCGGGAGGATGATGCGACGGGTGAGGGGAGAGCCCAAACAAATGCGGAGATTTGGAGTACCGTGGTAGAATTGATGGAACTTGCACGTAATGTAAATTTCCCTTTTCTCCCGGAGTTTTTGCAAAGAGTACTGGGGGTTCATGCACGATAGTGCACCAGAACATCTTTTGATTACAGGGCGTAACTATTTACATGCTACATTTCCTGCAAGGTGGATTGGATGTGGTAGACCTGTTCCCGGAACTCAGTCTCTTGAAATTTTTCTTCTGAGGCCACTTGAAATTGCTTGTGCATGAGACATCAGTGACTATAAAGATGGACTCACGCACGGATCATCCTCGTTTCGGCTGCCATCACCAACACAGTGGATTTATTTGAACGCGTTCTACAACCCTTATTCGGTCGGTATCGGTTGTGCTATGACCTATTTCGAACAATTCCTGTGACAATCACGTGTTGTTTCATGATTGATATCATCCTGTGATGTATTGTTTGTATTATAAACATACTTTATGTCTAATAAATGTATTTCTTGCCCCACTTATTACCCTTTTATTTCCCCTCGACGCCACACATTTCATAACTGTTTTTGCGAATTACTCCCACTAAACGCGGTTTGTGACACCATGTTCTATAATGACTTTTTATCCCCATGTTGCCTACTATTACTGCTCTGAATTTCTCGGTCGAATTCAGCAACATCCTGTATAATCCTAGATATGAATGTAAATTATGTATAATGTAATATATGAATGTAATGTTTGTATTACATTATGTATGATTGTAGCCATTATGTAATGTTATATTTGAATGATGTCGTTTGTATAGTTATGAAATATTTGGAATTTAAATTATGAATTGTATCGCGTAAAGATTGCTTTTCTCAAAGCTTATAATTAAGGTATCGGAACACGATGAAAATGACAAAATTCAGTCAAGACAGATATTACTGCTTTCTGTTTTATTGAAAGAGCTATCTTTTGGCTTTACAAAACATACTTTGTTTTGATTTTACACTACCTAGACGCCAAGTTACAATGACTTTTATAAAGTTAGGAAAACCTGAAGTGAGTGTTTGATCTACCAGAAGTGGGCACTTAAATTGATCAAAATCTGTCATGGCGAGTCGGCTAAATTAAATTATTACAAATGTATTTCTAAAAAAAAATTTTCAACCTGATGTTTATGCTATTTTCTAGAGAATGCAGTAAAGTTTTCCTTATTGTATGAATACTTATTGAGTTAGGGCAGATTATATAACTAATGGTCACATAAAGAATGTGACTTTTCTTATGTTTACACAAGTATCTCTAAAATTTTCCAATTTTAATAAAGCATTAAAATTTTAGCACATTATCTAGATAAATGTATCTAATTTGTTTGGATAATACACTTATACTAATGTAAATTTATTACATTTTCTGTAATTGATTTAAAGTTTTAAAAAATATTGCTAAAATTTCTCTTAGACAATTAGACAATTTATTTTAAATATTGTTTATATATTAGTATTTTTTGCTTTTGAGTCCCAAAAACATTTAAAATATATTTACATATGTTATTTTGTCAAAAAGTAATCCGAACGTTTTCGGATACCTTAAAAACCAATAATTCAAACTAATTTAGATTATTGACAGCATAATACTAGTTATAACTTCATGTAACTCACTGTTTCTCAAACTTTCAATAATGGCGACCCAATTTTCAATCATAATTTTTGTCGCCCCCTGTACAACAATAATGTATTTGCTGCAATAAAAAGCACTTTGACGCTAAAGCTACAATGCGATCTCAATTATAAACTGTATAAGTATTAAATTTTGTATATGTTACTTTTAAATACTCTTAAAATATATATTACTTATATATTCTTATGTTATTTCTCTTTCTCTAATTTTAAATTGGAACAGATCGCAAAGTGATATATTTAATTAAATATTTATTTCCTTCATCAATCATCTCTCAAAGTACAAATGTCATTAGAAAAATAGTCTAGTCTATGTTGCTCTCTATCATATTCATAACATTTGGCCTTATCGGGTACGTTTGCGTGAGTCTAGGGAACCTATCGGACGTCTACGCAAAACATGTAAAAATTATTTTCCTCGTACAATTCCAGTTAGTTTTGGTCGACTCGATACTTCTACAGCTACCGAATCTAGCTTCAATGTACATTTTTTAATTTGCAAGTTAATTGTAATTAATGGTAGTTAAGTACTTACGGCAGTAGATTAAAACGAAATCATACAAACATTTTTAAGTCGTAAGCAAACATTCGACGATAATAAAGGATCAACAAGTACACAGACGAGCATGGTTCCAAAAATTAAATCAAGGAAATATTCCCAAAAATACTTAAATTTTGGATTTACCACTAAAATGACGTAAATGATGGGAAAAACGCCTCAGCTCGTTATGTGTTAAAACTTACAAATCTAAAGAACAACATGGGAAAGAGTTGATTTTAAAACCATGTAAAATCATTTAGCCATATTGGCAAATAATTTTAAAATGTATTTTTTGGATGAGGACAACTTGGTAGAAATTACGAGTGGATTAGAGATCTATTTCATGATACTCCAGAAGAGCTCTCAAATTCCGAAGAAGAAATCTTTATAGATTTCACATCCAGTGAAAGATTAAAATGCAATTTTGTAATAAATCCCTGTTCGAGTTTTGGGTAGACGTGGATGATGAATTTTCTGCACTGAAAACAAAAATATTTCGTATACTTTTACCATTTTCAACATCCTATCTTTGTTAAACCGGATTTTCTGGGGTGGCTGCTTTGAAGACAAAATATAGATCTCAGCTAAATATAGAAAAATAACTCAGAGTGTCAATTTCTGATATTAAACCTTCCTTTGAAAACTTTGCTCTACAAGACAAGCCCATGGAAATCACTAATAATTATTAAACTTGTTCTTAATTTAGTATTAAGAAATTATTTATGAAATAAATTCTTCAGTACTGATACATTAAACGTATACTGGCTGAAACATCGTCTCTTCGCACGAGTTCATTTTTTTTAAAAAATAAAGCATTATTCTTGATATAATAGCTGAACCGTAAGGAGAGTAAAACTGCGAACGCACACGACATTGTATTCAAAAATGCAAAATGACTTTTTATAGATAAATGCTATAATAGAAAATAACTGTTTAAAAGAACTGTAATTTTAAACCTCACATAATTAGCATTCAGAATTAATGTTAAATAATGAAAAATAATATAAAACTCCGATGAATAATAATTGTGTTACTTTTTAATATTTAAAGAAGAAATACTTCAAAATGTTTTAACCCGGGAGCAAACGCGCACTCGATGCTTACGCTAATGGTAGTGCGGGGGAACTCAGTCACTCCAATCATTTAATTATAATTATTTTTACTGCACACGATACAAATATGAATTCCAGTGAATAATTTAATTAAGAGAAAGTAAACTTACCGGCTTTCAAATATTATTCAATTTTTCTTTGATGATTTGAGGAAAAATCCAATAAAACTGACCTAAAATTATTCAAAAGTCCAAGACCTTAATAAAGGACGCCAATCAGAGACACTTTTCACTAATATTACAGAATAGTTATTTGCTGGCAAAGCTGTCATATTTTGTTCAAGTTATTGTAGTTTTAATGAACTTTCATTATCGAATGAGTGAATATTAACGTCGCACTGTTCAGCTACCCGAGGGCTTTAGGAGACGGACCTCGTAATTTTGAACCATGGTCAAGTGACGAGGATGACACTTAAGCTGTGTGACATCTTTTAACTACCACAAACTCCAACAAGAGGACGTTTGAGCTCTAGACAGATTTAACGAGCATCTTTCCCCTACACAGCGGATCTTTAGTGGCACTGGGCTCGAACTCGTAACAACTTTGGTGATCAACAAATATCAAGTTGAACATTTTCTTTCTTGTGTCTTTTTGCCAAGGTGAACTGAACCTTGTGGTACACTTATGGTTTCATGTTTTAATTGATGGAGATCTTTAGTAAGCATTTGAAAAAGTTTACTTCGTTTCATGCTCATCGCGTTTCTCAATCCTAAATAATATTCATTATTTCAACAAGTTCTTCTTTTGCTTGATCAGTTTCAACTTATTTCAATCGTGATCATAGATGCCACGCTCCACCGCTCCCGGGTTAAAAGTGTATTCAGAAGAAATACGGATGTTTTAAAAAGGACTATGACGTTTTTTACTTAAAATAAATCTTGGCCAATTAGTCCTCCAAATCAATCAATTATTTTACAAATATCGTAAAACTCTCTATTATTTAAAATTTCCAACAGCGAAAAACAAACACACAAAAGATGGAACGGAACTAATGTAGAACTAACCATACCAATAAGTTTGAAGGTCAATCAAATTATCAGCAAATGTATTAAGCTGCCTGGCTGAAAAGTGAATCATGCCTTCCTTTTCTTTCTACAACTAATGTACATTATTTCAATAATAATTACAGTGATGAATTGTTTATCTTCTTGGAATTTTTCTCAGGGTCTGGATTTCGTTTTTTTTCTTTTCACAAGTAATATGTTATAATATTAAATTCTTTTAAAAAGTAATAATAATTATTTATTAACCTCTCATTGAGGAAATACACAAAATTAAACAAAATGTTTTTTTTCTTCTTTTATTTGATTTTGGGATCAAAGATAGCTATTTGATGAAGGAAAAACGCCAGATGATAAACATAAATTATATCAGCGTTGTTGTGTATTTTTTTATTATGGAACACAGTATTTTGTTTTTCCTCTTTCTGGTTATTTTTTTTAAATCTTTAAATTTTCGATATGCTCGTGCCCCCCTTGTAGGGTTATCGCGCCCCCAAGGGGGCGTGCCCCACTCTTTGAGAAACACTGACTTAACTTAACTGAGTGACAGCAATTAAGACATTTTCGTGGCTTATGATCTTTTTAATGGATAGGATAATTAGTAGAAAAATCTAAATTACTTCTTCTACCTAAGGAATTTTTAAATATTTTTTATCATTTGTATTTTTAATGTATAAAATCATATTTTGGATTTCTTGACCTACAAATTAAAGTTGATGAATTTATTTTAGACTCATAGCCATTGTGTAATGTATTTTATAATATAATTTGGATAAATTTAGTAAAATACACCGGATATTATTAAGATATAATAAGGTAAAAATTATAAATACTAATGTAATTCGTACTTAATTATTCAGTTGCTTAGTGTGTATTTTCAACAACACAAGCTATTCATTAAAATGTTTTCAGCTGAGTATAAACCCAAAACAGAAAGCATTGCATGAAGTATTCATAGGTAATAGTGTAATTTTGCTCATTTTTTATTTATGTGTGTAATTAAAATAAACATTCATAAATAACCATAACTTTTTATCCAAAAAGCAATTGATTATATAAACTAATGAAAGCAGTGTATTTAAAAATTTAAGATAACATCTTAGTTTCACGAGTTTTTATTGCTTAATTTTCACTTTATTTCTAATACTCAGAATTTAATTTTAAATTAACTTGCATTTTTTTGCATAATTGACATTCCCACCCTGACAGCTTATATAATATTATTTTGAAATCTTTTCAGTAAAGCTCATATTTCATAATAATATTCATTTATTTCATTTATAAGCATTGCATATTTATATACGAAAACTGAATAGTATGAACAAACATTTAACAAAACTTAATTACACAAATTTTATGTTAATATTTAATTAATACGTTTTCTTCTCCAAGCGAGTTAACAAAAATCACAATACAGAAATATAATAATAAATAATAATTTGTTTCTCTAGGAGTTATATAAAAATAAAAATTAAGAATTGGTACATTTTGAAATATAATTTTTTTATTTCTAAAACGAAGATTTTAATAATAAGTTTTAAAATAAAGGATTTTTTTAAGTTATCCCAATAAAAACATGCATAGAATCTTTTATATAGTTTTCCCTATATTTTTGAACCATTAGTGAACTATTATTTTGAAACCATTTACGTGATCCGAAGATTTCTTTAAAGGTTCTTCGAAAAATTTATAAATTTTAATAAGTATTTTTTTTATTTATTACACTCAAAATATATTTATTTTATTTATTAGCACTCAAAATATATTAAAAAGGGAAATTGTTCCTTAACATACCTTTTCATAAAATGAAAATTTATTTCTTCTTCCTTAGCATGTCAGCACTATTTTCAATGTGTTGTATAATATAAATATATCTCGCCGAAAAAGAAATTTTAAATGCTATTCTGAAATAATTGTAAGTGAAAATTAAGTAATTTTCAATAAAAAATCCAATGAAAATACTTTCACTTTTTCCTTCAAAAAATATAAATTTTCAAATTTTTTGTACAGCATTTTTGTATTGAGCTACATCTTTGTTCATAAAAGGATACTAATTCAGTTTGTATAATGAAATACAATCTATTTCAAAAATATGTATTTATGTAATGAATAATATTTACTTAAATAATATTCCTTTTTCACTTATGTGTAAGAGTACAGAATTAAGAAGATACGTTATTGCAAATCTCCATAATTTTTACAATTGAAATAAAATAATTTTTAAATAGTTTTGCTTTTGGAAGAAAAAGTAACCAAAATTAAATATATTCTGCTAAGAAACGATTTTCATCTAAATGTCTCGGACAACGCAGGTTTTTTCTATATGTCAATTTAGTTGTCGTTTTAAATAAGAATTTGAGCATTTCCGAAGCAATTTAAGAATTTTTTTTATTACAGGTAAATTTTATGCAGATAACAAATTCCTAGTGCATTACAGATTCCAACAATCTCTCAGCCATTGACAAGTTTTCCCTGGCATTTAAAATGTTTAAGGTATCCGACTACGTTTGAAACTGTGATTTTAAAAAAAAGCTCATAAATGGATAATTTTTATGATATTTATTCTCACTTAAATTAGAATTCGTGTATAAAATTGCTATAAGGACATTATGACAAAAACAATTGTTTAAATACAATATTTTAGCAAAAAAATAACTTACAATAACCTTTTTTCGAAACGTTCTCCTTTTAGAAAAAATGCTTCTATAATAATATTTTGCTTAGATAAAGTAAAGGCTTCTCCAGAGAGTCTCAGCTAAGAGTTTTAAAAATTTCACATTATTTTCAGGGTTATCTCCCATTGAAATAATTATTGGCGCTTTTTTCTTAAAATTTATTCCCTCTGTTGTAGTAAAATATGGATAAATCCACTTCTATGTTATATGTAACAAAATTTTTAGTTTTGAGTCTCTCTCTCTCTCTCTCTCTGTATATATATATACAGAGGTCTGAATACAGGCAAAATATTATTGTAATAAAAACATTTTCAAAAAAGGAGAATGTTTTGAAAATTGGGCATTCTATGTTCATTTTTGACAAAATATTTTACTTAAATAATTGTTTACTGTAATAATATTCTTACAACAATTCTATATACGTATTCTAATCTAAGAGACACTAAATATCATAAATATTATCCATTTATACGCTCGGATACCTTACCTGTTCTGTTAACACATTCTTTTTGTGCAATGTTTCATTACCTGGACTATCAACGGTAATATTTGAATATCGCTACGTTTATCAGATACCATTATTAATCGACTGGTGTCAATAAATAGAAACAAGTCGTAGTCGAAAGCTTAGCTGACTCATGGAATAAGGATTCCAATTTATCCCGTGAGATTAGCTGCTAAGCAGATGCTTAGCTGTCTTGAACCTAATTCCGGGTTATTTCACGCTTCGTATCTTTGAACTAGACTCAATTCCAATGAATTGTCTATGAATCTGATCTATTCCCAGTAATATATTTCGGGTCTTCCCCCTATCATTCGATTCACTCCAGTTTCTGAGGGAAATTCCGTTGGGAATGGAATATTATACCTTTAGTCATTGAATAGTTGCACTTAAATAAACGACTTCAGTGTATAATGCTGTGCTTTCATTATAAAAATTTTTGATTCAGATTGAGACAACGTTGAATTTCAGTTTTTTTATAAAGTAAAACGAGGTATATATGTAAACATGACAAACGAAAAAAGGTAAAGTTTATATATGTATATACACTGCTGGACAATTGCTAAGGACGGATCACAAATTGCTATATAGCATACCATTAAGCGAGACATGAGGCCTAGTAGGATAAAATATAGTTGCCACACTGTTCAGACATTAGAATAAAGAATATTTATTGTTTTGGAAAGTACAAAATCTGTGAAACATCTGAAAGAAAAAAAAAATGCTCATTTGATCTGCGTACGGAGAAATGGAACAATGCATCTAAAAGTGAGCAGGCACCTTATAGAAAGGTATCAGTACGGGATATGTCCACCGTGGAGTGTGATGCAACATTCCACACGCCGTACCATACTTTGCACAACATTATCCAGCAGCTGTTGAGGCAATTTATCCCATTCCTCTGTGAGTGCACGGATGAGGGTGTTCTTGTTTGCCGGATGATAGTTTCGACCAGCAACTTGCCTCCCCAAAGTATCCCACACATTTTCAATGGGGTTTAGATCTGGAGAATGCGCTGGCCATGCGAGACGTTGAATACCCTCGCTGTCTAGACAATCCTGAACAGCGAGTGTTCGATGACATGTTGCGTTGTCGTCCATAAAGACAAATTTATCACCGACAGCACCACGGAAAAGACGAACATGAGGAAGTAGAACTTCATCACTGTATCGGTGGCCCGTCAGAGTCCCATTCGCAACCACATGTATGCGCGTGCGGCCATTGATCATGATGCCGGCCCACACCATGATGCTGCATGTCGGATATCGTTCCTTTTCCTGGATATTTTCTGGACGATAAGCAGTACCACTCTCGCGGCAGATCAGTTGGCGTCTACAATCCGATGACAGACTGAACCTACTCTCATCTGAGAATAGTACGCATGCCCAGTCCTGTTCAGTCCAATTGTGATGCTCACGACACCATTGCAAACGGGCAGTAAGGTGCTGCCTGGTCAATGGGACACACACAACAGGTCTGCGTGCGTATAGTCCTCCTCCCCTCAAACGTCTGGCAACAGTTTTTAGGGAGATCTGCTTTCCTGAGGCAGCAAGAAACTGATTTGCCACCAGCTGAGTTGTCGTGCGCCTGTTCTTTTTTGCTGATTGGACGATGTATCTATCTTCTGCAGGCGTCGTACTTCTAACACGACCTCCCCCGTGCCGTCTACTACACATTCCAGTAGTTTTAAATGACTTCCACAGCCGTGAAACAACGCTGTGAGCGATGTTGAACTCCCTGACAACATCTGTTATTTTTCGCCCTTCTTCGGTCTTTCCAATAATTCGGCCACACATAAAATCATCTATGTGATGTCGGGAAGACATGCCAAAAATTTTAAGTTCGTCTAATAAATCTTTCCTGTAAAACTTTGTTTTGAAACAACAACTGTCCACACGCGTCAAAACCTTTAAAGCTCTTATGAACGCTATCACGTGATGAACAGACGTGGAAAAAAAATTGTATACTCATACTTCTTCTTACTAATATCCCGCACTTATTCTAATTTTCCACATTTTGCTTCCTTTCATTTTGTGGTTGCTATGGATTATAGTGTTATCCGTTCTTAACAATTGTCCAGCAATTTATATATATATATATATATATATATATATATATATTCAATATATATATATATTCCATATATATATGTATTCCATATATATATATATATATATATATATATATTCCATATATATATGTATTCCATATATATATATATATATATATATATATATATTCCATATATATATGTATTCCATATATATATGTATTCCATATATATATATATATTCCATATATATATGTATTCCATATATATATATATATAGTTTCCACTGGAAAAGAAATACTGTTAACGAATATTTACCATTAGAAACAAAATTTGAAAACAAATTATTGTGAATAATAATGTTTTGAAATAATCAGAGTAATTCTTATTTTTCAATATTGTTTTTCTTCAATTAGGTTAAAATATTTTTTCAATAGAAATACTTGTATTCCAAATGCAATTTGCTATCAAAATCAATATTGAAATTAAATATTTTCTTTAAAATTGTATTTTAAGTATATGACAGAGTGAATCAAATAAAGGCTTCTTCTTTTTTCAGAAAATTAAGTAAAAATTTGCAACATAGTATTGGGTTGAAGTTTTATGCAGAAAAAAAAGTACTGCACAAATTTGTCAATTTTCTTCATTCCACATCTATTGATAAATTTTCAAAATCAAAATTATTTATTTCATTTCAAAATAGGTAACAATTTTATAAGAAGAGTAATTTAAATATGAATCTTGCGTGTATATTTAAATTTGTATAACATTGCGGGTATATTTTTTTAAAATTAGCTTGTGCGCAAGTATTAAATTAATTTATTTGTAAACTCCACATTAAAATCTTTGATCTGAGTTTAATTACATTTGTTTAAAGATGGACAAAAAAAAGGATAGATTTCAGCACTTAGTCTTCCATTTCTTCTACTTCAGTGTTTTAGTATATATAACCGTATAATATGAATATAATTCATTTAAATAGATATTAATCTCATCCAATGGAAAATTCATTAAAATTAATTAAATTTAATAGATAAATATATTCTAATATGTCTTTAAAATAATTTTAAGGTAAGATTCCTTTATAATAAGTTTACTTATAACGTTCTTAAAGAGAAAAGAAACAACTTTTAAACTCTTATTAAAATTTCTAAACAGCTTATTATAATACCTAATAATGGGAAAGTAAGAATTATTTAGGTAATGGAGAAAACAGAAATATGTGCCATAATATTTGCTAAAACTACTCTTTAAAATATCTGTTTTTATAAAAAAAATAAATAAAATTGTAATTACTTTTTTTAAAAAAATAATACTTAATTATTTTTAATAAATAAAATTTTCGGTTGCAATATTTCTCAATATTTGTGTTGTTATTTTCTGTTTTCATATTTCCTTCTGGCTCTAGCAATATTATGTATATTAAAGGTTAATTCAAAATGACACCGCACATATAGCACAAACCTCACTTTAATGCAAATATTGTAATCATTCAAATTAAAATATAATAAATTAAAATATTACAATTTTTAGAAACGGAAATTCTTAAAGAAAATATAACTTTATAACCTTAAAAATAAAATAAAAGTATCAAAAACTTTCTCATTTATTTCTCTTAATATTTTTATTTTTTTTATTTCCCTTTATATTTGCTTAATCAAGATGAAGTAAATGTAGTTATTTGTATGCTCTGCGGATTTAACGAACTCTGTGTTAATCGTTTTTCAGGCAATAGCGTATTTATCACAGGACGAAAGCTTAACTGAGTTATCAAAAATAATAATAAAAAATATGAATAAATAAAAAAACTCTTAACTTAGGAATGTCTTTCCCCTTTTTAAGCGATTGTTGCTATGTATTATTTTAGCGAAAATCAATTATGCATGAATAGGAACAGGTATTTATTCATCCTTATTCCTATAAAAGGACTTGGGATAACAAAACATGTAGTATTCATTAATTAAAAAAACACAGGAACAGAAACGCAAGGAAAATTTCTCTCAAATATGCCAGAAGCACCATCTGATTGTCGTGTAGTTCAATTTGTTTAGGAAAGCTAGCTGCAAGTACGAAGGTTATATTATAAGATAAAATATGTAATTAAAGAACTGTGTTACAAAAATGCTTCATAGTAGATCATTAATTAAGTTACTTGAATTAAGGTTGGTTATTAAAAAAAACCGAATACGCGCATTTTATTTCATCACATTAGAAATTATGTAGCATTTTAAATTTTAACTATGATATACATGTATTAGCTACTATATACAAAGTCTAATCATTTTTACAAAATTTTGTGACAGTAGTAAGAAGTTTGATGAAATTTGAGCAAAGGCTCCTACATTTTAACAAACTTAAACACAGATTCCCTTTTAAAACAAAATCGCAGAAATCACCAGAAATGACAGCATAAAAATAAGTGATATTGAAACACAGAAAGTAATTATTAGTAAATGATAAAATCAAATGATACTTGACACGATTAATTTATATTTTTCTATTGTATTATAAAGTTTTAAAAAAATATTGCCAAGGGGCTATTTTAAACGTTTTTAATGCCACATAATTTAAAAATAAAAAAAATTAGAGTGTATATTTTAAGTATCTTTGAATAGGTTATTTTTTTACACACAGGCCTTAGAATTTATTTTCCAGTTTAATATCAATGATGAAGAATATAAAAAACTTAGTTTTAAATCAATTTAAAACTTCAGTTTAGTTGAATTTTTCAATAGCATGTCATTAGAAAGGAAAAAAAAAGATTGATATTGAGATTCCAATAATTATAAATAAATATGTTCTAGTTTATGCTTGTCGAGGTTATACATATTTCTGGCATCTAAATGTTCCAAATTACTTTCTATATATAGATAAGTGCGTCAATTATAACAAAATCAACTTCGTATATACTTTTCAATTTATTCAGAAATATTTCAGTTAAGTGTTTATATGTGTACATTTTTTAAACATATATACTATGACGTTCAATATAGCTATATTTTGTTATAAAGTCCATATGTTTTAAGAAACAAGAACAAAAGGAAAAATGCTTAAAAAATATCTAAAGTTCTGGAAAATGAAGGTAATAAAAATGTAAATGATTTTTAATTGAAATAAACTACAAGAAAATCCCATTGTAAATATGAGTAGAGAGAGAGAATGAATTGAAATTAAATATTAATCTTCTTATAACTCGCGGAATATCATACACTAGAAATTTATTTGATTTATCATGCTCGTATATTTTTAAAGATATGTTCAAAAAATTATGAAAAGCTAAACATACATACATCATTTTATACAGTAAGGAAAGGCTACTGAAAAACAACTTGTTAAAATATATCTTGGAGCTACGTGGTTTTCCTGCACCAAAAATGCATTGAGATTTATTTATTTTATTTTTTTGGTTTACACTATCTTTTTCTAAAAAAAACAGCTAATTAAACATTTGACTATATTTTATACATCTTATTAAAATCAATTTTTTTTTAGCATTCCCTTTACATAAGGCTGTAATTGATGCATGTTATTGTGATGCTCACTTATTCTTGGCAGAAAATCTTTTTTCAATATTTTTATTGGAACTTTTTGTTACACAAAATATATATGAATTATACCTAGATTTACTAATCTTTTAATACAAACAATGCAATAAATACTGAATTTCTTACGAGTTATATATATATATATATATATATATATATATATATATATATATATATATATATATATATATATATATATATATATATATATATATATATATATATATATATATATTCATGTTTTAGTCGGTAACGAATGCTAAATATTAGTAAAGCCCAATGATATGCAATCTTGTAACCACTGGTTGTTATGTAAGAAGTAAGTGCTAGTCACGTTTATTACATTAACCTGACGCATTTTAATTGGTAGTTCATTTAAATCTAAGATCTTTTCTTTTTTATATTTTTTTAATTAAAAATATATTCATTTTCTTAGGACATAAAATTAATGTTCCCGAAATTAAGTATATAAATTAATATTTAAAAGTATGAAGCTCGTGTGTATGAATAAATTAATTTTAAGTTTTCTTTTGAATCTTTAGCTGTAGTTCTAAATGAAGTAACTTCATTCAAAATTTGAATATTCCAAAACTGTTTTCAAATAAGTGGATGTAAAAATGTTATACAAATATATTGTATTTAAAATTATTTATTACTTTAAATAACATTTATACTTTTTTGATATTTCAAAATGTCAAAGAATCAAAAGCGTGTGGTGAGTTTTTGAGATAAATCTAAAATATTTTTATGCTTCATTAAATAGGGGCATTATTAATCTAAAACACTAATTTGAAACTGGAAACATAAACCAAATACAAATAGATAAATTATTTTTCCTAAAGGAATACACACACACACAAACACACACACACATATATATATATGTATATATATATACGTTCTAGAAAAAGAGAAAAACTATCAAATAAAATATTTTGTAAGTAAAATTACAAAAACAATTAAATTTATAACATACTGTATTAAATATTTATGCTTACAACAGTGTCTTTCCAGTATTTCCTCAATAATTTTGAAGCCATAATAACGGCAAAGCTTAAATTTATCAAATTTTCATACTCGAGAATATCAGAAAAGTAATGAAAACAGATTTTAGTGGATTTTTAAATACTACTAATTTAATATATATATAAATGATATTATAATTTGAATTCAGTAAGTATTTATTCAAAGTTTAAGCAAACGTCCTACATATAAAAACAAATATTTATTACAGTAACAGTTTTATTGAGATTGAGTTCTGAGCTTAAGTGATTGCTTGACAATCTGAAAGGATAGTTTAAAATTATATACGTTTTAATCATTTTTATGATTTTGTTTGTTCATACATTCGAGAGAAACTTAAATATTGAAAAAGATATATCTTTATTTTAAAAGGAACGAAGAGCATGTGTGTGTTAATTACTAAAATTACTATGTTTGATAATATAATTTGTCAACTTAGAATTTCAGGAAATATTTTTACGTTCTTTCATATCATCTCGAAGTTTGTTTTTTCTAATAAAATATTTTTTTTTCTATAAATAAATTTTTCTAATAAAATACCTTATATATATATATATATATATATATATATATATATATATATATATATATATATATATATATATATATATATATATATATATATATATATGTGTGAATTTGAATAATAAAGATTAATTTGCAAACATTTTATTTCCATATATTTCTAGGAATTAAATATTTTTCTGTGCTTCAACACATTTGTTCTTCTATAGTAATGTATCGGATTGTTTTGTTGTTTCAAAAAATTCTTTTTCATTAGTTTACTTGTTGCAATCACCGAAATTCACTACATTTCCTGGTGCTCATAGTTATATATGATCACAAATCTGGGTTAATTATCATGCAATGTAATTTTATACATTTTATAAAATTTAACTGAATGCTTTTAAAAAAAACTTTTTTAAACTTATGTTTTAAAAATTAATTTGAGAAAAAAATTTATAACATATGTGGTATTTTCAAATGTTTTGATATCAAATTTTATTTTGAATTTAAATAAAGTCTATATATTATCCATCCTCTTTTCTTTTAGTTTCTTTTCTAGTTATAAGTTTTACAGAAGTCATGGAAAATATTTTTAAATACAATCTGATTGAATGCTACAGAATCAAAAATAGTAAGCTGAAAGTAAAGAAGAGTTACTATTAATTTTCGTAGAAAACAAAATAAGAAAATAAAAACTAGAGCTTGTATAAGAGATTAAAACTTGTATGTACTTAACACATTATATGTATCAGAATTTTAAGACTAAAGTACCTGATAATGTTTTGTTTTTTTTATTCACAGTTAAATCAAATATATTCAGAACTGTGCTATTTATAAAAAATGTAAAAGTTAATACATTTTGAGGAAACTGGTTAATAGATTAATCAAATTAATATCAGATTAATCAGTGCATTATCAATTTACTCAATTTGTGTTTCTTTAAGGTATACGAACACCTTGAAAATGACCAAATTCGGACAAGACCGATATTTTGTTTTCTATTTTATTTAATACATCTATATTTTGGCTTTACAAAACATACTTTGTTTTGATTCTACGCTTCTTAAAGGCTAAGTTACAATCAATTTTATTAAGATAGAAAAACCGGAAGGGGGTCTTTGATCTACCAGAAGTGGGCAGTTAAATTGTTTGAAATCTATCATGACGTGTCTTATCACACAAAATATAACAAATGTATTTCTATAAAACTTTTTACACCTGATATTTATGCTATTTTCTAGAGAATGTACTAAAATATTTCTTATAGTATGAATATTATTTGAGTTAGGGCATGTTATTTAAATAATGGTCTCATAAGGGCGTTATTTTTATTATAACGTTTACTCAATCAACTCGAAAAGTTTCAAATTTTAATAAAACATTAATATTTTAGTACATTTTCTAGATAAATGCCTCTAAATTATTTTGGTAATTCTTTTACTAATATAAGTTTAATTACTTTTTTCTCTAATTGCTTTGAAGTTTTACAAAAACATTGCTAAAATTTCACATATAACTGTGTTTATGAAATTCCGGCAATTTATTTTAAATATTGTTGATTAAATATTAGTATTTATTGGTATTGAAACCTAAAAAAGCCTTTATATGTTTAATTTTGTTATTTTGTCATAAAGTACTCTGAACGTGTTCGGATGCCTTAACTTTAAATAAGTAGAATAATGAAGAATACAATTTTATGAATGTTCCTTAACAATTCATTGTTAGAAAAAATGATTATTTAGGTATTACCATTTCATCTTATCAACAAACATAAAATCTCGGATCAAAATACGTTAACAAAACCACTAAATGGATGTTGAACTCAATTATGGAATTTGAATAATACCAAATTTCACAGCAACTACTTAGGTCTGAAATTCAACGGATGGATATCTTTGTCTCTAATATTTATTGAATAGTTCCGAAAATTAGCTTAAATGCCGATAAAGTACGTAGCCAACCATAATAAGCATACTTTTCAAATAATTAGACCATGTAATTGCTATTTCCCTTTCTAAATTCAATAACATTCATGAATTACACTTTTCAGCTGTGCTTATTCAGGCTTTTCCAATAATGATTAATTTATTCAAGGGTTAATTTTGAACACTTAGAAACATTGAAATAGTGCGCACACTTCAGTTAAACTATATTAAAATTTAATGTGTCATTCAGAGATATCTAAAACCATTTCCAAACTGCCAGTTATTTTACAAATAACTGACATTTTTCATATGATGAGTAATCCTCGTGTGAACTAAACATTATATATAGTTGGATTTATTAAGGAAGTTGGCTTTAGTGTTGGTAGATGGTACTGAATATATTTTTCTATTTTTACGTACGGGTTATGAAAATTTCGTACTTTCATTAGCTATGTATAAGAAAGATCGTTTTTGGGCGTATACAAGTGCAAACTTGCAATACCTTCGAACCAATATTCGATCATAATTTTTATCACCCCCTGCTCCGTACAAATAACAATGCATTGAACTTAATAATACTGTAATTGTGTGATACTAAAGTTGCAGTTTGACTGTAACTCCTTGAGTGCCACAAGTATATATACAGGGTGTTTTTTTAGAGGTATAGAACTTTTAATTGCAATAAAACAACGATGTATTATTCGATTGACATGATTTTTTTTTATTCGAAAGATAATCTTGTGGCATTACATTTTAATTATGATTTCTGGTATATAACTGCCACGGTTGGCTCGGATGTAGTCCAATCTGGACGTCCAATTTTCGATGACTTTTTCCAACATTTGTGGCCGTATATCGGCAATAACACGGCGAATGTTGTCTTCCAAATGGTCAAGCGTTTGTGGCGTATCCGCATAGACCAATTGTGACAAATCTATACGGAACTTTATCACTAACCTTCTGAGTCGTCCTTTTTAGGGAAATTTAATTCCCTACCTATTTCCAATCAACTCCAAAAAGAGGACAGGATTCCTTGTTATGCAGATTAAATAAAGTATTTAAGTCAAACGGAATAGTAAAGTTAGAGCAGTAGGAGAGAGACATTGAAGCAGAAAGTTATAGTGAAGTTAAATTGAAGATTTCTTGTTGGATAATTTAATCTCAGAGAAAAGCTGAGCTGAATTGCAGTGTGGTAAATATTAATTAAAGTCTCATTAAAGTTTATTATTACGAGGGAAATTAAAATTAAATGTTCAATAAGAACATTGAATATAATTCTGGGATCTCTTATCGTGGTAATCTCTGCGTGATCGATATTCTAATTGTTAATTAATTGGATCATTAATTATTTAAGGGGGCATACTACCTTGCGAGAACAAAAATTGTTCTTCTTTCATATACATTTTACGATTCATCTGTTAAGACAAATTTTGCAAAATTTTCATATGAATTTTATATATTATTATCAATGTATAAACTTTAAAAAAACTAGAGAAATTTTGTTCTTTAATAAATACAAAGTTTTAAAAAAGAAGATAAATATATATACCAAATTGAAAAAAAAAATTACTTACCTCCTGTTCCCGCAAAATAATTTTTAAATTATACACTTTAGAATTCAATTTTTGCATTAAATTGATATTTAAATGTAACCTTTATTCTGTATACCATTTTTTCTTATATTTTAATATTTTTTAAAATTAAAAAATTCATAAAAATATTTTTTTTAAAATTTCAATTTTTATACTAGTTGCAAATCGTCTGCTAATTTGAACCATAAAAATAATTATGGCATACAGAATTAAGATCTATGGCTAGAATATTGCCAATTTTTTTAGCTCTTGAGTAAAAACTTTTTTTTACAATCTAGATAAAATTAAAAATTGAAACTGAGAAAATCAAATTTAAAAATGACATTTCAATATTTCAAATAAAAACTTAATGATAATATTTAAAATGATCCTGCTTCTGGGGACCTTTGTTCTGCAAAATGCTCATTTGTGGCGATTTTTTTTTCTCATTTAAAAGCTCCTAACGGGCCTCTAATGTATATGATTTTGATTTAATTTCGGCATTTTTGAAAAATGTGCATAATTAGCCGTTTAAAGGCAGAGGTAACAGTACAATGTTCTATTTTAAAGCCAAGAGCTTTCATTATTTTTAATAACGTCCCGTCAATTAAACATCACTATAGCCTCATTTACTGCTATGTCTACAATATTTTTTAGATGACCCGTTTTGGGGCAGTACATCAAACAGTGAGTTGAACGACTCATAGCGTTTTGTGTTTTACCCCCACACATTTTTTCAACAATTTTGGTGCAGATAATTCTGCTCACCAAATTATAGGCTTTATTTCATAGCACAATATTTTTATGTTTGAATAAAGAAGCTATTGTACATCTTTGATATTTCAAAATTCACGAAGTATCAAAATTAGAAGTGATCATAGGTTCCTCTTTTAAAATGACAATGGCCCATATGGCCTGACGCATATCAAACGGAGCTATTATTCTGTGTAATAGCATTGACATAATAGGTGGTAATTCATCAAATGCGGCAGTTTTATCAGTTGACGATTTTTACCAATACTCTTACCGTCTGATAACACGAAAATTCTTTTCATACGCTTTTGTATGTAATGCCAACACATTACTTTTCGAATAAAGAATATGGTGCTGTCCTTTGATACATCGTTGGGAAGGTTTTTCTGTCCCCATCGCCGATATTCTTAAATATTTCGCATTTCGTTGTGGCACCGATCGAAATATTTGAACTACTTCATCCCGTCTATTTCCATTTTTACTGGAAGAACCAATTTATTCTTTTTGTGGTTGATGTTTACTTCCACTCTTCATATGAATATTTTGGACCTGCGCCATTTTTCACATTGATTGAAGGAATTTCTTAACATTCCAATTGACACTACAAACACAACGTGTTTTATAAAATAATGCATAATTTCATTAATTATTGATACTTCTTCAGTTTCACAGCATTTTTTATGGTCAAGTCGTCTGCTACTTCAGACAGGCCAAATTTATTTTTCGCATTATCCTTTCATATGACTTTTGTGATACTGGGGATGGCAAATCCATTGCAGTGCAAAATTCTTTATTCCACAAAAACCCAATCCTACCGTACGTGCATAGGTTATTCGTGTATTAACTTGGAATAGTCCTTATTTTCTTGAAAAGCAATAACTGAGGAACTTTTAAAAGTGGTCAATGTACTGATGAGTAACATTCAACATAAAACTCAGATACCAATCCATACAAAATCTTTTCTTTTAGAATTACTTTAGTATTGCAGTTAGGACATATTAAATATTTCGATAGTTCAGATAATAAATTTATCATTCTATATCCATTAGATTGATTGGAATTTCTTACTTTTGTCAAATAATTTTCTTTGCACAATTTCTTAGCGGAAGCAATATGCAGTCAACAGCAAGCGTATCTGATACATTTCAGAGCTGTATTGATTCGCATGAAAACGCTTTCGTTTTCGGCGATAGTCACTGCCTCTACGTTGAGCTTTACTAGACATTTTTTACTAATTAAAAGATGCAAAAAACTTCAATCAACAAAAATTTAAAAAGCTTACGAATTGCGAGAATAAAGATAACACTCAATAAAGCAGCAGTAAACAGTATGAAATACAAATGTAAACAAGCAATACTTCGAACTAGGGCAGTGTTGAGTTGCAAACTTCCTTCTCTCATTAAAAATAGATAAAATTAAAAATTAGCAACAACTGGGGAGAAAATAATTTCAATAACAGCATCGATTTCAAAACCGAAACTAACGAACATGCTTTGTTTACATTGGATTTAAATGGACAATCCAGTGTTGACGTTTGACATTTTTTGTTGCTATTGCCGTACTTTTGGTCCGATTTTGAAGCGGTTTGTTTTAAAATGCTCCTAACAGTCTGTATTAATTTTTAAAAATATTTTTGAAAAATGGATTATTTTGCCGTTTAAAGGTACTAAGCACCTTAAGTTAATTTAAAGGATATTACCTTTAAAACCTCATAATACTAGTTAGATATATTTGTTAATAAGTATTTGATTCTATTTGGAAAAGATTACCAAATAAAGAAAGTTATTTATAAAAATGGCTACTGGTTCTTATCTGACTCCTATTTATTCTCGTTCTCAAAGTGAGGTCCAAGGGGATCATCACACAATGACTTTACATAGCCCCACAGAAAATAGTCTAGCGGTGTTAAATCTCAAGATCTTGGACCAATTCATAGGTCCAAAACGTGAAATTAGGCGGTCACCAAACGTGTCTTTCAATAAATCGATTGTAGCACGAGCTGAGTGACATGTTGCGCCGTCTTGTTGGAACCAAAGCTCCTGGACATCATGATTGTTCAATTCAGGAATGAAACAGTTAGTAATCATGGCTCTATACCGATCACCATTGACTTTTACGTTGTGACCTTCATCGTTTTTGAAGAAGTATGGACCAATGATTCCACCAGCCCATAAAGCGCACCAAAAAGTCAGTTTTTCTGGATGTAACGGTGTTTCGACATACACTTGTGGATTAACTTCACTCCAAATGCGGCAGTTTTGTTTGTTGACGTAGCCATTCAACCAGAAGTGCGCTTCATCGCAAAACAAAATTCGCTTATGAAATTCGGGAACAACAGCAATCTCGTTTTGGGCCTATTAGACGAATCTACGCCTTGCTTGATCATATTTAAAATGTAATGCCATAAGATTATTTTTCGAATAAAAAAATTCATGTCAATCGAATGATACATCGTTGTTTTATTGCAATTTAAAGTTCTATACCTCTAAAAAAATACCCTTTATCCGACTACGCGTTAAATATTGCGGACGCATATACACGTCTTTCCAAAGTGCGATAATTATGTGAACTACTATCCAGAAAATTATTACGAAGGCTTTCGAATGCGATGAAAGCACCTAGGCTGTGTTTACAAAGGATTTACTTACATCTGATGATTTCCTTATTTATTCCTTTTCTTCCCACTTTCCTCTTCAAACACTTCACATACGAGTGCCTTTATGTAAAATGGAAGCATTGAGATTGAATTGCGTAACATTTTATCGGCAGTTCGGATTGTTTATAAAACATACACATTCTCAAGGTAAGTGTTACTGTGTGTATATAGTTTTAAATGTGACAAGCTCATGGAACACTGGTAATTATTAAATTTATTTGCAACTTAGTACTGTTAAATTAATTATAAAATACTATGCATAATATTGATTTAATTATAAGTATATTTTACCAGTGTAAAGGTTAATTTTGTATTTTATTATGTCAATTTATTCTGTTTACTTTCAGTAAATTAAAAATTTTTAAACAAAAAAGTTTTTTTCGACTTTTCAATATGCTTGAGCCCCCTCGTAGATTTATCACCCCCCCTAGGGAGGTGTGCCTCACAGTTTGAGAGTTACTCTATCAATTACAGTAAGTTGATAGAAGTGATCATCGTTGGAAAGTAACGCCAAGTCACCGAACCGAGTGACAAAATTAGATCCATCTAGAAACTGTGGAAAGCTCCAAATTCATTTTTCGTAGAAAAGCTACGGAAAAGCTTTTGGAAGCTACTAAAAGGTTTCTCATGGTGTATATAAGTCCGACGTAGCAAAGCAACAGTAAAGTTCAACATGTGAGTTTCATTTACTGTATGTGGCATTGTTATTAATGAAATCAAAATTGTGTAATTGTCGAGTGTACGCCTTTATAAATTTATACTAGTCGGTGAATCATATTATTTTAGAGGAAAATCTAATGTAGTTGCAATTTAATTTTGTAATAATTTGCTATTTATTCGGAAATAACCTTTTCTACTAATATAGTGCGGAATTAAGTCAAATAACAACCAGGTTAACCCAATATAGCATTGCCTTTAACGCCAAAACATTGAAACAAATGCAAAAAAATGTGCTCTTAGATTGCAGATTTGCTTCAACAAGGTGTGTGGAAATATGTTGCGAAACAACTGTCCGCCCTTTTTCGTATTATATCGTGGAAGGAGTCACTGCGGAATTCAAGGTCACTTACCCAATAAACCATCAAATGTCATCTTTCATATTTATTTGGCATTCATTGCTTACTAAAATCATCCCAACGATTGAATGTGATTCTTAAATTTATGATGAACTTAATATTATTCACTCCTTTGTGTTCTAGTGCGAATTGGCAACATAGTGCCAATTGTGGACGAATCTTTACGGCACCTTTCCACTAATTCTCTTAGGTGTCTTTGGGGATTGTAAATTCACGTATATTAACAATCACCTCTAAAAAAAGAAAATGGGATATGAAAAATAGATTAGGTATTTAAGAAGAGCGTTGTAAGTTAGCGGAAAAGAAGGCTATTGAGCCAGCAGCAGTACTGACGAGATTTGGAGGATTCAATTGGATTATAACAGTGGTTCTCAAACTTTCACTACTGGCGACGTAATTTTCAAACATAATTTTTATCGCCCCCCCAAATAATAATGTATTGAATGCAAAAATAATACACTTTTTGATGTTAAAGCTACAATACGATCATAATTATAAACCATACAAATTGACAAGATAAGTATTGCATTTACATATGTTACTTTTAAGTAATATGTATATATATAATATACTAGCTGGTATACCCATTCTTCGCACGGGTGAATTTAAAAATTAAACAATGCAGACTGAAGGATGAAGAAATTTTTAATGAGTTAATTTTACGTGAATTGTAAATTAAGCAAAAAAAAGCTTTTTGCATATCTCATCTAAACAAAAAAAAAACCATGTTCGCTAAATTTCAAGTCTTAAGCGGAAACAATAGCTGGATTTATTGTTATTATAATTATTTATAACACTCCGTAACTTTCTTGTGGGTCGATTTTTTAAAACACATACCTGTTCAGCAAAATAAACATATTGTTAGAAATGTTGTGTAATAAACGCTTAAAATAGTATAAACAAGTTGTATCTGGATGTGTAACACGTCAATACTACTTTCTGATGCATTTATTTTATGTTAAATAGCTTTTACCCGCGACTTCGTCCACGTGGAATTTAACAAAAAAGTGTTTATTAACTCCGCAGAGTTTATGAAAACTTTTCTTCTACTTTGTGAATATATGTTTCTTTTTTGTTTTATATTTTTCTTTGCTTTTTGTTCAGCAAGGGGTGAAATGGAAACATGACCTTTGAGACTGTCGATGGGATGAGGATTAAAATCTTTAGGATCAAAATAGGTATATCATAATAGGTATAGGGTGAAACGCGAACTCAAACGAAGCCGCAAGGAAGGGGGTGAAAGGGACGCATGACCTTTGACAATGCAGTTAAGGACTGTAAAATCATTAGAATCAAGACATGAACGGGAAATGTCGCGAATGGCAGCAACCTAATCAAAGAAAAAAGTTTGATATAAATGCTAGAAATCGTTGAAACAGAAAGCTCGCGAAATGAAATAGTCCCTATTGAGTAAAAATAATCCCTATTGAAATAAATAATCCCTATTTGCTATTGGGATATTGCTCACTATTTCATTGGTTTTAATTTTATTTTCTTGGCACCCTAATATGTGTTCTATAATAAAAGTAGCCTAAGTTATTTCTTATAACACTAGTTATCTGCCAGTGAAAGTTTCGTTGAAATTGGTCCAGCCGTTCCAGAGATTAGCCGGAACAAACAGACAGACAGACAAAAATAAAAAAAATTATTTTTTCTTATAAGTACCGTAAATACTTTTAAATGCATTTAGTAAAAAGCTGTTAATTTCAAATTACAAACAGACACTTCATTTATATTTATATGTATAGGTATATATATATATATTTTACTTTTTAGTTCGCTTCCCTATAAAAGCATGTATTTTAGTTTGTTTTTAAACTATTATTTATTTTATAATTATGTTTACTACACACGAAGTAAATCACAATTCTAGTGAGTAATTTAACTAAGAGAAAATATACTTAACAGTTTTCAAGGAATCCAATGAAACTAATGTTCCAAATGTGCATGACCTTAATAAAGGACATAAATCACACACACACAAAGAATTTTGGCTAACAATACATGAACGTCATTTTCCAGTAAAACTGTCATATTTTGTTCACGTTATTGTAGTTTTTCTGTCGTTTGATGATCTACAAATAGCATTTTGAACTTTTTCTTCCTTGTGTCTTTTTGACAAGGCGAAGTGCTACATTATGGCTTCATAATTTTCGTCATAGAGTTCTTTAGGCTACATTTGAAAATTTCAAATCAACTCAAACGTTTCATGTATATCGCTTTTCTCATATTTACTTTCGCTATATTGATTAATCTGTATTATTTCAGCAGGTTCTTCAATTGCTTGATCGCTTTCAACTTCATTCAATAGAAATCACAGATGCCCATTTTTTTTATATTCTGCTCATTTACATTTATAAACCATAATAAGTCATACAACACAGCAATTAAACATACAAATTTGTTCATAGGAGAAAGTGTAGCATGCATCGAAAATATTTTTGAACAAAAGTAGTCGCGCAGGGAACTCGATTAAAACAAGTACCTTGATAGTAAAAAAACGTATGCCACTCTAAAAAAAGCATATTTGTGTCAAATTCATTTTAGTTCCCATTAAGACTGTCTAATAGGAGGATACTGTCAAGGTAACTGTTAACGAATAAACAGTTTTCTGAGAATTAACGATTTCGTGCTCCTTGGTTGACTCAACACCTCATGCGAACCTTCCCAAGTTTCCATATAAAAATATGGATGTCAATTCTAAAAAAAATAATTGTGTTAAACTTTTTTCGTTATGTATTATATGTTTCAGAATATTTAGAAAAATACATCTTGGCCAAATAATCCTTCAAAGTGCTCAATATGTTTATCCATTTATCATAAAACTCATTCACATGGAAAAAAAGGACCAGATACGTATTATTTACAATTTTCCTAAAAGAAAAAGAGACGGAGTGAAACATACCAGTAAGTTTGGAGGTCAAATATATGATAATCAAAAGTAGTATTTTAGGGGTAAAAATAAGCGTAATAAAAAGAATCTCTCATCGTGGGATGAAAGCAAAGCAAAAAAAAAAGAGCCTTTGTAGTATTAATCTACTTGGAGAGATCATAAGTACAGCCAGGTGATATGTTCTAGCTTAGTACCGCTTACTACATACGTTAGTATTATAAAGTTAGTTCAATTTTAATGATAGATAATAATTCTCTCTCTCTCTCTCTCTTTCTCAAGTTCCGCGTATTTCTCAGACCTCCTATTCCGGTAAACATTTTCGATATTTAGCTTTTTAATTGATTAAATTCATATGTCGTAATTTAATTTAATAATAAAGGTAAATCCCTTTTTGACGTAGACGTATAAATAAATATTTGTCATTAGAAGTTTGATATTTGAACTAAGTGAATAAATATTATTTATTATACAATTGGTGTCTGATCATTGTTCGCCTCAAATTATCTTAGTGTCCAGGGTGGGACCCAGGGGGCTCTCACAACTTGACCTTTTTCAAATCAGAAATCTTTCTTCTACATTTTCTTGAAGGACCTAATTCAATTCAAATTTTCGGGATTGCAGCTCGCTTTCTCCTTGGTGCACTCCATTGTTAATATTTCTGAGTTTATATTACTTTTTCTTTTCCATACGCCATTACATTTTTTTTTCCAAATTTTGCTTTCGCTTTATTAAATATCACAAAAATAAAAAGCAATTACCTAAGATATAAAGGGATGCATAAGCCTCAATGATATATTGGATCTATTAAAAGTATATATAAACAAAATATTTAATTGAACATCATTTAAGGAATTAACATTAAGTAGCATCAATAAAATATGATGTTTGACTTGTTCTAAATAAAAAAGTTTGGTTAATTTTAAGTGATGAAATATCTATATAATTAATATATAACATTATTTTTTTTAAAAGACGGAATTATAAGATTTTAGAAATATTAAACGCAATGAATAAATGTATTTTTGATACTCAATATACAACATATATATACTTATAATTAATTTCGCTTTAAGCTATAATTTGTTTATATAAAATATTTAAATGTAATAATTACACTAGTTATTCAGTTAATTTCCTAATTTAAATTACATATATTTTGATAGTCATTTAGAGTTCTATACATACGCAAATATACTTATATAAATGTGCGCAGATATGTTTATGAAATATACACGAATGTTTTTATAAAAATTATGATATAAACTTAAGAAGCAGTAAATTTTCAATTTAGCGGGGATAACTTTAAAAATAAATTTATTTTGAATTTATTACTCCATCCGTATTCATTAGTTTTTTCTATATTTTAACTACAAACCAAGATTAATTAGAAACGATTTATTCTATAATTTAAGAATACTTAAGTATGACATAATACATTTCTGCAAAATGAATTGAATTGATCCAGTCGATAAATTCTATCTAAAATAATTTTGTTTAATTGCAAAATTAAAACAACATGCAGGAGGGGAGTAGGGAATAATTACTTTATTTTTAACCTTTAACGTAAAGTACAGGTTAAAGATGTTTTCCACACACCCAAAAGCGTGTATGAGAATATATATATTTAAATCGACGACATCAAACAAATGTAATATTAAATAGCATATTAATGTATAATTTTTAGAAATTGCACCAACTTAACAGAGAATAAAAATTTCAATTCTTAAACAGTTATGATGGTATAATCACCTATATTGGTGACCACAGTTTGAGGCTACAACAAACATAAAAACTCCACTGTGTTTTTCACAATTACTGCTATTAGTTCTCACAATCCCTATATATACACATATACACTTTATGTTAACACATTTTTTTCTGAAAGTAATCCATTAATTAAATTTGATCAGATATAGTTTACATCTAATTATCATATAGTTTAAGAGATTTATTTCAGTCGATGTATTCTCCAGATGGCAGCATCATTAGAAAAAACAGTTGTTGTTAAATCTGTGATGAAGATTTAACTTAACCTAAATAATCACATACCAGTTAGACGTCAACATTCCTCCTTTTACACTAGTTATAAGATAAATTTCTAACTGTTTTCTAGCCTTTATTAAAAAAATATAATTACAAATTTAATGTGGTTAAATGTTTTAAATGTTATTTTAAAAGATGTTAAGCCACTTAATTTTGTGATTGTATCATATGTATATACATATTTATATTAATTGTGCCGGCTAGGTAGCGTGGTTGGTTTGTCGCTGGTCTTTGCACACAAGGTTGTGGGTTTTACCCCAGAGCAAGTCGGTGAATTTTCATGATGCCGAAAATCGACAGCAGCCATGTCGTATGATTTTACAGCATGTAAAAGATCCCTAGAGTGTCTGTTTGGCTTGGAAACTCTAGAGAAAATTAAATCCTGGTACAGGCTCACATCGTCAAAGCTTAGGTGCCTCCCTCTAGGGAGGAAAATGGGCGTCAAACTTACCTGCGGCGATTGGTATCCGCCTATAGGGCTCCGCACTAAAAGTGATACCAGCTACCGGGAGAAGTGTCAGGTCTGCAATGGTTAAATATCGATTCATAGTCCATTAGAAATTTTTAAAAAATTACATTAATTGTAATTATTTAATAAAATGTCAATAAAATAAAAAAAATCTGTATTGTCCTACGTAGGAATAGACTTTAAATTTCTTTTTTTTTATATAGTACTTATTTGAAAAACTTCATATAAACGGTGGTAAAAAAATGGTTTTGGTCGCGAGCTTGTGGACAGCATGGCATTAGTCAGAACCCAAGTGCCACTCAAGACTTGTCGTGTAGAAGGACTGATGGACGTCAAATCTGTCGAGGTTGAAAGTCCTACCCTTGGCGTGGTGTGGTAATTTGGAGTGGAGTACCTGCTCAGATGTCTTCCTCGTCACTTGACAGATCGTCAAAATTATGAATTCCGTCAATAGTTCTCGTGTCTCTGTATGGTGGGATGTTAAAAAACACTGAGTTCATTTAAATAGTTTCATGTACTAATTTCACTTGAAACAGTAAGAAGACGAACCGTTAAATCTGTTTTTATTAAGATGAATCTTTGGCATTATCGTGGAAGAATTATTATGACCCTTAAAATTGTGTGGGGATGACCTAAATACGCTTCATTCTCCAAATATTTTTGTATATTTTTCAATTCCTTCTATCAAGACAGACATTCTCTATTTATTTATCTTGGTGGAATTTTCAATCGTTAATAAAATACATTTTAGCGTACACAATTGAGCTGCAATTTTACATGCATGATTATTTTGGATAGCAATGCAATAATTTAACTATAATTAACAAAATTAATTGATTTAAACTAACTATTTAATGATTTACAAATACAACCACGTTGCCATCATTTTTGACGACTTGTGTCAAAACTTGAAAATATTTCTTTCTCATGTCTTAAAGCATTCAGTTTGTGACGGGCTCACGCGTCTTTTCTTTCACATGTCATTTGGGTTATTTGAGGCCAGAATCAATGGCAACTCTTTTCCAACCAAATCCAAGATGTGAAGTGTGAAAGTAAGATACAAATTAGGAAGCTTTTTAATATCAGAAGTTAGAGTAAGCGCGAGGGCAATTTGTGGCAAGTGATGGCAATTAGAGGAATGTAAACAATTCGTGGTTCTAGATTGAAGAAGTTTTAGATAACGTTACGTGACGAAGAATAGTAATTATACGTGATAGATATCCATTAATCCAGTTGGATACCATTGCACACGAGTTATCGCAAGACTTCATCTAAAATTATTGTGATCGTTTACTGATACTACAATAAAGTAGGATTGATTATTTAATATTAGGATCAGTGATTGTATTAGAATTGAGTGTAAGCGATTCAGTTATAGATAGTGGTCCGAGTTAGGTTAAGTTGTTATTATAAATATATTGTGCGTGGTGTGTTTTGCCATCGTAGATTCTCTCACATAAATTATTATAATCTAATTTGTTAAGGGTTTAAGTTGAATATCTTAATAAAGTCATATTAAGATAATGTTACCTTCTAGTTATTTCGCTAATCCTACGTCACGAGCTATCGATGATACTCTGAGATATAATCACTTCGGGGGGGGGGGATTATCTCAAGTTGAACTGAATTTTTATATACATTATTGTTCTGGATGACAATACGATATTTTAATGATAATTAATTAAAAATAATTACCACTTAATGTTGTGATTCTGTCAAATGTATATACATATTTATAGTAATTGCAACTATGTAATAAAAAAACTAAAATAAAATTTTTCTTTGTTGATCTAAGTAGGAATTGACTGAATTATTTTTATATTACTTGTTTTCTTAACATACACCACTGGATTAACAACGCACGCAATCAATTTTTTGTTAAGTTGTACACATTTGGCAACTTTCTAAGATTCGAAACGCTTTAAGAGAAGAGTTTGATTATATTCACTGAATTCATATTTCCATGGGTTTATTTATAATAACTTATTAATTTGGGAATAAGAAATAATTTATTTTAAACATCATGTAATGTTGTACTTAAACTGTTTGAAAATTAAGGGTATATTGCATACAATGTGTACTCTAATTTCTTTAGAAGCCATCTTCATTTAAGTTCTTTAACGGACGACTGTACACTAATCTTGCAAGGTAATTTAAATCTTACTTTATTTTTGAAGAACTTAATTTAGATCATACGTTAAATAATAAGGAACTCGTATATTTTCCAGTAAAATGAACTGATTACACACGTTCATTGACACAAAGTGATGCATTATTCAAAATTCTCTCTCTTGATAATTCCCGATCACAAAAATTCTATTCTGTATCTTCCGAATATGGTTTCCCGAAACAAACCGCCATAAAAATACTGAACTAAATTTATATGTGAAAAGCTTTCCTCATCACTAAATGTCGTAAAAATACCTATTTCATGTGACAGAAAAGATATTTACAACTGTTTGTTCTGCATTTCATATAATGTACATTGAATTGGTGAAAAGTTCAAGGCCGTTTCAATTCATAGTATCAAACAGAAATTTATGTTTAGTACTTATAAGCGATGAAAAAACTGTTAGTGTACTCCTTCGTATAATCCTTTTCGAACAATAAAATTTTTCAAAGGGATATTTGTCACGTAATATGTACAGACGTCCCTCGTATAACACGCTAGTTGGTTTCGATGTTACAAGGTATTGATGCGGAGCTAGTTTAAACTTAATTGATTAACCCAATCCATGTACCCAATTTCAATTACCCTGGTTCTACTAACGCGTCACATCATAGCTTATGTTAAAAATTCTAAATTCTTTAAAGACAATAAAACAGTACACTAAATTAAAAGGCCCTTCTTTATATTAACATTTAATTTATTTAATGATTAACATTATTAATTTTAAATAAAATGTACAAATGGTTATAACAAAATTATACTTAGCTTTGAAAGAGGGAGGATGGAAAGGGAGTGAATCATGGTCACCGCCCGGAGTCCCGCGGAGTCCAGTTCAAGGCCTAGATCGAGATTGTAGAGAGTCTCAAGTGTGAATGTGTGAGAGAGTGTCAGTGTGTCGAAAATCGGGGTGCATCCCGTTTTTATTTGGCGCCTATTTGCTCCTAAATCCTAGAGCGGATTCTTTACCTCGTCCGCTTAATTTCTTTTGATTGGTCCGGAGTTGGCGCAGGGTTACCTCACACGGTCAATGACATTTTAAGCGCGGGAAAATCCTCCGACGCTTCCCAATTGTTTATGGGTCTATTGAACCTTGCGGGCGTGAGAACTATGCACCCCTAAGAGTTCATTTACAGAGGTGGGGCAAGACAACACATTCCACAAAATTCATTTCCTGTAAACAGGGCAAATGTAAAAACTGCAGTTGTAACTTTGGGGACCGGCGACCTCCCATCACTCCTCCCCTCTCTCAAATGCACAGCACACAAAAAAATTACAATCAATGCTAGAAGAGAGTTCAGTGGTCGCCTATGTGGCCACACTGCCAAAGAAGTCTGCGGCTCGTCCGTGATGCCTGTAGAGTCCGGCTTCTATGATGCATCGAAAATGTCCTGGCTGTTGGTTGGACCGGCGATTCCACATCTCCCAAGAGATCTGCTAAACTGTAAAATAAAAACTTTGTCTCCCAGGGAAACCACATTAGTCATGAAACCGAAGTAATTTAAAAAAAAAAACTTGGCCCTATGTGACCTCCGTCGTAGACTCCAAGCACCAACCTTCCACTCCTCTCACCTCTCATAACTTAAAATAAGAATTTAAAAAAATTATAAACAATTTCCAAAGTTCCTTCCCAATTCCGTGAGGGAAAAACAAATTAACTATCAACAACTACAATTACGTTCATGTTCGAAGAGAAACAAAAAATTACTGAATGGGTCACCCAAACAATTCACAAAGACATCAAACACAAAATGACAAATAGAAATAATTGAATAATCACAAAGAATCGTGTGCCACTAAATAATAAAAACCTAAAACGAGTAACACATAATAAATTCAAAAATTGCATTTCTAAAAACAGCGCTACTCACAATAACCACACATAGGAGTATTGAACAAAATACTCTGATAAGAAATAAGTACTAGTGAAAACATCTATATACAATTCAAACGTGACACCCAGAAACAGACACCTCATAATCGTTTAACATCGAAATCCTGACACGACTAATGTGAAGTGAATGTTCCAGACGTCCAAAAAAAAAATTACTAACTGAACCCTCGACATACTTAAAGCATAAGAAATCGCAATGGTTCACTAAGAGCATGGATAACAATCTTTCATAAAATTAATTAATTTAAAGTAAAAATTTAAAAATTTAAACGATGGGTGTGCATAGGTGGAAAAAAAATTTTATAACCTCCGAGAATGCTTAATAGCCTAAGAAATTAAAAAAAATTCACTACAAGCATTGGTTACAATTGAAAGTTTAAAAAAAATTAATGTAATTAATTCAGATTTGCAAATTAAAATCTCTAAATTAACGATTAGTCTAAACGGTAAAAAAAAAAATTTATAACCTCTGAGAATGCTGAGTAGCCTAAGGAATTAAAAAAAATCACTACAAGTATTGGTTACAATTTGAAATTAAAAAAAAAAATTAAATGCAATTAAATTTAGAATTGCAAACCATGAGTGTGCATTTGATCAGGATGCATCCCCAATGTTTACAAAAGCAAAAAAATGCACATGCCATTCCCTCCGCAAACGATTTGCTGCATGCCACAAACGCCAGCACAAGAAACAGAATGAATTTCAGGACAAAAAAAATTGCAAATCCGATTGTAAAAAAAGAACTATATCGATTAATACTTTAAAATTAAATTTGAGAGAAAAAAAATCTTCTACATTCAATACATTCGAATTTCCATTTGAGAAATGAATTCCAGAAATCACAAATGCAGTTGAAAATTTCAGAAAAAAAAATATTAAAAACATAAAATTGATAATGCGACCCATGACATGTGAAGCGACACATACAGTGTAAAGTAATTTAATTAAAAAATTATTGCAAGTGCTACACATAATTAAACATAAATTCCAAGAGAAAAAAATATCGCTTAACTAATCAACATAATTTTTAACGATCTATGCAATACAATATATCAAGTCTAGATAATAAAAAAAAAACTCAAAACGTTTCACTATACGCGCAACAAATATACAAACACGAAAAAAAACAAGATCCTCGATTTACAACAATACCGCTAACTCAATTCATTGAAAATCATCGAATTAATAACTCAAATATCATTCTATAACACCAACCTAAAATCCTCAGTAAATTTAAAATGATTCCTCGATAATTCAAAAATGCCTTTACCTCAGATCGTTCATATCTTATACCTCAATAACACTAACTAAACTTATCTGCAACTTCCAAATAATCAATCGACTTCTCCACAATACCAATAACTAAAACCCATCTTTGCTCATCAACTTATTTACAAAAAATCTCACATAATCCTCAACTCGAACTTTCCTAGGTGCATCTCAAAACATTATTAAATATACCACACAATCATTAATTCAACTTATCTATGTTCATCAACTTATTTACTCGAAACCGTACCAAATCCTTAACTCAAATTACCTTCTCTACATCAAAACAACTTTCTCAATTATACCGTATAATTATATCAACTCAATTTCTTTTGCCCAAAATCCTTAACTCAAAATAACCTTGTGTACATCAAACAACTTTCTCAAATAAACCATATAACTTTCTTTTTTTTCAACTCAATTTTCCTTTTCCATATAAAACAACTCTCGAATAAACGTACTTTGAACGCAAACTTATCTATCTCCATAAAAAAAAATTTCCCAATTATTCAACAAATTCATCAAATTAAACTTTATCTATCTCCTTCAAATAACTTTCTCAAATATTCCACGAAATCCCTAACTCAAACTTATCTAACTCCTTAAACAATTAGTAAAACAAAAAATTCACACCCAATCCTCTTCCAACATTTTCAAACCACAAAAAAAATTATCAAACTCAAATCTAAAGCAGCAACAGCACCAACGTCAGAAAGTAAAAACAGGAAACAAGGGGGAGAAAAACGAAAACCCCATAGGAAAAAAAATTTGCTGAGTTTCTTATCTCTGTTGCAACAGCAGGGTGGTTCGCGAAGGGGAAAATACGAAAAGGAGTAACCAACAAACAGAATTCCAATCAACAATCAGTGTCCCAACCTTGGGCGGAGTCATCTGCGGGGGAGAATACCGACGAAAAAAGTGTGGACGGAAAAGCTCTCCCACTGAGTTTCCGAAATGAATGGTCAGCAACTAGCGTGAGATGGGTTGTTTTCCCTACACTTTAATATCTCAAAATTCCAAGTACTACGTCAAAATTCTCTTCCTTTATCAATACCAAACTCAAAGCTAACAAAAACTACGCGTACACAAAACATAAAATTTAACAATACCAGTATCTGACTAAAAAAAAAACTTATTACCAAATAGCAAAGCAGAACTACTATTAAAATCCAAAACCACACAAAAAAATTTAAATAAACATCGACACTCAATACAATAACCTACCCACGTGCTACCATAAATCAAAACAAAATAACCTAAAATCAACAACAAAAAATTACCATATCGACATCAACCAAAACATTAAATTCCTAGTACAGTTTAGCACACAACCGAGACACAAAGATTGACTGCACACTCATTTAACCACAAACCACAATTAATCTACACCTTAAAAGAATACAAAAAAATTCCAAATCTCTAACAAAAAAAAGCAAGAATTAAATCAGCATTGAAGCACCTAACCGAAACACTAGAAAATTTTAAATTAAAATTAGCAATCATATGACATAACAAAACAATCCGAGCAAAACAATGTTAAGTTTCAACATAATTTCTAAAGGATAAAAAAAATTCAAACGACCACCTTTTTCCATCTCTTAACAAGCATAAATTCCAAAGATATAAATTCAGTAATACACAGGCACTTAAAATTAATACCCCAACACATCTTAGCAATAGAATTGATTCTAACAAAATGCCGCTACCAAAAAAAAAAATTAATATTTTATGCAAACTCAAAATTTAACCAGAAGTACACAGTTATACACAATCAAATCAGCATAAAACTAAGTTATTCAATAAAGGAACTTTTTGTATGAAAAAGAAAATATTTAAAAATACTAGATAATAATCACAACACAAAATTATATAAAAAATGAAAAAATGTCAAATATGTATGTATAGTAACAACATTCAAATTTCATGACAGGTGTCCATGGACCCCAAAATTTGATTTTTTTTGTTGCAAATATGGATTAAAGCTTAAAAATTATAAAATTAAAATTGACGTGCATACATGAATCTCATAACAGAATTGAATAACACTTGCATTAAACAAAAATTGTAATCTATTGCATCAAACACACAACATCAAAATATTTTATCTAGAGCTAAAATTGATTTTAATAACATACAACATTATGTCATTTAAGCAGCAAATCAAGACATGTAACAAATTGCATAAAAAAAAATTGAGCTGGAATTCATTAAATAACTGAGTACAAAATTTGATCTCGCTAAAACATCAAACATTACATAAAACAAGGTGCAACAATGAGACAGGTACCATTCAATGTGTGCTCTCGAAGTGACGAAGCGTAAGAATTGTAAAAAAACAGTTTAGTCTACTTCAAAAATTTAGCGCGGAAAATGTATTAGTGAGCCAAATTGCCTGCACGAGCCCTTAAATCATACCGTGTACTTGGAACAATACCCTTAACTTCCGTCTCGTCTGGTTGCAAATCATCTAAATTATTCAAGTGCAAATATGAGAATCTCTTAATAAATGGAATCATCCGATTGACTTGTGTGTTAAATCTCTTCCTCAATTGTTCTACATGTTGAACCCTATAATTGACATTAGAAAAACGCTCTATTACTCTGTAAGGACCTTCGAACTTAGGTCTGAGTTTTGGAGATAAATTAGATTTAATATTAGGCGTCTTTATAAAACACAAGGACCCGATTTTGTAATCGTAATGATGTTGTTTTGTCGCTCTCGTACTCAAATCGACATGCGCTGCCTCCTAATCTCTTAGATTATTTAAAACTTTATTGAAAGTATGCTCCACACACACACACGCACACACAAAGACGGTAAAAGTTTCTCGAATTTTTCTCGTAAGTGTATGATAATCGAATATCCCTGCCATGTTCTAGGAAAAAGGGCGATGTGTATGTAGCTTCATGGATCGCTGAGTTTAATGCTAACATGGTGTGCGGGAGTTGCTCATCCCAATCGTTTGTGTTTTGTGAAATTGATGCCAGGATATTGGCTAGCGATTGATTGGGTTTCTCTACCCTCCCGGTGACGTGAGCGGAATAACTTGATATGTGCCTTTTATGAATACCCATGACTCTGTAAAATTCAACAAATTCGGAACTCTTAAAATACGTAGCGTTATCTACGACTAATTTATGTGGGCAACCCCTGTGTACAATGTAATTCTCAAAGAAAGTTTTAGAAATCGTACTCCAAATCCATCGCCATTCCAAATCCACAATAGAACGCTTAAATAGTGTACCGGCCTGCGGTGTTAATTGAGTTGAGAAACTCTTCATTAGACTACGGACATAAATCAGGTAGGTGTAAAAATTTCGAAATTATCTTGAGAAAACAGTTTAAACTCATTATGTTTTCATACAAAATTTGTGCAGATAACGTGTTTTTATTTATTTAATATAATTAGATATTTATAAGGGGTGTTCAAATGACAATGATTCGATGGGTGCATCCATTAGAGTAGTAGGGACAGAAATGTAACAAATATATAGATAGAAACAACAATATATAATAAGTGAAATTCATGCAAAGTATGTTAAAAGAAATCTCCCATGATGTTTATGTAGGCACCTCACTGCTTTGAAAGGTTACGATGTCGTCCGCGAAGAAAGATGTCAGTTAATCATGCTACAGTTTAGAACTGCAACTTTTGCATTAACATCTGAAGCAAATCGTCGACTAATAAGGCTTTTCTTCAGAAGTCCAAATATGTAAAAGATGAAAGGTGACAGATCTGGACTGTTAGCTGGATCTTCCAGGACTTCCCCCTTTTAATGGGCCAGTGCCTCGACACATACCCTTTTTACATGTGGCCTCACAGCTATCGTGCTGAATGATGACACCTGACAACAGTATATCCGGACGTTTGATTTGATAGCTTTTGTAGCTTATCGAATATTTGGGTGTACCGTCAGGCATTGATGGAGACATCTGGCTCCTTAAACTCCAATAATAGAGTTCCTTGCAAGTAGAAAAATGCCGTCAACATCACCTTTCTGGCTGACTGCTTAGTTAAGCTTTTTATGCCTAGGTGAGTCGGGATGTTTCCATTGCATGCTAACGAACTTTCTTTCAGTAAGAATTGATGACACCATGTTTCACTCCGGTTAGTTTGAGCTGCAAATAATTCATAACTGCCCTCCCTATAGCGCAACAAATTTTGCAAACTTGAATCCATTTGCTGTTTTTGTGGTGTTCAGCCAGCATGCAATGTACCCATTGGCAACAAACTTTTCAATTCTTCAGAATGTTGGTGAATATTGCGAACAGTACCGATGAAAACGTTAGACTCATTGGCGATGTCGAGGATCCTTCAATGTCAATTTCCCTTCATTTTAGTGTCACAGTCATAATCAGCTTTTCTGTCACAATTTTGTGTACCTGACTAGGTCACGGCAAATCCCTTGTCAACTGTGTACCGTCCCTAAACATTTTAGCCCACCTCGTCACTGTGCTTCGACACACACGTGTCACCATACTATTTTGCAATGAATATTCCCCTGCTTATATTCTTCTAGAATTGAAAAACTTATTACTCCTCTCTGATGCCCTTCGGATGCAGTTGCATCCACACCAGCCATTTTTAAATGAATGAAACGTCCTTACGAATGCAACTATCACAAACATGCTTGCACGCACGCATGCGTGGTATATATACTTTACTTTCGCTACTGTTACACAAAAACACATTGAAAACTGTATGAAGGCGACGTTTTGAATCACTTTCATTTGAACACGCCTCCTATTTGAAGATAACTATTGCCTAATAATTTATTTTTAACTTTAATTAAAATAAGTCTTTAAAAATCTAAGCAAAAACTAAAAAATCTTTTAACGTACACAATATAGAATTTTAGTACAGATAATGATATATGCTCATTAACACAAATATGGGGAAATATTACTTGAGAAATATACGGCAAAATCATTAAAAGAAGAAAGAAAAACACAAAGAACAGCATTCAATGTGCATATAATCACAGAGAATCAGTGATGGGTATCTAATACAACGACGGTTAAGTTGCGGGGATGACCACAGATGCAACGTTCCTGAGCTTTAGGATATAATTCTATTGAGCAATTCTTGTCAACCGACGTGACCACGTAGGTCATGGAGTCCCCCCCCGCACAGAAAAGACGGATATCCTCGAGATAAAGGGGATGAGAAGTAGGGGGATGCTGATGGAAGTAAAGATGGATTCCAATTGGTTACAGACCGGAGGAACTCCTGGGTGTCACGTAAGACAGCGGAATTCATCTCAAAAGAGGCAGGAAGTCAAAAGTTACTGAAAGAGGGGATTCATAGTAGCTAAAAAGTCATTTGTATTTTGTTGCATTATGTTCTTCATGAAAGCTCTTTATACTAAAGAATTACATGTATACGTTTCACATATATGTATCATTTCCTTTTATATGTATAGCTTTATCGCACAGAGAGAAACGCATGGGTGTTATTTATACATATTTAAACTCAAAATACATTGTAAAGCATTATGTATCAATGCACGTTTGTATCTTGATTTTAAATATCTATAAATAAGTAAAATTATTATGAATTTTTATAATGATAAATATATAACAATATGTAAATGACATTGGATTTTTATCAGTGGCGTGATACCTAAGATAAATAGGCCGTAGGAAAGGCAAGAATTTATTGTACAATTTCTTCCTGTCATAACAAATATTAAAAAAAAATTAATTTCGATTTATAATTTTTTTTGTTGCTATTTAAGATAATGTAAATAATCCATGACTCTGAGGGAGGTACGCATAAAAATTAATTAAAAACTGACCAAAGAGATTTTAGGTGCAATAATTTTTAAAATTTTTTATATAGTGTTCTTTAAATGCTTCCTAATTTTGTTATTAAAAAATTCAATATAAATCTCTTAAACGTGCTAGGACCAAAGTTCCAATAAATTTCTTAATAATCGAAAATTCATTTTAAATACATTATTTAAAAACCTTATTTTTAATCATAGATAAACGTTAAAAAATTTTGCCAGCAATATATATATATATATCTAATTGTAACATCCCAAGATATATAAAACTTTAATTTAATTGACCTTTTTAATTTTTGCATTAAGTAATTTTGAATATTTATTTATTTAAATGGAATCTGATTGTTAAGCGTAATTATTTTCAAATGCATGACATTGTATTAATTATCTTGTGCAGTAGCAATGAAATAAAAATGGAAGAAATTTTAGTGCACAGAATTTTATATTAGAATTTAAAAAGAAATTAATTAAAGAATAAGTAAGTTTTAAAAATGAACGGAAACCAGAGTAAAATATTTATCAGTAACATAAAATTTCACGTAATTTATTAGAAATATGAAATGTAATATAATATTTTTTAATAAATATCAGCACGTTATTTCTGACTGTAAATTAAATTATTTAAATTAAAAACTGATGTATACGCTTAACTTTTCGCTCATTTTTTTTTTAAAAAATACAAAAGTAAATGCTTCGAAGAAAGTTAATTATTGTATGTAATTTATTATCATAAAAATAATTATTAGAAAAAGTTTAGTTTACTCAAATCATTTCTAGAAAAGTTTTGCTTTTTGAAAAAAAAAATAATAATTAGAAATGATTTTTATTTAAAAAAATGGAGCTAATGATTTATTTTTTTATATTTCAGAATAATTATGAAATAATAAAATGATAACGGCGTTAAAACAAATATTTTATATTCATGAATTAATAAAAATTGTTTTTATATGAATGTCTGCCTGCTATGTGAAAAAAATAATCTAATACTTGAATTCACAGTCATCGCGAAAATTATTTTCTTTGCAGTTGATAATTAATTTTAAAAGTTATAAGACCTCCATCCGGCAGAGGGTTTAATGTCGTTGACTGCGGTGCCATAGGGCCTGGGTTTGAATCCCTGAGAAGACATGGATGTTTGTAAATGTATAGTAATTACTATTTGTCCTCATTCAAAACTACATAGCATTAGATAAGAACATTTGACCAAAGGAAAACTGAAAAGACATAAATGAACGTATTTTTAATGTCTATAAAAAATTGTATTCCGTCATTTAATACAAAGGAAATTGATATCGTCATCTTAATAATACGTTGTTTAATTACAAAAATTGCCAGTTCTACTTGTACAACCTGTTCCAAAAACAATTACTTTTTATTTAATTCTATCAAGTCAATCATTATCAAGTCAATCATTATCAAGTCAATCATTTAATTCTATCATTTATTATATAATAAGGTTAATGAAATTTTCAATATTCTGTGATAAAAAAAGTTCGTTTCCGAGCATGAAATAAACCTATTAATAAAAAAACCTACATATCACAAGCATTAGAGTAAATTTGATAGACAAAAATAACATTTTGATTCCTTCTTAATTGTTTTCTATAATTATGAAAAATTTACAAAACCGTATATTCCGTCATGTAACGTGCACCTATGTTTTCAAACTGCAATTCCAAGCAGTGCCGATTTAAGCTCATTTTGGGCCCTAGGTGCAAAAGATTATAGACATCCTTCGCACAGGAGGATCGAAATTTATAACCAGAAAGTCTGATTAGTTCCAGGTTATCCGGGTCCTAACCCCTGGTTGCCTGACCCAAGAGCCCAATTGATAAACTGGCACTGCTACCAAGGATATTGGTATGTTAGCAGCAAGTGGAGCATTCCCTTTTTTACGGAGAAATCTAAAATGTACGCTTGAAGTCATTTATTTGAGGTATTATATGAGGCTTTCGTAAAAATAATATATCTGCCATATAGAAACGTACGGATCCTCATATTTTTTTCGAAATAATAGTTTGATGGACCAAAAATATGTAAGCTAGTTACTATAACCTCTTGCTACGTGCATAAAATAAATATATGAACAAGTAATAATAAAAGAAAAATTAAATCAATTCTTACTTAAGTCAACAAAGAAAAATTGTACTTTAGTTATTTTTTATGTGTAACATCTTTCCTCTAGGTTGCTGATTTTTGTGGGAGTGATTTCGTGAAAAGGGACGGATGTGTGTAGCAAGATGTGACGTAAGCGCGCGCTACTTGATGTGACCAATGAGAGTGCATGTCTGTGTCTTTTCGCTACCTAAACTTGCACGGGGGTCCAACTCTAGTAGCCATCAAGCATTCGAGCGCTTGACTCTAAATCCGTTAGTCACAATATTGAGGGACATATGTGCGGCAGAATGCTTATTTGAAAATGGACGAACAGTGATTTCGGTGGTTGAATACATTTCTTCGAATCAAACGGTTAAAAAAAAATTTAAGATTTCCTGCATTTTGTAATTTTACTATATAACGAAGGTGGTTATGCTCTTTTAAAAAATTATTACTCGCATCCCCTGAATTTGAGTGGTGATTTTAACTTTAACTTCAGTTTGTCAAGAGCTGAGCCGTTCTAGCTTTTATGATTGATGAACTCAAGCTCGAAATGAATACAAATCAAAATGTTTTGATTGCTAACAGTTGTACTGTTATTGACGCGATTTTTCAGCGGTTTTTAAATACTTTGAAATCACAAGTATATGTGTCATATTTTAGTTATCATAAGTCTATTGTCTTCGCTCTTCCCCAAATTGAACAAGAATAATTATTTTTGATAAAATATTGCATTTTACTCATGTTGTTAATTAGAAACAATTTTCATAAAATGTATAATTATTCGATAGAAAATTATTTCCAATCATACCCGATTCATATTCTTTTCTGGAAAAAAGTTAATATTGCGTATTTCCCATGATAACATGTCGGATGTTACACATCATATTGTGTGGACCCCCTGGGTTCCACCCTGGACACCAAGATTAATTTGAGGCAAATAATCACTAAGAGCCATTTTGTACAGCAATAACTTGTGTATTTATTATAACACTTCAAATATTAGAAACTCTAATAACATATACTATTTCTATGTTACGTCAAAAAAAAGGGATTTACCTTTAATATTAAATTAATTTACGAATTATGAAATTAACCAATAGTTATGCGCAAGATCAAATAAGGTCTACCGAAATAGGAGGTTCGAGAAATACACGTAACTCGAATTATTAGCTTTAATTAACTTTAACTAATTTTATTAAACTAACGCTTATTTTAAGCGTAAATAAATTGTAGTTACCGCTTGGTATATCAGCTTTCTAGTTCTTCCATATAATAACAGTAATAAGGTTTCACTAACGTAATCCAATGGAATCCTCTAAATTTGAGGCTAGTGCTGCTGCCTCAATAGCCTTCATACTTGCTAGCTTACAACGCTCTACTTAAATACCCTATCTACTTTGCATATCCCGTTCAAATTTTGGAGTTGATTGAAAATTTACGCGAATTTATAATCCCCAAAAAGACGCTTAATAATATTAGTGGAAAGGTCCCGTACAGATTCGTCACAATATGTCACTACTGTAAGGCTACTTTCTTTTTTTAAATATTTACAATTATTATAAATATATGTATATACAATACAAATCACAATATTAAGTGGCAAAATAGAGAACGATTTTCCTTGCAATTTTTCATTTTCCTTTCTACATAGGGTGTTGGGCTATTATTTTTGTTTGTTAATATTTATCCATTAATTAAATTAAGTTATTCTAATAAAATAATATAGTAAAAAAGAAATCACATTCTTTGAAATTATGTCAGCCCAGGTGAATTCAAACCCACAGTCTTTGGATTAAAAGTCCAACGAGCTATCTATTACGCTACAGAGACACAACGAACACTTTTCCTTTCTCTGTATGTTGTTGGACTATTATCTCTGTTTCTTATTATTTATTCATTTGTAATTTAAACTAATTAATTAATATTTGAAAAAACTGTATTAACATCAAGTTTCATCCACTACACGTAAAAAAATAATTGAACTAGAATGGATGAATAAGAAGTATATATATATATATATATATATATATATATATATATATATATATATATATATATATATATATATATATATAAAATATGTATATATATATATTTAAATATATAAAATCAATCACAATAATCAATTGAAAAATTGAAATATATGAATCTTATAATACTAAATCCCATTTCAAAACATCAATGGCGAATATAAAAGATAAAATTCCATCGGTTTCAAACAATTTTAAAAAATTATAAAATAAAATAGAAATTTATAAAATATCGAAGTGCAATCTCGGACTTAAGACGGATTAGTGGGGTTAAACTAGTTTGATGGCGCCAACCTTTCCCCTATTGCAACTTGGTAAGTTAATTGAAAAATATCCAAATTTCAAAAATTTAAAAATTAAAAATTAAAAAATTAAAAAGTTAAAATTAAACCATTACACTTGAAAACTTAAACTATTCGCCATCGCATTCTGAAATATATTACTACATTAAAATATTAAAATTTAAAAACAATTTAGTGCGTAATATATGTGAACCATCAAACACCAAAGATGATGCACTCATCTTTAAAAAAGTTGTATAAGTAGAAAAAATATTTGAGATCCAAAGTTCAAATCAAAATATATTTGAAATCCTAAAGTTCAAATTAAAAAATATCTAAAATCAAAAAGTTCAAACTAAAAAAAATGCGAAAGTTCAAACTAAAAAATCTGAAAGTTCAATCTAAAAAATCCGAAAGTTCAAACTAAAAAATCCGAAAGTTCAAACTAAAAAATCCGAAAGTTCAAACTAAAAAATCCGAAAGTTCAAATTAAAAAATATCTAAAAACCGTACGTTCAAATTAAAAACCCAGCATATTCACAATTGAATAGCGTAAACCATTAAAAACTCACCAAAGAGCATCCTATCAAGAATTCAATCCATATCTTATAGAACGACTTTTCATATTTAATATACCAATTACCACATCCATATTTTGCTCATAACATCTACCAATGCCATGTCAATCCAAACGATTCCTAATCTAAAACTAGAGTTTAACCACTTGGCATTAGATGCAAACCAGAGCGTTCATTTCCAATAACGTTAAACGTTGGAAATATACGGGTTCCAACTTTATATATATATATATATATATATATATATATATATATATATATATATATATATATATATATATATATATATATATATATATATATATATAACTATTAACGACTGAAAATTTAAAAAAGAATTATATATATATTGGGAGAGTGAACAAATAGTAGGAACTAAATGAAAATACTATAAAACCATATAATTATATATAGAATTATGTTCGGAAAAAAAAACTTCAATGTAACTTTATGGATGTTGCATCATAAATTTACAGTAAGTATTTTATGAACTAACGTTTGGTTAGAAATGCGCAAAATTTAAATAGCTATTTTTGCTTAATATTGTGTTGGAAATCGATGAACCACATCCAATCTTCTCGGATTATAAGCACACAGAGAAAGGAATATAAGAGTTTCTTGATCACACATAGTCAAATTTTATGTGTCGTAGGGTACAACAATTAAATTTATCACGCATTTACATTGTTTTTGATTTGTAAAACACAAACTATTTGTAACATTTATTTTTTATTTCCAAAGTCACACCGAAGTAAGAAATTTAATATTTATCAAATAGATAGCAAGTACTTCCATAAGGATTTTTATAATCGCTTTAGAAAGGGGACAGTCTTTGTAAATAATGTTTCTTAAAATTTTCTCTCTAAGTCAGGCACTGTTACATTTAATACATTTTCAAATAAGATACACGATCATACAATTTAAAATTCAATGCTGTATAACAAACAAAAGTTGTCAAGTAAATTATACGACAGTATCATTCATCTCTCTCTCTCTCTCTTTATATATATATATATATATATATATATATATATATATATATATATATATATATATATATATATATATATATATATATAATCATGAAATTATGCGTGTTTAGTATTTTTGAACTTATTTTTTTCAGTACATTTAAAATTCTCTCTCTCTCTCTCTCACTTCTTATTTCGTTCAACACAAAACCAACTTGCCCATTTCAGTATATTTGACATAGGAAAATTAAATTTAGTAGGATACATAATATATGGGGAAGGGTAATTTTGTCAGCATTCTCTTACGCAAAGCCTATTTTACACGAATCTAATTATATTTCAGTTGGTCATTAATAATTCAATTCTCTCAGAGTACATTTGTTTTAATATTTGTTAAAATGTTTTAAGATCTTTCTTAATATAAAAGCCAACACAATCTAGAAAAATTTCGTTCTCCATTGATCAAAATATTTTTTTTGTTGAAATTCATTATAATATATTCACATATTATATAAGACTCGAGTTTTTTAATTTATATTCAATACTGCAATATTGACAAATTATGTATCAATTCATATAAATATATATGTAATGTATTTCGATTAAACGGCACGCAAAATTGTCAAAACTCATTAAAATATAAGTACATAATTACTTCCTTATAACATAATTATAAATATATATAAGATATTAAATATTTTAATGTAAGGTTTTTTTAAAAATAATATTGCATAGCATTTATCGGACTACATTAAAAATTACTTTTTCAATTTTTCAACTTTCAATTTTTTTATTTTACTTTGGAATTCGAATAACTAGTTTCTAAATCAGTCTTTTTGTTATTATGGAAGGACTAATTTAAAAAAAAAATGTATTTTTTAATATCACCTTTGCTGATACAATTCTGTTATAAAATTTAAACGCGTTTTTCTTAAACCAATATTTTTGTAAAATAAAATACATACAAGGGGTGTTCAAATGAAAGTAATTCTAGGTGTGTATACATGAAATACGTAGGGTCAGAAATGACACAGATACAAAAAGAGAAACAACAATATTTAATGAGTGAAGTCATACAAAGTCTTTTTAGAAGAAATTACCCATGGCGTTTAGGCAGGCGCGTCTCATTGCTTAGCAAGGTTACGAATTCCGTCCGTGACAAACGGTGTCGGCTGATCAAGGAACTTCTTCAAAGCTTTAGTCTCAGAGTAAAAGACATACAAAGTATTTTTAAAAGAAATCATGGCGTTTAGGCCGGCGTCTCATTGTTTAGCAAGATTACGAATTCCGTCCGTGACAAACGATGTCGGCTGATCATGGAACTACTTCAGAGCTGCAGCCTTTACGTCATCGTCGGAGTGAAACAGATGACCCATTAGGCCGTCAACATAACCTTTCCGGCTGGCTGCTGAACTTTGAATTTTAGGGCCTATGTGAATCGGGATGTTTCCACGGCATATTGACGAGTTTCCAGCTGGAAGTGAGGACACCAGGTTTTATCCTCTGCCACTATATGCTGCACAAAGTCGTCACCGTCATCCTTATAACGCAACAAATGTTTTAAATTCAGATCCATCATGGCTTAAAGCTTTCAAGTGTTAAATACTTTATTAGAGCTGTCTGATCCCTGCTCTGAACGCAGTTGAATTCATACCAGCAATTTTTAAAAGAATGCCACGTAGTTACGAATATAGTTATTACAAATATGTTTGCGCAAGCGTGTGCGTTGTACGTGCACCTACATTATCAGGTTTGTTTCACCAAGATACATTTGAAATTGTTTGCATTCGAAGCTTCGAATCAATTTCATTTGAACACGTCTAATATACCACAAATGTGATATATGAAGAAACTTTAATCGAAATACTTACAAGAAATTGCAAACATATTTTTAATATGATCAAACAAATGAACTTAGAGCTGCGAAATTCAATAATTTTCAGTGTAGTTTTGGTGGTTCCTCGAAGTCTGACTAACTAATTATGATAATTTTGTACAATAAATATTATGATTCGAATCCCGGTGTGATTCCAGAAGTAGTTGGCATGATACGAAAGAACAAAAAGTAATCACATACACAAATAATCAACATATAAATTACTAATTTATTCGGCTAACTAAAAGTATAAGATCAACTTAGCTAATTTTAATAACTAAAATGCACTTTTCTGCAAACGCGAAAATCATTGCTGGCTCTTCGACACTAAACATGACTTCAATTGTTATAAATGAATTTAATCTGAACCCCAAGTGAAAACTTGTCGAATGATTTCACTATGTGAATTACTGTAATTCGCAAATAAAGGAATCGATCAGTTGCTGTTAGGATATATAATACTCACCAGCGGCAAAACAGAGAATATTAAGGGAATATCGAGTCCCTGTAAAGTGGGGTTTGGGGCCCCAAACCAGATATTACAAAGAATTGCAACTTGGCATTAGTCAGACATTGGGCCAAATAGAATCCCGCCATTGTCCTCGATGCGGGATTGCAGGGGTGCATGTTACGCTACTGTATCTCAAACTGGTAGTGTAAATATCTTCTAAATATACATAACCGAAAAAATCACTCGCCTAATAAGCTGAAATTAGTAATATTCCCACTGTAAGAAGGAGTCGATTAAACTTTCATTAAAACTTTAAAGAAAACAACCCTAAGTTAGCTTATTAAAAATCATGGGTGGATTTGTTTCAAAAGAATTACAAAATTAGCTAACATTTCTTATTTGCGATGCTTAGGTTATGCGTACAACATTTGATTCGATACAAAAAAAAATTTAACCGTTTTACAAGCCATTTACTAGAAATAAATATATATAAATGTAATGATAAAACTTTAGCAGTGCATAGTTTGTCGTGACGAGTGGTTGATTTAAAAAATGGTGAACCAAAGGTAGAACGTGGCTGATGGAGTGATTTTCCTGTGTTACGTGGAGAGTGGTCGGGTACTGTATAATCGAAGAGGCACTCGTGTAACTCAATAATCCAGTTTATTCACATCTGGAAACACACAGAGATCAAGCAGGGACGGCATTACACATAACAATAAGCAAACATCATGACACAACACAGACAAAAACAAACACAGAACGCGCTGCAGCCGGTTGATTACATGATGCAAGCATGCAGACAAAAAATAGGAGAGAGAGAGAGAGAGAGCGGCAGGATATCCAGAGACATCAGATTGTATCGAAGACCACGTGACATTTTTGTAATAATAGCTCTGATTGGTTACTAGGGGTGAAAATGGATTTATGATGTAATCTTAGTCGACTATGATTAAGATCTGGGTGTAAGTTTCGAACCAAATATTTAAAAGATTATTTGAATATTAAAATAATTAATTAAAATGGATACTAGGGGGAATTATTACATTTCCATCATTGGCAAGATACGTGTGCGTTCCAGGGCCTTTAGTCCATACCCGTATCGTACAGAGATACCAAGTTTTAAATTAAAAATTTCAGATTAACATTATTTGAAAAAAATTCCTTTCACTTAATCATTAACGTAAAAATATTCAAAAATTGGCAAACATATAATTTTTAAAGTGTGTAAATTTTTTTAAACAACCATCCACCACCTAATTACTATTGACTATAAATTCAAAATTTTCCCTTCTCTTAAACATTATCATGAATATGATTTTGAACATGGAGAATACGGCCTTAGAAAAATATGAAACATAAATGCATAAGTAAATTTAAAATATAAGATTGCACACTACGAAAATATCAAAATAGCATTATTAAACCAAAAATTCTTAAAAATACATTAAATATATCAAATAGTATCAATACAAAATTCTCAAAATAAAATAGTCAAAACATTGGTAAGAACTCGATAAACACTTGAAAAAACTATAAAAGCACTAATTCTCATATTCAAAATCAAAATTCAAAAATATTAATTATGAGCTATGTATTTTCTTTTGATCACAAAATATAACATTGAGTAAATCTAACCGAAAGATATAAACCCTAGATCTCTGGAAGCGTTTTCAAAATGGTAACTTTATAACACGAACACATATACACAATAATAGGTGAAGTCGACTGCCCAATCAATAAACAAAGATTAAACTCAAAAATAAAAATAACTTGTTACACATTGAAAAATAGAATGAACCATAAATTTATATCAATACCAGAATTTGGATCAAAATAGATTATTAGATAGCATTTTAAAACTTTAGTGTTATATATATATATATTTGGAAATTATCATCAAATATATTACTTATATTAAATTTCTTAAATAATTTAAAATCAATCATTCACAAACCAATTTAGAAAATAATATACACTCAATTTAAAGCAGAATAAAAAAAGAAAGACATATCACTGGGTTGAAAAATAGCTAATGTTGCACATTTTTCACATTACTTTAAACCAAAACACACTTCTTGCACTTCAAGGTTAGAAAGATTTTTTATTTTTTCTTCTTTCTGCTGGCGTTGAGCGTTTTACATAGCATTTGGAACACGATTATTCACAAAACTTGAATTATACGACGCACACATATCAGCATTTAATGTTTTTCGCTGGAGTTGAAGATAGGCGATTCCCCGTTTTGAGAACGAAGTAGTGAAACTGTTTTGCACATGTTACGATGAATGAACACATCAATAATTTTATTTTTTTCATCTTTTTGGTTGAAATAATGTTGACATATTTTTATATCCCACGTAGAACAATCTGGCCGGCTATAGTAATGATAAAACTATAGCAGTGCCTTATTTGTCGTGGCGAGGGGTTGATTTAAATTATGACGAACCAAAGGTAGGGCTTCGCCGGTGGTGTGATTTTCCTGTGGTCGGGTAATGTATTATCGAAGAGGTACTCATGTAACTCAATAATCCAGTTTATTCACATCTGGAAACACATAAAGATCAAGTAGGGACGGCATTACACATAACAATAAGCAAACATCATGACACAAACACAGACAAAGACAAACACAGAACGCGCTGCAGCCGACTGATTACATGATGAAAGCAGGCAGACAAAAAAAAAGGAGAGAGAGAGTGGCAGGATTTCCAGAGACATCAGTTTTTATACCCGACGTTGAAGACCACGTGACATTTTTGTAATAAGAGCTATGATTGGTTACAATGGGTGGGAAAGGTACTTATGATTTTATAATATTAGTCGATTATGATTAAGATCCGGGTGTTATTTCCGAACCAAATATTTAAAAGATTATTTTAGTATTATTAAGAGTTAATTAAAAGGATTCTAGGGAGAATTATTACATATGTGTATATCATATATAAGGTGTACATTTTTTAAATGTGAAATACTGTTTGAAGTAGGGGATTTAGAATGTTCCAAAATAAGATTAAAATAAAATTTATTATCATTTTATATGTTTAAAATGAGTTATAAAATATCTTTAAATGCTTTCTATGTATTTTTGCGACGAAGTGGAACTAAAACTCTAAAATAAACAGAGGTTTTGTAAAACTAAAAATGAACTTCAAACCTAATCGGTGAAATTATATGCAAATTGATTAAAATGGAATCCAAACATTGTTTTCTCAATACATTTTTCTAATTAATTTTGAGTTACTTTAAACATTCTGTTACATGTATATCTTTGCTGAATAAATTACAATATTTCTCTGATAAAAATAATTACTAATGTTTATCCTTATCATCTGTCTAATATTTCCACATTTACTTTAAAATTAGGAAGCTAGTTTTGATAATTGTAACAAAGTATCATTTTTTTTTTCAAATCATTTCCGATTTAAGAAAAACTCAATCAAATCAACTTAAAATTAGAAAATAAATTTTTCCTCATTAAAAATTCATTATATTTAATTCAAAATACGTTATAAATCTCCAGGCATAAAACTTTTTACACTAATTTCAATCATAATATTTTTAAATATTTATCCGCCTGTACAAATATCTACTCTATAAATAGAAATATATATAAATTGTTTCAAAAATATATCTTTGTATTTTCCATTTACTTTCTAATTCAGAAAAACAAATATTATTCTTTTGATAATGTTTGATATAAATGTGGATTAATAAACATCCTAAAAGACTTCATTTGCAGTTAACAGCCTTTGAACTTAAAGTATATTTACATAAGGATGCATACATTTATTAACATTAATTCATTCAAAAATGTTGAATAAATATATTCGCTTCTATTTTGGGAGTTTTAAAATCTTAATTTACTCTTTCTTATTCACAGTACAGATATTAAACTTAAGGATGATGGTACATTTAAATTTAACTGAAAACCCCTCCTTTTCCCATATAACTTTCAAACCTAATGAAAAAAATATTCAGATATAATTTAAGTGTAACTTAAATCAAACAAGTTAATAAAAACATTTAGTAATAAAATTATTAGGTTATAAAGCGTTTCACCAAATATTGAAAATTATTTTCCGAAGAAAAAATACTAAGAGTTTGTGGAATTGTATTTCCCACGTACTAAAAAGTTTAATTATTCATTAATGATAGTTGTATTACGTATCTACAGATATAAGTTACGAAACTCTATTTTCTAAAATTTAAAGATACACTTTGATAAAAAAAAAAGAAAAAAGAAAAAAGCATGGAGAAATAGAATCTACTTGTAACCAGTCAGAGATTTCCCTTCCGGAACCATTATATTTAGTTAACAGTTAACTATAACTTCGTGTCACATTTTCAAACTTTATTGGACTAGATTATTTGACACGAAAACAATTCGTTTTAAATTCAATCTTAACCAGTTATGAAAAAAAAACTACACAAATAATTATACACATAATTCTTATTTTTATTATGATAGGCTTTTCAAAAATAAGATTCAAAACGATTTAAGATTACACATTGCCCAAAAAATTTCATTTTTACCGAAAAATTCTTTTTGCATGTTTTCGTGGCCCATATCATTGAGATGCTTGCCCCAAAATTTCAGATCTGTTAGAAAATTAGTTTTTAAGATATTTGAAGTTTTATGAGCTATGAATTTGGTTTCGTTTTCCTTTTAAAGCATTTTTTCACACTTAAGTTGAATTTATTAGAAACATTTTTGAGCTTTTAGTTTGAAATGGCTATTAATTCCAGTTTTCATTACTAAAATCATTTCTGCTTGATTATGTTTTGAGTTTTTTTGAGTTCTCATAATTAATTAATAGAGATTAACTTCATGGCCAATTTTTGCTTTAAAAATGGTTTATATACCTTAAAAGCATTATCATTAATTTTTCCTATAGAGAAAATGCCATGGCAAATGCGCTCTGGGTTTCTAAGAGAAACAATATTTCGAAGAGATGGAATACTACTGAAAAGCATGTATCTAAAAACTAGTCCACAGCTGATTCTGCAATTAGACTTCCGAATACAAGTATTCTGAATTCAAATGCTGCAGGCATAACTGAATATTTCCATGCTGTGTACCAAACACTACATTATAATAAACATATTGTAGTACTATATTTTAGTATTTTAAAGTCGTTCTACAAGAACTAAAACTTCCTGAACTGCTCCAATTTAAAACTGAAACAAATTAAATTTTATGAGCAAACCTGACTATTTTTAGCTTAAGTTAGTATCATTATTATTTTGTACATAAATGCTTCGTGTTTCAAAACTTTTGTGAAATATTAAGTTAAGATAAAGCTGAATAAACTGACGTCTTAACAAATGCTATCAATATTATGCAAAAATATTTTTGGATTTAGAAATATAATTTTCAGTCATATTAAATAAAAATGTTTTAATGTAGAAAATACATTGGAAAAAAACATATTAAAAAATTAGATTTTTACGGGCATTATAAGTTTTTGTTTTATGACTTTAAAAACTTTAAATGCGTTTTTCTTAGACTTTTAATTTTGAAGGTATAAGTATTTTCTAATCCCTAAGGCTTATTTCCTGTTCAAGATAGAGCCTTGAATTTTTCAGTATATACTCCCAAATGTATGTTCTATAAAAGTAAGTATGGATTTAGGGCTGAGAACTCTAGTTATTTTTCTAAAAAATGCTAAAGTTGATATTTTAAAAATTTTCGTGTTTTTTCCAGGTTTTTCTAGAAAATAAATTATTAAAAATCAACAAGGGAATAGATTTTTAAATCCATACTAAATATTGTTTGTAATAATCTAAGAACCATAAATAACTTAAAATTACTAAAAAAATTTAAAAATTGAGTATTCTATAAAAGTTTGAAAAAACTTCGAAAATTCCTAATTTTTTGAAATTGTAAAATAATGACTGGGGTCAAACTGACTTTTTGCTTACAGAATCAGCTTAATAATATAATCTAAATATAAAACATCAACTATTTTTACTGTAACGGTCTCCAAATTTTTTTTTTTTTTTTTTTTTGGAAAACGGTACCGTGTAGCCTTAAAAATCGAAAATGAAGAATATTTATTTCCTATTATGGAAATCTGAATAAAGCATGTATCTCTGCATTTGCTTAGATATAAGGTAGTCCCGAATTCATTGTACATATTTTAAGGGTAGGTACAGGATATTGTAACAATTATTTATATTGTATAGGTCTCTATTGGTGCAAGTAACGTGTTGAGGCACAGATAAAAAAAAACATAGACGAAAGGGAAGACAAAGTTTTTATTGAAAGCGTCGTTGACAAGTGCAATGTTTACAATCACTGTTCATAACTTTCCATTATATGCGGTATGAAGTCCAGCTGCTATACCATCCTTTGCTGTACCATCCCCTGCTAGTCTAAAAAGGGTGTCTGCCGAATTCAAAACGTGTGCTCGCTGAAAATGATATAAACACTCTACAAACGATCATCGAACTACAAACGAATATCATTTAACACTCTACAAACGATCTGATGATTCACACTTACTTGATGGGCAACATATCACTTGACTCTGGTCTATCAGCCACAATATTCAAGATGCTTTCTTCCAGAATTGAACTGCGTGCATCTCTTCGTCAACCAGTTTCACGAAGTTTACGATATAACAACTGAAAAATTCTGTGATCCGGCATTCGTCGATCTGGAAACTGCGCGTGGTACATTCGTAGCGTAACTCTGCCGTTACCATTTGCACGGCCGTGCATGTCTGTATTTTCGGCATGCGTAAAGTCTCCCATCGTAGAGTCAGTACAATTGCGAATTGTGCTTTCCTCTACTAAGATACACCATGTTGAACGGTGGCTAGAAATCTTTGCCCCTTATCGGCAACGCAACCAACCGATATAACTGAATTTCTCTTTTATTTTATTTCCCCTGTTTGCACCTCACTCCGTCATTTGTGTCCACACATTGCTATACAATAAATGATTGCTACAAAATCCTGTATCTATCCTTAAAATTTGAACCATGAGTTTGAGACCACCCTGTACAATTAAAAAATTAGGTTTAATTTCAATTATGAATTATCATCTACCAATTTAAGATTAAAATCACATTTATTTTTAATGTTATAGTTTTGAAATTATTCAAAAGTTTTGCTTTATATTTATTTATATTTTAAATATAAACATAAAAGAATTTTAAAAAAATTATTAAAATAAAAATTGAATAATACGTGGTTTGAAGAAATTATATCATATTGTGTATCAATTATAAAGAAAAATAGAGTAATAGTGCTGTAAAATTCCCAGCAATTTTGATTATTTACTGAGAAAAAAAACATAAAGTTATCAGTAAAAATTCTTGTAGAATTAAGTTATTAGTAAAATTAGAAATGAAATATTTGTTCTATTTTATATGTAAGCAAAATTATTTTTTTTATTTCCTATTGTACAAAAATTAAATTCAATTACAGACTTGATTAGGAAAGTTCACAAATCTATATACTTGTATTACTTTCTTTTGATCCGTTTTGTAGAAAAGGAAATGAATATGAAAGGATCACATTTCAGAATATTACATTAATAAAACTTTAACCAAGACATTTATATATGATATACAGTTCTGATACCCCATTTGCCCTGGGGTATCATCTTTTCATCCACATGACCTAGATTTGTAAGAATAAATTATTGACCACTCGAACTCTCTATAATAAATCTAATTTATTAGTGTATCAATGCATATTAATCAATGCAACACAAGACTTACTAGAGCAATCAGATCAGGAGTGATACTACACAATTTTAAATACTAAGTTAAAATAGCGCTTGACATCCTACTCACTATCTTTATGAGAAATTAACCTGCGAATCTTTATAGTAGATTCCTTAACAAGCTAGTGTTCGTTCTATAACTAAACTTAAATAATCAATATCTTACTGATATTACACGGCGATTAGCACCCAAGCTTTATATCTTCGTCTTGTATTCTATTATTTTAATATTGATCTTCTATATATAATATTATTGTCCGAATTTATACAGCTTCTATTCAACTTTCCGGCTTCTTGCCGACTCCTACATAACTTCTATATGACTCTTATTCCGCTTTTATATGACTATCTCGCGAACGTTAAAGATCCCTAAAATATTTATTCACTAATTTGCACCTCGCGTTTTCTTCTTGAGAAAATTGGATTGAAATGCCATGATGTCCCTAAAGATTCCCCAAGAGGATTAGTGAAAACGCGTGATAAATCCCCGTCATAAAGTTTATTTAAACAGTGTATTTGTGCATAAAAATCTAATTTTTTGCAAATTTTCTATTATGTTCACGCTTTGCGAAGTAAAATAAAATCTGCAATGTTTTCATAAGCAAGTATAAAATTCCTATGAGTATAAAAAACTGTTTTTTTTTCATTTAATAGTTTATTTTTTTAAATAAACTATTAAAACTCTCATAAATTAACTATTAAACTTCAAAACTGATATATTTTATCCGTTTGGATTAATATCTCTATATACAAGGTTTGGGGCATAAGTCATGGCAACTATTTTTTTTTACTTGCAGATATGTGAACGGATCACAAACAGTTTCGAGTGGAAGTTCTGCAGGCATAGTGTGTATGCAGAACATCATATGACTCTGTGATAGCTGGTAGTATCTCAGCGAGTACTGTGAAATCAGTCAGTTGGTGAGTGTCGTGTGAGATGAGAGTAATCTGTGTTGAGCAGCGCGCTTACATCAAAATAGCCGTTCTCCGAGGGAGAAATGCGATGGAATGTCATAGTGAGCTAGTGGAAGCCCTTGGGGAAAATGCCCTAACATACCATACAGTAGCGCAGTGGGTATGAAAGTTTCAGCAAGGATGTGTGTCTACCTGTGATGAGTAACGTTCGGGACGATTCTCACATGGTGCTGCAAATGCTGAGGTTGATGGTGTTCAGCACCTCCCACATCGTTGGCAGTGAGTGGTGACAATAACAGGGGACTACATTGAAGATCTGTAGGCCTAGATTTGCCATGTCAACTTTATGTGTACTGTGTTGTCATTCTTTTGCACCATGAAGGTCTTATTATCCTGTGTACTATTGCAATAAATTAGTGTGTTACGGTATCTCAGTGCTATTCATTATCCACACATGCAGTTAAAACCTTGTCCTTACATCTGTATAGGTCACATTTTCCTACCGGACTGATATCTTCAAGAAAAAATAAATAGTTGCCATGACTTTTGCCCCAACTCTCGTATATAAAGTTTTTCGTGATACTGCAATACATTTTTGACGTAGTTAAGATTAGCTGCTACAGATGAAGCCAGGATAGTTATTTTAAATAAATGTATTCTTGGCTACGAATACTTGATAACTACATAATACATGTAAATTATAGTTTTACAATTAGGGCAATTAGTATGAACAATTGTATAATTTTTACATTGAGAAATGGTACTCCATTAGGCGGACAGGGAGTGCCTCTAACCTATAATAAAATAAAAGAAAAGAATGCAAGGTTGTTTTCATTGTTTTCTAATTTAATAAACTTCACTATTCGTTATAAAAATATTAGAATATATCATTTTGCTCTTCAATTTTTATGCACCACCGTAAAAATGCAATATCAAAGTAAAAAAATATTTAAATTACTTAAATGATATGTATTGGTATGCTAGGGTATTTATACTAACCAATTAATTTTTTGTTAAAGTATTTTAACAATTTATTTCATTATTGAAATTATTACGGACATATAAAATAAATTCTAAATTAATGTTGAGTTCATGCCAATACAGAAAAAAAATGAAAGGTTTAGAATTTGTTCAAGGAAGCAAAAAATAGTAGTTTAGAGTTCTAATGTAAGAGTGATTCTATCTCTCTCTATCTCTATCTCTGTGAGTGTGTGTGTGAAGTCTGAAACAGAAAAAAATAAGGAAGTTTGCTTAGTACAATTTAAAATTTAAGATAATTTTGATTGATAATATTAAGAAACACTTTGTCAACTAATTTATTCAGATATATGGACATGATATGAGCATAAACTGTGTTTGTTGAAATAAAAAAAAACATAATTTTATAACTCTCAAAAATATACTCGTACCCACTATTAGAAATTCAATATCATGTACATCTCTCAAAATTCGCGCGCGTTTGCTCTCAACAAAAGTCTATTAAAACAGCTTACTTTATGTTTGACTACTAAAAACCGAGTAGAAACTTATTGAAAGAATTTATTCAAACATGAAAATGGGATTGATAATCGAATGAAAAATAAGAAAATTTGGAACAACTAAATGTCTTTCTTCTTTCTTCTAAACGAGATACACTGGTATTAATTATTTTGTGAAAAATGTTTCTTTAAAAACTAGAAATAAATCTGGATTGTGCAAAAGAGTTAACATAAAAAATGTTATGGTCTTCCAAACATTATAATGAAATGTTAGAAAACCTGTTTTAAGCTAACTAAGCTAACATTCTTAGCATTTTTAATAGATTCATAGTTTTTAGTTCAGATCTACAAGTTAGCGTCCGTTTATGATATTCATCTGAGATTTAATTTTTTCCTGTACTTTTTCTTTCATTATATATGTAATGATAACATTTAGTTTGATACATTAAGTGGATTGTATGCTAATGTAGATAATTATTAAGTCAGTTTTAAGTTAAATCATTATTTTGGTAAATAATGGAAAATATGTGATTGTACAAAATTTATCGTTGATTAAGATTCTATTTCGTACTATTAAACACACATTTACATAGAATAAGCGATATTGTATTGAAAAGTTATAAACTAGCTTGATCAAGTCAAACTTCTCCTTTAAAATAAGTTTGAAAGTGTTTGTTGAAACTAACTACTTTAAAATAAAATAGAATATGCATAACATAAACTGTTATAGAAGTAAAATAGATTAAAATATGCCTGATATTAAATTAATTTGTATTAATATTTTCTGAAGGAGGAATTAACACATAATTATTAACATAGTTACATAACATTAGTTAACATAATTAAATCATAATTATTAACATAGTTACGAATTTTGTGCAAAACAGTGTAAATAATTTGTAAATGAATGTGTAATGTATTTATATTACTCTGTTACATTTATTTTATGTTAAAATTGTAATATTCGCAAGCAACGCCGTCCTTTACGTTATAATAGTGATTCAGTAGGGACTTAGTAAAATATTGGAGATAAAGCAGTGCTTCTCAAAGTCACAACACTCGCGACCCAATCATAATTTTCATCGCCCCCCATACAATAACAATGTACTGAATTCAATACTATACTTTTACGTTAAAACTACGATACGACTTTTACCTCTTAAGTACCCCCCCTGTATATAAAGTCTCGCAAAGCCAAAGAGTTTATTTCCCCAGACGTATATATTCGTCTTTCGGAAGTACGATCTTTTCTGTGCACTGCTTATCTGTAAAATTATTCCGAAGACTTTGGAATACAATAAAGGGACCTTGATAATGTTTGCGAAGGATTTATTTATTCCAGATTGTTTTCGCTTCTTTATTCGTTTCTCCTCCCCCAATACATCACTTAAGCGTGCCTACGCGGAAAACGGTTGGCATTTGGAAGCAAATTGCGAAACTTTAGATCGGCAGTCAAAGTTTAATCATAAACCTTTCAAAAATTATCAAGATAAGTGTTAATTTTTGTTTTAAATTATATATATATATATATATATATATATATATATATATATATAAATTACAAGCCCATGGGGTCACTGGTAATTAATAAACTTGTTTTTAACTCAGTATTATTAAATTATAAAATACATTGTGTAGCACCAATATGTTTATAAAAACTTAAATTATCAGTGTAAGTGTATATTTTATTTTTTATTATGGTCAGAACGTATTTGTTTGTTTACTTTCAGTACATTCATATTTTTTTAAATAATATTTTGTTCTCGACTTTTCACTATACTCGCGCCCCCCTTGTAGAGTTGTCACGCCCCCAAGGGGAGCGCACCCCACAGTTTGAGAAACGCTGAGGTAGAGCCAAAATGGCATACTTTTTGGTGAGTAATCTGGTGACTTTGGGGACCATTATGGCGAGTTCGTGACCCAAGGATTCTTCTGGAAATTAGTGGAGAAATTCACTAATTTACGATCTATGACGCAAGCGAATTCTTCTCGAGGAATCCGCGTTACCTATAATACAGATACGTTTGCCGGAACTGAGTCAATATAGTTTTGATTACCAATTAGCAATCTTGTCTTGAGTGTGAAGACTAGCGATTAATTCGGCTGTTGAGTAGGACGAGGGGTGCTTGTGAATAATCTTTTGCATGCGTGTATTTTAGACACTGTGTCTGAGCGCTGTAGAAGGTATGAAGTCTTCTGATATTTATTCTCAGAATTTTGATGTGTGTTCTGAATCCTGTATGGCATGGATTCATTTTCGACAAAACTTTCTCATCGCTCTTAAAGAACTGTATTGTTCTTTGCGGCTTATTAGCCCAAAATACTCGCAAAACGATAAACGTAACAATGTGTTTATTTGTTTTTATTAATTATATTTTTTTATTCATTTTTATGAGTTTAATTATTTCATATCTGTATAAAACACTTATCTTAAATTAATGTTTACATACAAATTTCTTTTTTTCTTTCTTAATTAGATAATGATCAATACCTCTATAAATGGAATAAAAACTGCATTAAATAATTTCACCTATATCGAATGAAAAAAAAAACCTTTTCGAAAGATTTATTATCTTGATAAGTATTCCATTAATTTATATTTTTATTTAAATAATTTTTTGAAATTTATTTAAAGGTTCTATGTTTGTCATTTATATTAAGAGGAAAACATTTCAAATACGTACAATTTAACACATAAAATTACTGAACTCAAGAATAATTTGAAACACATTACAATTACTTATTCGCTAATGATTATTTCCTAAAAATAAATTAGATACGTAAAACTTAATCATTTCAAGTTTCATCCCTTCGACATTTAAAGAAATAAATATTTTTCTGTAGGATAAAATCTAAGTTTTTTAACAAATTAATTTGTTAAATTGTATGTGCAATGGGTCTATTTGTGAGTAAATTCCAATCCCCTTAGGCTATGATTTTATTTTCTTTCAAGAAAAAGATTATTACCTTACATCGTATAAGTTAACAAGTAATGCATTTTTTCTAGATATAAATTTTATTTATAAATGAAATTAAGCTAATTTTTAATTAAGTATTTCTGAAAAAGTTTCACTAATGTTAAAACCATGTTTCGTGTACTAATTTACTACCCTTTTTTCGATTTGCATGATTAAAACAGAAAAAAAAATCAACTTTGTGGTCATGTACTACTTTTATTCTACTTTGTATTTAAAATGAGGCTAAGAGCTTCGATTCCAAAATTTTACATGTACCTTTTTTCATTAACTTTTAAATTCGTGAATAAGCTTATGTATTATCTTAAAGGTGTTTTTATTTATTCAATAAAATTAAAAATATTAAGAGGGCTTACCCATGTGATAGGTTCAAAAAAATCGATTTTTTTTCTTTCATGAATTGCTTTCTTAACATGTCTAGAATACGGTGGTAAAGTGACTTTGTAAAATTCGAAGTCGTTATAAAAATATAGCAGTTAGAAGAAGAAGTTGTTTCGAGTGCTGAGTTGGCAGTCGAAGGTTGGGCCTATTGTTTATTATCGGCTTGATACCTGAGATACCCTTCTACACAAATATACGCTCATACAAGTCTAGAAAAGTTTGTACAGGTCTAAAAGGAAATATCTATAGTTATTGAATATTTTGTCGAACTTGTTTTGGTCTTGGTTTAACTTCAAAGAGCACAATAGAGCTAAAAATTACTTATCTTCGCAATAAGTTGTTGAAAATGAAGTACGACTGGAAATATTCGTGTTCGTCGTAATAAAAAGTGAACGATTAGTGGAAACCATTTTACCACCCAAAATGATACAGAATTTGCATCAGCTTCTGCGAAAAAACTAAGAAAAAACATGAACATGGACGTTACCATCGCTCCAAGTATCACGAATTGCATTTTGGTGATAGTTCCAGTATTTTCAGCTATTTGTGTACCTGTAATATGTTAGACTTCTAAAAATGATTTATCTTTCTCGCAGAGACGCAAAACAGTACCAAATCTAAAAATTCGTTGTTTTGCGTTAATTTTTGTTCCAAAGCATCTAAGCCCTGGCCCCAACATCGTTGAAATTGCCACAAACTTATATGTCATTTTTTTAATGGTTGGCGTGTTTTAAGTTTTAAGTTGGCGCGAAGTGCATACTTATGTACAGAAACTTGACGAAACGCTCATCTCGCGCTCTGAGCGGCGCATGAGTGCTTGCTGCCTTTAAAAATGAAAGAATTGATGCAACAGCTGAATAATCTGCTTTGAAAGAATTCCTAGATGAAGGAGTACTCTAAGGACAAGGCATCGCCGATTGAGTGAAGTTAAGATTTTCATAGTTTTAACCAGATTTGAAACTTTAAAAGCGTTTTTCTCAAAACTGTGTATTTCAAGTTTTCCTCCATCATGTCTCTAGAAAGGTTTAACCGCATGAATTCAAATTTATAGGCTAGACTCAGCACATATAGAATCACGAAATTGACTACGATCATACCAAAATTCCTAATGTATATATATATATATATATATATATATATATATATATATATATATATAATATATATATAATATATATATATAATATATATATATATATAATATATATATATATATAATATATATATATATGCAGTACAATATATACAATACAATACAATAGAGTACAATGCAAAGTACAGTACAATACAATACAATAGAGTACAATGCAAAGTACAGTACAGTACAATACAATCATAAAAAAACCATGAAATTCGAAACTTTTTCTTCAGAGGTCTACCAAATATCCAATTTTGGTGTTTTCAATTGAATGTAGTCCATTCCGTGCACTAAAGCTTACGGTTTAAAACACCGTTATTTATTTATTTTTATTTTCAGATATTTCAATCATCAGGAATTGTGGTGGAAGGCAGCGTCCAATTTTTTGAGGCGGTTGTGCTCAGAGCGCTACGACTATCGTTCTATTGGATATTTTTGGCTAAAAATTTATCAATACTTCTTAAATTGCATTTAAATAAACTATAAAGAACTTAAAGTACTATCTTTTTACTGGCTGTAAAAAAATCCCTAAAAATGCTTCAAAACCAGGCCTTTGCATGGGTGAACCCTGTTAAATGCGATTAAAAATGTGAAGTATTTTAAAAATATATACATTTTTATATTCATATTTTTATGTTAAAAATAGAACATTAATATATATTTAAAAAGGTATTGGGTCTTATAAAAGTACTGAATAACTGTAACGATCTAACAACGTCCCCCATTGTGGATGCGGAGACTTTCAGTTTAATCCTAATTCTAGGGCTAGCCGTAGTTAATCTGTTTTTTGTAATAGTTATGTAACACGATAACGATTACTTTGATTTTTTTCTGAAATGTGATGTCATGATGAATGTGCCCTCACATCCATCAATGTTCCAGAGTTAGAAGGAAGAGTAACCATAGTAAAAAAAATAATAATAATACAATTTTTAACAAGTCTCAGCAACCCAGGTTAGGAAATGCACCTTTAAGTAAGTTTTGGACCAACAGCGAGGTAGACGAGGTATTAATATTTAATTATGAATTGAATCACTTCCTCTTGAAACGTCTTGGCAATTCACGTTCTAAATAATCAAATTCCGTTCTAAGTTAATCTATTCCAAGCCGACACTTTTCCAATTTAAATATCTAATTGAGCAAATTGTCAATCATCAGTTATAGATATTAAGCAATTAATCACTAATCACTCTAGAATAGCTTTCTACTACTTTACGTTATTCACTAACTTCTATCATCCAGTTCAGGGGTACTCAACCTTTATTTCTGCTGAGCCGCATACATATGTCAGCTATTTCAAGCCGGCCGCATAGATAAGTTAGTTATTTCTCAGGGGCCGTTACATAAGAATTAATGGAGGGGGGAGGGGATTCTTTAAAACCAAAAAAACATTCACAATTTTAAACGTTGAAAATTTATCTAAATATTATAACTCTTGTTTTGCTTTTTAAATATTAGTTTTTATATTTTTTTATTTTTCTCACTAATACTAAATTAGAAGAATTTAGTAAACACTCCTTCACAATTTCTGCATCAGTAAAATGTTTCATATGAATGTCAATAATATAACAAACTTCGTAGAATGTATTTGTTACCTCTGTGATATTACCACGGACAAAACACTCTGTTGCAGTTGCAAAGATTATTCAAGAAAGCCTATTTATCACCTCTTGAAAGAGATCTTCGAGGAAAAGTGTCATTGAATGATTCCTGTTTATTGGTATTTTTAAATACATCACTTTCCTGACAAATCAAACAATTACTGATGAATGTTTGTTTTTCACTACAAAGTAGTGAACCTCCCAATCGTCTTGAAATGCTTATTTTCTCTCATTATTTTTCGCTTGCTAGATATGAAAGATTATTAAAAATTAGTTGGACCCATAAAATTATCGCTACTCCATCGTTGTCTGTTATCATTAACTGTAACTGTTCCAAATAGAAAAATAATATCAATTCGTACCCGTACGACAGCAACAGCCAAAAGGAAAATTGCTTTCTTAACAAGGAATTCCCTACCAAATTTTTAATCCAATGTTCTTAAATCAGCGAATCTCTCAAAGCAATGGACCATGACCGGGTCACTTAAAAAGGCTCGGCAGGCCGCATGTGGCCCGCGGGCCACAGGTTGAGTATTGCTGATCTAGCTCCTAACCTCTCTCTTTCTATCGAACATAAAAGTTAATGCTTAAATATAAGCCTTGATTTACATACTTAAGTCACGTCTTCGCATCCGGGATAAAAATTTTAATTGTGTAATATTTAAAGAAACAGTTTTCTCCAAAAGTATTAGTAGGAGGTTCACGAATAGATCCGTGACAATGTCTGTAAATAAATATAAATATATACTAGCTACCCTTGTCAAAAACGTAACATAGCTCGTAACTGAACTCGGTGGTGCAACAGCCTATGAGGGCCAAAGCCTACTGCACCCATCTCAGTATACGGGGCCTTAGTCAGTAGGATGCATGTGCAGATGTTTCGGTCAGGTGCTCAGTCTGACGAGACAGGTTTCAGTTCCCAGGCTAGCTCGGTACTCATTTTTCGACTCACTGAAGGGATGAACGGCTAAGTGTCAACCTTGCCCAGGCCGGGATTTGCACCCCGGACCCGTCGCGCGGAAGCGCGATACACTACTACTCAGTCATTGGGCTTCAGCATAGTTCATACGATTATTTAATTAAAAAAAATCACAGAGACACACAAAATAAGCTTTCTTGAAATATAATAAAAATGTGTTTAACGTTTCATCAAGTAATTATCTGTAAATTAATTTGATCTGTACTTTACTCGTATATAAATGTTGAATCTAAGAATAAGTTATTAAATCCTTTTTTCAAACATGTTTTTCTAACGAAAGTTCGGCATTGTTCTTTCATGAAAGAAAAACCAACCTATAACAAGATGATTATTGCTGGAGGTTAATCATTCAATATTTATAAAACAACCTTCTTTTATTTTATGATCATTATAAAGTTTTTTTAAAAAAAAACATCATTAGCATTTTACAAGGACGCATTGAATAGTATAAATAAATCTAATCACTTTTATGACGCAGAATATCGGTAAAAATCGTGCTTTTTTTAATATTTTTTTAATTATGTTTAGATTCTAATTTTTGTTAAGAGAAGCAATAACATATTTTATTCTAAAAGAAATTTAAAATAATGTTTAGAACCAAAAAATAAGAATTTTATGGACATTTAAACTTTCAAAGACTAAGATATTTGCTAAGGGCATTTTACTAGAAAGGCATTTTCCGGGATTAAGGCAAAGTAAAGTTATGTGCTTCAGGCAACTTATCGTATAAGGTCATTTTACTGTATTCAAAGGCTAAAGGTTTGAAAAGAAATATTTTTCCTTTGGTGTAATACTTCTCTTTTTAAGATCTTTGTATGCCTCTTTTAATATATATATACATATTGGTTCGAAATGTGTGTGTTCGAAAAAGGATCATTTGGAAATAAAACTTTTAACGTATATTTGTTAAAAGTTAAGTATTTTATTTCATTGTAGGAATTTACTAGGTATGTGCTAAAATTTTAAATGTAATACTTTTTGCGCGTAGTAGTCTTTTTTTAAAAATATATAAAGAAGTCGTTATAAATTTCTTCTTCAACATGGAAACATTTCTTGTTAAAAAAAGTTGTATACTTAGAAAGACAAGAAACTAAAACTTTATTTTTGGAGCATCTCGAAAAGACTAATGTGGGAAGAGAAAAGGAAAAGCCTCGAAGCTTAATTTGTTAAATAGAAAGTTAATACGGGATATTAAGTAAAATAATAAATTTCTCTTCTAAAGTTGTAAGAAAAAATAGTTTTCTAACTAGTAAATTAAGGTTTTGGAATTCTAAAACCCACGTTAAAATTATTCGTATGAAGCAGATTTCTTCAAAAACAAATTCTGCAAGTAGTATTTCAAAAGACTTTAACGCATTTAATTAGCAAAATAAATAGGGCGAGAATAAAAATAAATGTATTTATTATACTTGCTTAAAACTCTGAAGTATCCAAATTAGCTATGTTTAAATTTAATAGAAAAACAATATTCAATTTAATCTCCATTCAATTTAATTTTTTTTTTCTAAATTTTATGGTACAAATGGAATAATAAAAAGGCATAGACAATACATAATTTTCTTTTTTTTATTAAATAAAATAAAACTTATTTCATTTATTTTTATTTGTTTTCTGAATGAATTCCATCTTAAGTTGGGTAAATCTTTAAAAACTTGGAAGTTTAGATTTAAAATATGAAGTATTCCATTGGAATTTATTTGTTCCCCAAACATTCCATTAATTTTGAAATATGAAGGAGGGGAAAATTTGTTTGGAGCGTGAATATTACTTTGCCAGATCGTCATTTACATGTATCAACTGAATCATTTAGTAATCTGTGAGATAATCTATATTTCGTGTAATATATAATCATAGCTCGGAAGTTAAAATTCGCAAGAGACTTAACAGAAAGAAAACCTAATTATTTTATTTATGCCATTTTCAAGGAATCACTTACTGCTTACATAATCAAAAGTACCCAGATGCATCAATAAAAGGCTTTTTATAAGAAGGTAAAATAATCACACGGCAAGAGAGATTTCCAGTTTGAAAACTCCATCTTGAAGGCCGTTAATGAATAGTAGTATTATAGAAAAATTACCAGACTGACGCAACGATTGGCAGTCAACGTGTTTTGGATAACGATGAGAGTGTTAATGTTGTCATAAGAAATTTCTCCCCAGACCATGACTTCAAGTGTAAGTATAATGTGTTTAAGTCGAAAGATTTGCCCTGGCTTCCTTCAGACCAACAGATGGCCATATCTGGCATCAAGGCAGAGCATGCTTTCACCAGAAAACATGACAGGTCTCCACTCCATCGTCCAATGAGCTTTGGTTCGTCGCAAATGGAAAAAAAAAACTTGGAGTCAGTGAAATACATGCTACAGGGTGCCTTGCTTTAGGGCTGTCCTTTAAGTAACCGATATTTAACAGTTTGTTGTGTCACTGTGGTTCCCATTACAGCTCTAATTCCTGCCACAGCCGTATACCAAATAGTGCAACGTGGCTTCCCAAAATCCAAACTTCTTGAGGCAGCATCATCCCTTGATCACTGCTACTAACAAACCTGGTGAGTGAATACATTCCGATCAAGTCTTTCGCAATATCGCTGAAAGAAAATACACATTCTCGCAGCCTATTACATGACCTCGTTCAAACTCGGTGAATTGTTAATACTGGGGATTCTTCTCTCTCTCTTCTCTCTTCGTCGTCTTAAAGACTTTCTTGGCTAACATCGACTCAATACGCAAATTTCACAGACAAATAACGCTCACCAATTTTTCAGCATGCATTTAAACAATCTTGATTTGCTAGTTCTGAGTGCCGCAACTAGCACTACATTTGAGCGCGAAACATGAAATTTGAATAGATGTCATCTTTCAAATGTATAAACATGCCTACCGAATTTCGCTTATCCAACACTACTCTTTCTTGGTGTTTGGATTTTTTTCCTGTGAGTGTATTACGCTTTAATAGAAAATTCGTTTTGTGTAAACTTACTTCCAAAAGAGAACATTTGAATATTTCAAACTTTTGAGGATACGTGTACTACCAATTAGGTTTATTTTTTATTTGAAAAAAAGACATGCACAATTTGCATTAACGTGACCGTGGATGTCACCACAACTACAATATTGCAAGCTTTTAAAGTATTTTAGACTCGTATATGTCAACACGTAGCACATACCAAAATATATGTTTGCTTATAACTAATTATTCAATAATCCCAGCTAAATCTTTGCTATATTTAATGCCTGCTAAATTTAAAGCGTGCTATTGTCTGATCTTCGCTTTTAAATGTACAACAAAGTGCCTCAAACTCTGACCTAAATATGTTGTTGACCTTTGGAACGTTATTTTGAATGAAACGTTACTTCTGAATTATTGAGATATTGTTTAAATTGGATTAGTCTGAATCTTGAACAATATCTTCATGCTAATTGATTTTCAAAAATTAAACCTCAAAAAGACTTTGGATTACATAATCCATTTCTCTCAATTTTTTTACGTTTATTACAAATTGGTTTTTTTAATTTCACAGAGAGCATCCAAAGTGCTTTTTTTCACCATACAAAATTGGCTTTGGAAAGCAAAAATTTAACGAATTTTGCATGAAAGTAACATTTAAAAAAATTTACATGAGTTTTGCAAATTTCTATGAATGTAATATCTTTTATTTTTCCTATAACTACATAAAGTATTAAACATGCTTAGGAGATAATTCTGCATAAAAAGCCCACAATAAATCACTAAATCAGTGCTAAATATTTTTTTACGAATAATAGTGTATCATTAATAAATAGTTTAAGATATCCAAAAGCATTTTTGTTGTTAAAAATTATCCATAAACACTATGGTATATAAGGCATCATAATACCAATTATAATTCCTAAAGGAAACACAACGGAGGAAATAAAAACTAAAAACTAAATACGGTCATAACCAAGAATATCGTATTTACAGTTAAAATGCAATAAAAACACATAGCAAACGTTTCTTGCAACAATGAAAATTAATATAAGTTTGAGTTATGCCCAGCACTACATAAAACTACGAAAATAAATAAAATTATTATTATAAATCAAAAAATATTTCGAGTTAATTGTTTTCAAGATCTTAGAAATAAACATTTAGCAAACAAGTACTATTGCATTATTTGTTGTAATTGCATGATTAAATAGTGGAAAGTGTCATATATTATATAATAATTGAATTTCTTTGATAGTTCATGTTGTTATCTAAGAAAGAATCTTTGGGAATGTCAGTATTTGATTATTACAAGAAAGTAATGTTTTCTGTCTGAATATCAACATATATATAACATTCTTAAAATTCCTTTAACATATACGACCAACTTTTTTTTTGCGGTCTATTTTTTACACTACTTTGAAATAACATGGTTCGCCAATACACGTTTATACACAATTTGTGTTTCTTGCACGAATCACCAATTTTTGTTAAAAATTCTAACAGATTATTTAATTTGCGAGGGATAGGAATTTGCTAAAAGTATTGAAGAACATTTTCTTCTCACGATCCTAGTTTCGTATGTGCATTAAAATCTAAACGTCATTTTAATTTTTGTGTAGAAGGATTTCAAAAAATTATATAAGCGACTTGAGAAACCGAAAAAAAACAGCTGCAAAAAACAGATATTCTAACAAAAACAACAAACATAAACAGTACAGGCCGTCAGTAACGAATGAAATTCTTCATTTGAATGAAAGCTGACAGTTATGCTAGACATATCTAACATATCTAATGATGATAGCATTTTTTTTATCTAGATCGTAATAAACGTGCACATTTATTATGAAGTTGGGTTGAATAAATATCGATACATAATTTCCAATTGAATTTTTGAGAGTTACATGTAATTATGCCAATGTTTTGTTCAAAATTTCAATGTTTGATATGTATTTAATGAAATAATAATGTACTAGGACGCTAAAGCAACAGTACGACTTTAATTCTAAACCGCCCACATAATCAAGTTAAGTATTATGTTTTGTATAAAATTTTCTTCATAACAATCCCATAGAAAAGCAATTAGTAAATATTAAACTTGTTCTTAACTTAATATTGATAAATTCTAATTATCAAATACGCTGTGCAGTGTTGGTACAATTATACGTATATTATGTATATCAGTGTCAATGTGTCAGAATGTATTTTGCTTTGCTTTTCAGTGAATTAATAGTTTATTTCTGAATAATATTTTATTTTTGACTTTTCGGTATCCTCGCGGACCCCACGTATGATTGTCACGCTTCTCTATGCAGGCACACCCCACAGCTTCAGAAATGCTGATTTATACTCTAAATTTTCAATGTGCTTTTTTTGTTATTAGAAAAATGTTTTCGTGTAATAAGTATGTAACATGGATTTAACTATTACTTTTTTGCATGGTTTTCTTTGGAAAATTTTTAGATTTTTTTTCATTTTAACCGTTTTTTTAAACTTGGGGATTATATCGCAAAATTTCTTACATGTCAAATATATTATATAAAAATATATTTATATATATATTAAATATATTTATTTTTCAAAATATATTAGAGCATATCTGCATCATTACGTTAAGATCTTCCATATAACATGGTGTATTTATCTGTATGTAAGAAAGAGATTTCAATGTGATACATTGTACACAATGATATAATTATAAAGCAGTTTTTTAAAAAGCCAAATATTAAAAAATGAAATGTGATTGAAATATCTGGATGTATATTGTTACGATTTTTGTATAAATAGTGTAAATAATTTGTATTTTAGTGTTTAATGAATTTATATTACTCTGCTATATTTATTTCATGTTAAAATTGTACTATTCACAAGCAATGCTGCCCCTTACGTTATAATGGCGATTCAATGAGAACTTGGCGAAATCTTGTCGGTAGAGCAAAGTTGGCATTATTTTTGGTGGCCAATTTGGCGACTGTGGAGACCATTTCGGCGTTATTTGGGACCATGTTGGCGAGTTCGGAACCGTTTGGAATCTTTTTGAAGGTAATGGATCTCTCTACTAATGTCACGAGCGGTTATCTTTCTGGAAGTTTCTGTCGTGCCTATAAATAAAGATGCTCGCCGGTACGGTGATCAGTCAGATTTTAAGCAGCGAGTAGTGAACATTGTTTTGACTATTGATTAGCTCCGCTGTGTTTGTGAATAATCTTTTACATAAGTGTATTTTTAAACATTGTCAATTGTGTTTGAGTGCTTTTGAAGGTGTGAATACCTTCGGAGATTTACTCTGTGAATATTGCTGCAGAATCCTGTATTTAAAGCTTTGGACATTTGATAATAAATTCGCTCTTAAAGAACTGTGTATTTTCTTTATGATTGCTTTGCATAAAATCCTTGAATCCGAATCTACGTAACAATATGTTTAAAATGCAAGCTCAAATTAGACAAAGGAGAATAAAAATGATTCAAACATGTTTGCTTACCTTCATAAATATAAAAAAAATAATTATACAGTTTTATAGATACAATAATTCGCACTTCTTGTTTAGATAATATGTTCATTTTCAAAAAATCTCGTAAAATTTGTATTCTAAGACTGTAATAAGAAATCAATTTACTTTTTTTTTATTTCCAAAAAATCTTAGTATTCTGGATCTTTGCATTTTCTAGCAAACAGAATTTCCAAATTTATTTGAAATGATAAATAAAAAAAAATTGTAATGAAATATTTTAGTTGGTATTTTAATAAACAGATGCAATGCATAAACTTTTAATTTCGTTTTTATTCATATCGCAAACGCAGACGAATAAAATCATTTTTCGGCAATAAACCCTGTCAGACACCTGAATTTTCATTTGTCGCAGATAACGTGAGAGATCAGAGGAAATATACTTACCGCAAAATCCACCGTATAACGTGCACCGGCGTATAAAGGATATCTATACTTTTAAATTGCAATTTTTAGTTTCTAGGAATGTTCGCCGTTTTTTTCTTTCTTTCTTTTTTTTTTAAAGAAGAAACCTGAAATGTACGTTCGCAATGTTCCTACGTTTTAAAGTCATTTATTTATTCGTAGTGTTTTTCAAACTTTGGAAAAAATTAGTATATTTTTAGAACTACAAAATTCTTTAATTTCATTAGGAATGTAATTTCTTTTAAGTAAACAATATTTTGATGTAAGTAAAGAGAGGTGTAGAATTTTAAATTGCAATAAAACAACGATGTATTATTCGATTGACATGATTTTTTTTATTCGAAAGATAATCTTGTGGCATTACATTTTAAATATGATTTTTGGCATAGGAACTGCCACGGCTGGCTCGGATATAGTCCAATCTGTACGTCCAATTTTCGATGCTTTTTCCATCATTTGTGGCCGTATATCGGCAATAACACGGCGAATGTTGTCTTCCAAATGGTCAAGCGTTTGTGGCTTATCCGCATAGACCAACGACTTTATATAGCCCCACAGAAAATAGTCTAACGGTGTTAAATCACAAGATCTTGGAGGCCAATTCACAGGTCCAAAACGTGAAATTAGGCGGTCACCCAACGTGTCTTTCAATAAATCGATTGTGGCACGAGCTGTGTGACATGTTGCGCCGTCTTGTTGGAACCACAGCTTCTGGACATCATGATTGTTCAATCCAGGAATGAAAAGGTTAGTAATCATGGCTCTATACCGATCACCATTGACTGTAACGTTGTGGCCTTCATCGTTTTTGAAGAAGGATTCCACCAGCCCATAAAGTGCACCCAACAGTCAGTTTTCTGGATGTAACGGTGGTTCGACATACACTTGTGGATTAGCTTCACTCCAAATGTGGCCGTTTTGTTTGTTGACGTAGCCATTCAACCAGAAGTGCGCTTTATCACTAAACAAAATTCCCTTATGAAAATCGACCATTATTTTCGAAATAAAATTGCACAATTTGAAAGCGTTGTTCAGGCGTGAGTCTATTCATGATGAATTGCCAAACCAAACTGAGAATAAATCCTTGACAGCTGTTAAATCGGTCGCCATCTTGGAAAGTAATGCCAACTTAAACTTCTATACCTGGAAAAAAAACACTCCGTAGAAGTCTAATTATTTCATTTCCTATGCGTATAATTTTTGATTTTAATTTTATAGCTCTCGTTTTTGTACTCGGTGTATAATGCGCACCTGTAAATTTCCATCTTATATTTTGCGCTAAAAGTGCGCATTACATGCCAGATTTTACGGTATTTCCGAAACATTCTGTGGTCAGAGAATTCGAAAGAAAAAAAATGAAACTGCCTACTAGCTACTCAGTGTTTTTCTTCTTCTTCCATTGCTTAACCGTAACGTTTATACATTTACGTTAAACCTTAGAGAAAGCTATATTATCCACTCATCATAATAAATTGAACAGAAAATAATTTGTTGAAGCTACATAAAAATACATAGCAGTCCACATTGAGTGCAGCACAACAAGGCTGGTGGAGGGGTGAGTGGGAAACAATTCTCCCAAAGGATTAAGTTTCTGTTTCGCTTCCATAAGAAAGAGAAGAGAAAATGACATCACATCTTCATGACAGCAAAGCCCATCTTTCAACCGTCTGCCGCTTCTCGGAGGAATGAGGAGAGAAGGGATAAATTTCTTTAATAACAAGGATTAAGAGAATATTATTTAAAAGTCCGTTACTCGGTACCTCCTTAATAACTGCATGTGGTTTTTGAAAGGATGTTTTAAATAACAGCTTGGAAGAAAGTAAGAAAAGTTAAAGGAGCTTGAAATAAGATCATGAGGGGTGAAGTGTTCCCACATTAAACACGATCAAAAATTTGCAAGGCGCGGAGGGGATTGTTAGAATAAGTGAAGTCTCAGAAAAGAAATTAACTAGTGTAACAATCTATTTACATAGATAGATAAATGGATATATATATATATATATATAATTTTTTAATTGGTATCAAAACATTCTCATCTTTTTCAGACCTGGAAATTGTTGATACGAGGGGTTAAGAACTGCTCTAGATCTCTTAAAAGAGATAGGGATTGAATTGTCATAAGCCGGAATTTCTCTGATAGATTCATTAGAAATTTGTGGTAACTGGTTGAATAAATTTTCTGATTGTTTTTTGATGAAATCAAGGAGCTGCGGAACATTAAGATCTTTATGCAAGACTTCGTTCTTGACAAACCAAGGTGTGAAGTTGAATATTTTGAAAAGTGTGCAATCTATAGAGGTAAGTAACAGCCACCCCTGCCCAGATGGGAAAAGCGTACATTATGATAGGGCGTTAAATGGCTTTGTATAATCGAACGTTGTGTCTTAATGCGAGCTTGCTCTTGGCAGAAATCAAGTGATTTAGAATTCCTCTCATTCCAAGCGTCTTTTTTGGGCGGAACGGATATGTTTGATTCTCCATTAATTTATTGAACATCATATTAAAAATAACCAATTTGAGGGGGAGATTTTTAAGGATGCGATTTGTAATTAAATATAATCCAGGAGATTTATTGATCTTAAGTATTTTAATACATTCCTGCACTTTCCCTGGGGTTGTTTTTTCCAGGTCTAGACATGTAGGAGCGTACAGGAATCTTTTTTAATTTTCCTTTGTGTATGAGCTTTAAAACGTCGTTTTCATCTTCAGTGTTGGTCTCAAACTGCTTTTGATGTTTGCCGGCAATTATTTCCGCCTTCTCCAGAGGGTGATTTGCTACACTGCGAAGTGCACCCTTTAGGGGGGAATTGAGGCGGTTTTTTGAATAGGGAGATTTTCCTCCAAAGAGTGTCTGTCTCCGGCGTAAGTGCCGCTATGCGAGATTCCCAACAATATTGGAAAATATGTCTAATGTATTTCGTAACCTCACGACTGAATGCTCGGAACTCGGATTTCACGGCAGGATCTCTTGTACGTTGCCAAAATTCCCGAACACGATTTACTTCCATTGCTTTAAATCCTGCAAATTTTTTATTCCAAAAAATGACAATTTTTTTTCTATTTTTTATTTTCCGACTTTTCATCTCTGTTTGTCTTTGATGAAATAAAAGAATAAATGAACATTTTTATGAGACGTACGAGATGTGTTGGAATGAAGCTCACATTCAATTCTAAGTAAAAGGTACGAAATTCCCGTTACAAATTATGTCCATGTATTCGAAAATATATTATACGCTGTAAATTAATTATCAAGACAATGAATTTTCTTTTTGACTACTTATTAACATATATCATAGTTACTTGGAAATACAATTTTAACTGTTACGTATTGGAAATGAGATAATTTAAATTTACTCTAGCTTGAATAATTTAGAGTGCTAAAACATAAGCGTTTATTAACTAGAATAAATTAATCGTATGTTTTAAAATTTTAAGATAATGCTATTTCTTTTTGACTTTGTTGTTTTTAACTCATGAAACTTAATTTAAAGAAATAAAATAAAAAATTGGCTAATATATTTTTGATTTGTAACTAATTCAACTAATATAATTCATTTAGTTGCGGAAAGTAACATAAACAATAATATATGCATGTTTAACACTCATAACTTCAGGTTATTAAATCGTAAGGCAGCGCTTCTCAAACTGTGGGGTGCACACCTCTTGGGGGGCATGATAACTCTACAAGGAAGCTGCAAGTATATTGAAAAGTCGAAACCAAAAGATTGTTTAAAGGATTATTAATTTAGTAAAAGAAAACACAAACAAAAACTAATTCTGACATAAATAAAATTACATATTTACTTTAAATAATACACTTACAAATGTATCAGTACTGCATAATGTATTTTATAATTAGTTGAACAATACGAAGCTAAACACCAGTTTCATAACCACCCCATGGACTTGGCATGTATAAAATTATATGCAAAAAATAACACTTATCTTGATAATGTGTTTGGTTTATAATTTATCCCTTAACTGTCGATTAAAAACAACGCAATTCGTTCCCCAATGCCACCGTTTTTCGCGTAGTTGCGCGTTTGCGATGTATTGGGAGAGGAAAAGATAAAAAAAAATAATATGCAAATCCTCTGAAATAAGTAAATTCTTCACATACACTGTCAAGCCTTCCAAAACCTTCTGAATAACATTATGGATAACAGTACACAGGAAAAATCATACTTTGGAAATACGTATATATGCGTCCTGGGCAATTAACGCACTGGCTGAGCGAGACGTTTACATACGCCGCTGGCGCTTTAGAAGCATGGGGCGTATTGTAATTTTAGTGTCAAAGTATAGTATTATTGAATTCAATACATTGGTATTGTATGGAGCGGGGGGTAATGAAAATCATGATTGAATATAGGGTAGCAAATAGTGAAAGTTTTGAGAAGCAGTTCCGTTAGAAATAGGCTCTTAAGAGATGCAATCAATTGAAAAATTAAGCAAGGATTTCATTTCAAGTGATGTATTTTGTTCTGTAAATCTATTTACTTGACTAATATTCCATTGCATTAATTATTTTAGTAATATCAATGACGTAAGTTCTAAGTGTATGAGATGTAAAGAGATGAGTGTATCTTAAATCTGTTATTTCTGTATCAATTTTTATATGGTAGGCTGCTGTTATTTTTGTCGAAAGGAATAATCTCGCAAAAAATGGATTGGCTTAAAAGCCAACAAATGGATACTTTTACTAAACTATATTCTGAAAATCATTTTCTTGTCAAAAAACATAAACCTCAATTACTTGAAAACCCTCTTCTGTTATCAGAGGAAAGAGGTATAATATCCCTCTTGCTTTATTAACCTCCAATGTCTCCATTTCTCATCAAATAAATACCACATTTTTTCCCCCTGAAAGCGCAGTGATTTAGAGGTTGCGTATCGCGCTTCTACACAATAAGTTAGGGGTTCTATCCTCAAGCTGGGCAAGGTAAAGTCTGCCTTTTTTTTTCTCTTCAGTGGGTCAATAAAGGAAAAGCAAACTTTCTTGGGAACTAAACACTGGGGGTTTCGCTTCAGGCTGACCACCTGTTTGGGACATCTGCGCATGCGCCTCAGCGCCCAATGGTCACGTATGCTGAGATGGGCACATTAGGCTTTGGTCCTTATTAGCTGTTTCGCCCCTGAGTTTAGTTTAGTTTATTTTATTGCCTTCATCATACTCATAATAGTGTCAAACTTTATGAATAAAAGGAAGAAGACCGCGTAACCCGAAGTGCCATCCTGAAGAGCAGTTTTTTTCCTGATACGGCCCGTCTCTTAAAGGTTAATACATAATTTCACAATTACGGAAAAAGCTCGAAATTGCGTTTAAGTTGTTGACTATGCGTTTTTTAAATTTCTTATTTTTAATTAAATGTCTTGAGGTTTTTTTTTTGCAATTAAGAAATTTCTTTATACTTCGAATTCCGTCCGTTTAAATTTCAGAACAGAGTCAGTGATTAAATGTTAAATATATATTTTATTTAAGCTTGAATCATGATACTATATCAGTGTTTCTCAAACTGGGAGGAGCACCTCCTAGGGGGGGGTGAAAACTCTACTAGGGGCGCGAGCATATTGAAAAGTCAAAAACAAAAGATTATTTTAAAAAGCTATTAATTTATTGAAAGTAAACAAACAAAATACACTCTGACACAATAACATATAAAATACACATTTACACCCATATGATACACTTATAAATGTATCAGTACTATGCAACGTACTTTATAATTAGTTTAACAATACTAAGTTAACAACAAGTTTGATAATTAACAGTGACTCTCCATGGGCTTGTATTAGCACTTATCTTAATAATTTGCACGGTTTACATTTAATCCTTTAATTGCCGATTAATAGTTACGTGATTAGTTCCCCAATACAACCATTTTCCGCTTAGACGCGTGAATGTGATGTTTTTTTGGGGGGAGAGCAAATCCTCTCTGTAACAAGTAAATATTTCGCAAACACTACCAAGGTCCTTTTATTGCGATCGAAAGCCCTCGGAATAATTTTGTGAATATCAGTGCACAGAAAAGATCGTACTTCAGAAAGACAAATATATACGTCTACGACATTAATGCTTTGGCTGAGTGTGACGTTTATACACGCCGAATTCACTTAAAGGGTTAAAATTGTATTGTAGCCTTAGCGTCAAAGAATATTATTACTAAATTCAAAACATTGTTATTGTATGGAGGGGGTGCGATGAAAGTTATGATTGAATACTGGGTCACGGAAATTGAAAGTTTGAGAAGCACTGTACTATATAGTGGAAAATATCAAGGCCACCCACTGCAAAGTCAAGTTTTATGCTCCCTAGAATCCTACCCTTCTCCCTCCCGATGTGGTAAATGTGGGTATGCTACTCTACTTATACTATCTGGAAAAAAACTCCAAGGAAAATTTCGGTAAGCATAAAAAAATAAATTCTTCTATATAATACAAATATTTTATCGAATAAAAATACCTTATCCTTATTCGTGAAAACTATTCTTTCTCCCCTCTTAAAATGCAAAAATCTTAATAATTTCCCCTATTTGCATTTATACCATTAGACGATGTTATAAATATCATCGAAAGGGAAAATTATCTTTCGTTTCCAAAGTTATATATCATATTGTGAGACATACCTTTGAAAAGGTTTTACTGCGAATGTGTGTGTGTGTGCGGACATTTCCTAATTAAATATTTTCTTGTTCGTAAATTAATTTCTCTGTTGGAAGACATAATTTTAATTAAAAGATGCTTCTTAGGATTAATTGGTTGTATTAATGATTACATTTAGAAAAGAGTTCTGTAGAATGTGTTACATTATAGGTTAATGAATTTTCATACAGAAAATCGTTGTTGTATTAACGAAGGTAAATAATTATTTCTAGTAATATCTTTCAATGATACACTTTTAATTAAAACTCTTCTTTGAATTGATAAATCTATTTATTTTAAATCAATAAATGATTCCTTAATATTATGTGGTAGACACTTTTCTCTGTATGGAAATATATGTATAAGAGTAAAATTTAATTTTATAAAATATAAATTTTAGCCAGAAATTATAAGAAAATAAATAATGTTACAAAAGGTAAATTCTGTAGTAGAGCAAATGAATCGCATTTCATGTATGCATTCACATTGCAACGAAAATGTTAACAAAATGAATTTCAGTTTTAAATTACCATAAATTCCAATGATGTTATAACAGGTACTTTTTCATAGAAAATAAGATTGAAATTTACAGTGTGCTTTATATACTTCAGGTGACGGCCGTGGTAGCCGAGTGGTATAAGTATCGGACCGTGGCTTGCCTTGTCATGAGTTCGAGCCTAGTACCACTAAAGACCCGCCGTGAAGGGCAGCAATGCATGTTAAATATGTCTAGAGCTGAAACGTCCTCCCCTTTCTGTGGTATTGTAGTTAGGAGAACGGGTGCCAGCTCAGGTGTTGTCCACGTCACTTGACCATGGTTCAAAATTACGTAGTCCGTCGCCAAAAGCCCTTGTGTATCTAAACAGTGTGACGTTAATAATCAACCAATCAATTATACTCCATATATGAAAAATTATAGCTTTAAAAAATCTTCTACGTGTATAAAAGCACTGTTTTTTTAAAAAAGAAATGATTCACCTGTATGAACTTAAAGGATTGTACTAGAAATATACTATTTTTTTTTAATGTCTTCGATAGTTCCTAGAATAAATTAATGCAAAATATAACAGCATTGCACACGTACATTGCAGGCAGCGATACTCAAACTGCGGCCCGAGGACCTTTTTGAGTGGCCCGGTCTCATGCTCCGTTTCACTAACAAATTCAATTATTTAAGAACAATGTAATTAAAACACTTAGTGATAAATTCTATCAATCAAGCAATCCCATATATCGATTTTGCTATCAATGTGGTGCTGGTAGGAACTGCAGGGTAGCTTTCTTATTTTGAAATTGTAACGGTTAGTGTGTTAACAAATAACAGTAGAATAACGACTATTTTATGGAGGAAACTAGTTTTTATTTAACCCTTATGCCTTCCAAGCGAGAGATATCAAAATAATATTTTCTATTTCAAGACGATGGAGATCTTATGACTGCTTCTTAGGAAAAAAAAACATGGATCAACAATTTGTTTAATTTGTTATAAAAATGCTATATTTAAAAAACATATTTTGCTCCTCACTATACCACTAAGCACAAATCTATCAGTAACAAAATATTTGGGGGTGGGGGATTTGGGATCACTAACGGAAGAATATCGAAATTACCCCATAACAAGGTGAAAAAAGGCCTTTTTTTCTCTGAGGTGAATTTGATAGAGATAAATATAGTTTTAAAATGAAAGCAACTTTTATTAATCAACTTTTGCGCTTTTAATGTCTTATATATTATAGCGTCCGCCCCCTCCTCCCCCGTTAATCATCATGTTGCGACCCCAAGAGATATAGGAGTGCAACGCGCCAAGCGAGTTTTGGCGCAATTCCTTAATCCTTTTGTTTTGTCTACGCCATGCCCCCATGCACGCTCCACTTTTAATTTATTCCTCGATCAGCGTAATCACTACTTTTTTTTATTTCATAATAAAACTAGATTTCGAAGGGAGAGAGAGGTGGTAGCAAGATTTTAACATAAAATAAATAGAACAGAAAGTAATATTAATGTATTACAATTCCAGATATAAACTATTTGCACTATTTTAAGCGTTCGCTACACAAAATTTGTAACAATGTGTTACTTTTGCTGAGCAGAGATCCCCCGCGGGGAAAAAAACCAAAAAACTAACACTAATATACTTTATCCCAATAGCAACCACATTATCGCACAGTAAAAATATAAAAGTAAACCATATGGTAATATATTATCGCCTATCTTGGCGAACATAAAGAACAACTTGGCACCTAGCCCTACTGTTTCAAATTAGCATTCCAGATGAAGTTGCGCAGTCTGAGAATTAGACCGACGATATGTATGCGGCCCGCGTGAAATAGTTGTCGTATGTATGTGGCCCGGCTGTAAAAAAGGTTGAGTACCACTGTTTTCAGGAGCCTTCGTAAAAAAGGAGGTGCGCCTTATACGGTGAATATACCTAATTTTTTAAAAAAATGTAGCTTGAAAGTATAGGTGATCATTTTACGCCAGATTTTACGGTAGCTTTCAATAAGTAAGCAATTACGTGATCTACAGAAATATTGTCAATACACAGTTATTGTCTTTTGTATGTAGCATATATATACTGTTTTCTAACAAATTTTGTTTCAAGAATTACTTCCTACGATCTTTACTTCAAAAAGTAATACTTTTAAATGTATAATAATATATTTATTATTTTATAATATATTTATAATCTTTTAAAAATTGATAAAACATTATTACAAAATCTATTGGGAAAAAAAAATTAAAATGGGAGAGTAAGAAATTTTTAACCATTTTTTTAAGTTAACGAAGAATTATTTCAATGCACAAAAAATATGAGTAGCTTGTAGATAAACAAGTCATCCTTCATTAATATCTTTATAATTGTGTTTCATTTAAAACCTTCAAGGATTTTAAAAAATAAACGGGATATTTTTCTTGAACGCATTGATTTAAAATGATACTTATCTAAACTGAATTGCTTATTTTACAATATTGTTTCAAATAATTCTACATCATGACTCACTTTTGTTTACGAACTTTGAATATATTTTTTAAAAAAATTAACTATGCGCAGATATCTTAAACTTTTGCAATTCCTTAAGTGCTGTTAACGTATTCCATATTTTTTACACTTGTTTAAGGTATCGGACTACGTTCGAAACCGTGATTTTAAAAAAGTGCATAAATGAATAGTGCTCATGATATTTATTGTCACTTAGATTAGAATGCATGTACAAATTTGTTTTAAGGACATTTTAACAACAAAAAATTATTTGAATAAAATATTTTGGCAAAAAATTAATTTAGAATAACCTTTTTTCAAAATGTTCTCCTTTTCTGAAAAATTCTTCTATTATAATAATATTTTGCCTGCATATAGCTCAAACCTCTCTATAGAAAAAAAAAACTATTATTTTTGAAAAAAATCACATTGTTTTCAGAGTTCCTACTAATTGAAGTAATTATCGACATTTTTTTTTAAAATCCCTCCCCTCTGTTGTCGCAAAACATGGATAAACCCACTTCTGAGATATATTTCAAAACTTCTATTTGAGCCTCTGTACAAAGATCAGAGCTATATACACTTAGGAACATTGAAAATAGCGACCCAAGAAGAAAGCATCGGATTGAAATGAAATTTAACACACATTATGATCCAGATGAGAGATTCACTTGATCTCAAAAACAAGACAATCAAACGAATACAGGGTGTGCAACGACACAAATACTGGGCAACTTCAATAGCGCGTCCAGCTGCAATACATGCCGCCACACGGTCCGGCATTGAGTTGATTAGACACCTTATGTTGTCTTAAGGCAGATGGGCCCACAAATCTTGAACAGTCAACTCTAAATCATGTACAGAGTGACAGGGTGACATTTTCTGTTTGAGCTGATCCCACACGTGCTCTTCAGGATACAAATCGGGGGAGTGGACCGGCCATGGAAGAGTCTGAAAATGACGTAGGAAATCTTGAGCAACTCTTGCTGTATGCGGACGAGCATTATCTTTCTGGAAAATTGCCCCTGAGAGATCATTTAGGAAAGGTCCTACATGGGGTCGAAGAATATCATCAACATAACGTTGGCCCGTTAAGATTCCACGCATCACAAATAAAGTGGACCGGCTATCATTGGCTATGCGCCCCCAGACCATTACACCAGCTGTGCGGGCAGTGTGACGTAGAACAGTGTGGGGGGATTGTACCGCTCACCAGGGCGCCTCCACACTCGTACACGGTTATCATCTGTCCCCAAAACAAAAGGGATTCATCACTAAACCCAACCTTTTGCCAATCTGTGACATTCCACATTGATGTGTCTTAGCACCACTGTAGACGCAGTTGCCGATGTTCCGGTGTTAAAGGGAGTGCACGGAAAGGACGCTTGGATTTAAGATGTGCTTCTGCAAGGTGTCTGGAAATTGTTTGTGAAACAATTGCTACGCCTACGTCTGCTCGTATTGTTGAACGAGTCACTGTGGGGTTCACAAGTGCTTGCTGCACGATCCTCCGATCCTCTCTCCTCGTGGTCTTCCTGTTCGCTCCAGACCCGGTTTTCCGCGCGTGGGTACCTTCTCGTGTCGACTGCTCCCAACAATTTCTAACGGCACACTCCGAAAGATCCACCTGGCCAGCAAAACGGCGCGTCGACCAGCCTGCAGTTTTCATCCCGATTATCAGGCATCTCTCAAACTCGCTTAACTATGTCTTCTAGCACGCTTACCTGGCATGTTTCTCTTACCAAAATCTTCCTACAATCGGCGGTTAATCGTCATGTTTATGAATCTTCGAATTTGCGCTGGCTTATATAGCACCCTCTTCCTGATTATAGCACCACCTCGGCGTGTATGAGCATGCGTATTGGTACAAAACTTGGATCATTTGCATATCACGTAACGCTGTACTTATTTGCAATGTTTCACGATTGTACTTAGCTTCTTTCTTGGGTCGCTATTTTCAATGTTCCTGAGTGTACATACAAAATATTAATATAATAGAAGCATTTTCCACAAAAGGAGAATATTTTGAAAACTGCTCATACTATGTTCATTTTTTGTCAAAATATTGTACTTAAATATTTTTTTTATTGTAATAATATGCTTAAAACAATTTTAGATACATATTCTAATCTAAGTAACACTAAATATCATAAAAATTATCCATTTATACGTATTTGAAAAATCACGGTTCCGAACGTAGTCAAATACCTTAAATTATTACTTTTGAAAGTATTTATTCTAAACTTTGTTTTTACTCTTAATAAATTTACAAATGAGAAATTATTTAGTGGAATACGACAAGCACACCCGTTAGTCAGGAAACACGATAAATTTGAGGCAGTGCACAAATTATAGCAGCATTTTCAAGATATTTTAGGGAAAACAGCTTGGATAGACTCCAATTCACACAAATAAGGAGGTATTGATTAGTGATAATATACAACTCAAGTTCTGTATTTTGTTAATTTATAGAAAAAAAAAAGGAAAAATGTTTATGAACTAAAATGAGGCTATTCTAGTTTTTATCCTGCTACTATAAACAGTTGAACCGCTATATTGCGAACTTTTTCCTGGAACAGTTTCACGATTTTCCTCGTAAAATAACCTCCCAATAACGAGATGCATAATCTATATAAATTTATGTTCTTCGATTGAATATCGTTCCTTCCTTTTTTTAAAAGTTTTAGACATTTCTAGTTATTCTTTCTCTTAACTCATTTTATGATGGCCATAAATCTTGAACTGGTTTTATTAGGAACCTAACTCGCCGAAAGCAATAGAATTCTTGGCCTTTCATCCAAGAAGTATAACCTTTAACCTCTATCGTCTAGTTCTCTGGAAACATCTTTTTATATCCCTTTTCACTCTCAGTGCAGTTGGATTGTGTCCTTAAACAAGTTCCGTTCATTTGAAGTATTCATGAATCGTACTGGTAACTTCGTTTCTTGTAGTTCGAAAATGCCAAAACGTAAGTTCTTGAGCATCAAACAAACAAAAAAATGAGTTCTTCTGGAAGTCAATAAAGGTGCCAAGAAACTATTTCCTGCTGTTTTTCTTTCTTTCTTTTTTTCTGATAGGTAAATACATAAAATAAATATTATTAATTTACAAAAATGTGTGAATACTTACTTTCTTTAATATATAGTGTTTATGAATTTAAATTGTTTTGTTTGATATGGTTTAGAAAGAAAATTCAATGATGAACCTCTATAAAACGAATTTTCTACTTAACGAACTTTTTGGGGGGATTTATTGACTTTGTTATATTAAGGTACGATTGTATATATTTTATGCCCTGAGTAATGAGATTTTGCGATCTTCTTTAAGGCTACACATTACCCTAAAAATGACAAATTTATCGATTCTTTTTTTGCATTTTCTTGTAGCCCATACGATTGGGAATCCTGGCCCCAAATTTCAGATCTAATAACCAATTAGTTTTTAAGATATTTGAAGTTTTCTGAGTATTGTCAGCCACTAAACTTGACAGCTCAGGGTGTGTGGTTATTTTTGATTTCATTTTAAAGCATTTTTCCATTTTTAAATTTAATTAATTACTAATATTTTTAAGGAAAATCGATACTTGCAGCAAAGTGGTTATTAACTTCAACTTTCACTACTAAAATAGTTTCAGTTTGTTTATATTTTGATTTTTTGGGGTTCTTATAGTTACTTAACTAAACTTGATTTTTTTAAAAAAGGTCTTTCTCAAGACCAATATTTATTCTGCAAATAAGCATATAATTTACTAAACATAAAAGATTTGTAACTTTGTTTAAGTTAAGTTTTTTTTTTCTGTTAAGAAAAAGCCAAGGACAAAACTTTCGCACCTTGCAAAAAGAAGCAATATTTCTAAGTGATGGAGTACTTCTAACAATTCTAAAAATCAGCCTTTCGCTGATATAACTACAAGAATTCAAAATACAAATGTTTTGAAAACGAATACTACAGGTAAAAGTAAACATTTCAGTGATTTTCGAAATTACATTATAGTGGATACTGAATGTTTAAGTAATTTGTTTACAAATCATTTATGCAATATTTGTCATACTGCTTCTTTAAAACTTTGCTTTGGTCAAAGAAATGGATTTGCATATAAAAAGAATGATGTATGTGTTAATTGTGACCTAACTCAAAGTGAAATATGTTCTTCAAAACAGTTGGTTGATACTAAATTGCATCAAATATCAAATGTTAGCAAGAATACATTTTTTAATGCTTTATTTGATGTAAATATGAGAATAGTGCAAGGTATATTAAGTTTGGGACTTGGCTACTTGGCATTGGAAAAATTCTGCATGCACATGAATTTAAGTATAATGTGTAGTAAAACTTTTAATTCCTATAAGGCAAAATTTCTGAATGAACATCTCGTTGGGTCAAATCAGTTGTTGCTTGATATTCGTAAAAATGTCAGAGAGGCATAAGGCTCAAAGAATGATAAAGATATCGTCGATATCGAGTGTCAGGTTGACAAGAGGACATACGTAAACATCTTAGTAGGATATGTTATTGACTTGCTGACTGGCTTCGTGATAGACTATGAAGTAATGTCAAAACGGTGTGGAGAATGTAAGCAGACAAAATTTGCACTTGAAGAACACAGTGCTGAATTTCGTATTTGGTATGAAGGACATCAGGATGTTTGTAGTGCAACACATGTCGGATCATCTGGTGCAATGGAAGTAAATGCAGCTGTAAAATTATGGGAAATATATGATAGCATTGGCTTCCGGTTCACAACCTTGCTCTCTAATGGGGATTCGAAGTCTTTCTTAGAATTAAAAGAAAAGAATGTGTATGGAAGTGAGACACAAATTGAAAAAGAAGAATGTATCAACCATGCAAGTAAAAGGTTGGGAACAGCTTTGAGGCAGACAGTTAAAGATTGGCGAGTGAAAGGTGTAACTTTGGGAGGGAAGAAACGCGGTAGTTTGAAAGAAGAGACCATAAAAAAAACTAACTAGATACTACACTAACGTCATACGCAAAAATAAAGGTGATGTAGAGGCGATGAAAACTGCAATTTATGCTACCCTATTTCATTGCATGTCTACAGACCAGAAGCCACACCATGAAAAGTGCCCTTCTAGTATAGACTCATGGTGTTCTTACCAATCATCATTGACACGTAGTAAGAAACCAGGTTTTCACAAAGATTGAGTAAAAACACCAATCAATGAAGAATACTTGCCCAAAATCTTGCCGACTTATCAAATATTAGCTTCATCTGATTTATTAAGCAGGTGTGTCAGAGGTCTGACACAAAATTCTAATAAAGCATTGCATTCGATGATATGGAACAGATGTTCCAAAGAAAATTCAGCTTCTAGGATTCATGTGCTGATTGCCGTGTCGAGTGCAATATCTGAATTTAATGTTGGAACATTAAAAGCTCTAAGAAAATTCAGAATGTTAATTGCCTTACAACAAGTTTATCGTCTGAACATTTAGCCTTCTTTCCTGATTATAGGAGAACCTATTTCAGAAAGAAAATAAAATCTGCAAATTTTAAAGACGCGCAGCAAAAAGTAAAACTTGCTAAATTGCGTCGACTTAAAATTGAGAAAAAATTAGGTCCTATGTACAAATCTGGTTTTTTTTAACCTTTTTGAACTTTTATTTATTTAATTATTATTCTTTATAAGAGTGTATTGTATTTTAAAACATTTAAGAAATTGTGTTAACTTTAAGCTGAATAATCTCATCGTAACAAATGCTACATCGATATTTTGCAAAAACATATTTTGAATAAGTAAAAGTAGTGTTTTCATATATTATCTAAGTAGTAAAATAATATACTAAAAATTTAGAGATTGCAAGCATTATTATTTTTTGTTTTATGCCTTTACAAACTTAAAATGAATTTTTCTCAGACTTTTATTTTTGAAGATGTAAGTGTTTTCTTATCCCTAAGGCTTTCTTTCTATTCAATATACAGTCTTGAAAATTTTTATATATATTTAGATATGTGTGTTATACAAGAGTTAGTATGGATTCAAATCTGGGATCCCTAGTTATTTTTTTAAAAATTGTTAAAATTAATATTTTTAAAATTTTCGTGTTCTTTCTAGGTTTTACTAGAATAATAATTATTAAAAATCAACAAAAATAACAGATTTTAAAATCCATTCTAACTTTATTTTACAATAATATATTAGAAGTATAAATCACTAAAAATAATGAAAAAAATTCAAAAATTGTGTATTTTATAAGAGTTTAAAAAAACTTCAACTATTTTAATTTTTTTTAGTTTTAAAATAAGGGCTTGTTAAATTGACTTTTTATTTTCAGAATCAATTTAATAATATAGTCTGAAATCAATACATAAATTAATTTTAATATGGCTGCCTCCAAAATCTTTTTGGAGAAAGGGTACCGTGTAGCCTTCACAGTATTATGAAATTGAATTTGTTTTTCAATTCTACTATAAGCTATTTTATTATTTTTATTTAAATTATAATGTTTATATGTTACTACTAAGGTGTAGAAACCAGTTAATCTGCGGATTAGTTAGGTTAATCTGCACATTAACTGGAGTGATTCTTTAAAATATGAAAAATTGTTTAATTTTTTCAAATTATTTCGGTAATCTGCGCATTATCTCCTAGAAACTCGTTAATTTGTACATTACCTTTTAAATCTTCATTAAGGTGAAAATAATATTTTGCTCGAACAACAGCAACGTTTCTGCACGTTATATTAAACGCTCTTTGTTTATGTTTCGATTTTTGAAGAAGAAATTTAATATAATCGAACAATCGACACATTATTGGATAGAATCAATAAATCCCTTGAAAAATTTCAACACAAAAAAATCAATCGTATTAAAATATTCTTGCAGTGAAGACAATTGCCATAAAGTATTGTTTTTCGATATCTAAAGATAATCATGATTATACAATTATGCAAAGATACCATTAGTTGATAGAACCAATTATCATTCGATTGAAAAACCATAATACTTAGAAAATTAATATATTTTAAATGAATAACTATCTATAAATTAATTGAAGGAGTTTCTCTCTTCTCGAATACATTTCTTATCTCTGCGCCACTCTTTTTTTTTAATTCCTACTTTTATGTCACTCTTTCCCTATATATATATAATATCATGGTTCCAAGTTTTTTGTTCTTTCGGTTTGATCTCAAAATGCTTTAGGATTTGTTAGTCTTCTTTTAAATTTATTTACTGCTATATACACTGGTGTCCAAAAGTTAAGCATGAATCGTAAAATCCGAAAAACATAGAGTAAATATTCATAAAACTATTCCACATTCCCTGCGGATATTAATTGGGTGAAGAAGAAACATTGGGTTTATGCAAAACTTTCAGTTGACTACGTTATGCGCGAAACACCGGCGCATGTTGGAGCGCGGAGAAACCGATTCACGCAACATAGGCAGTTCAGACAAATTTCGTGCAGCTGCTGTGCGAAGGAACGTTGTTAACCATCAAAAAAGGTGAATAATGGCACAAAGATGCCAATTGAACATCCTTACGAAAGGAAGAATCGTTGGAATGCTGGAATCTTCACGATCACAAACCGAAGTGTCTCAAATTCTGAATGTGGACTCAAGTCTTCAGTCTGTGATGTCAAGACTATGGCAGATATTTCAAAGAACGGGAGATGTTACCTGACAACCAGTATCATGTCGAACAAGAGTCACAACCCCTCGCCAAGACCGATATCTGGCAATAAGTGTGCGACGTCAGAGGGGCAGTACTTCCAGAACACAGAGTTCGGCACTCACAGTCGCTACAGGAATACGCATTTCGAGACAAACTGTTTACAGGAGACTCAATCATGCTGGCATGTAAGTCAGAAGACCAGCAGTTTGCATTCCTCTCACGTCTGCGCATAAACGCGCTCGTTTGAACTGGAGTTTAAAACATCAACATTGGAGTGTGGGAGAGTGGGCCAATGTGATGTTCAGTGACGAGTCCCGGCTTAGTCTGAGTAGTGATTATCAGCGGATAACGGTATAGAGAGAGCGTGGAGCACGTTTTGAATCAAGAAACATAACGGAAAGACATCATTTTCCATCAAGAGGAGTCATGATATGTGCAGGCATCATGATGGACGGACGCACAGACCTCTATTTCTTTGACACGGGGTCTGTGACTGCTCATAGATACATAGACGAAGTTCTTGAGCCTTATGTTCAATTGTTTCGAGGTGCTGTCGGTCCTGACTTCATATTCAGGGATGATAACGCGCCATGCCACCGAGCGGTGCTAATTGATGACTTCCTTGAAACGGAAAACATCCAGCGCATGCCGTGGCCTGCGAATTCCCCTTATTTAAATCTTATCGAGCATGTAAGGGATGTGCTCGGGAGACAAATTGTAGCCATTTCGCATCCACCAAGCACCGTTACAGAACTGAAGAGAGCTCTCCAAGAAGCTTAGAACCGTTTCAGCCCAAAACTCATTCATCATATCATATCAAGTATGGTAAATCGCTATGCAGCGTGCCTGTCAGTCAGAGGTGACCACACGTCTTCTTAATTTGCAGCATCAGTATTTTATTTAATGTTTTCTTTCATTTTTTTCTTTAAGTTCCTTGCTATGCTCAGTTTTTTTTAAAACTGCAACTTTTTGGATAATAACATTAATTATTATCATTCTTTTGATTTGCTTCCTTATTTTATAACCATTTTACAATCGCATATCACGTTTCCCACCATTCTGATTTACAGTTCTTTCTTTATTCATATAATTATCAATTATGCTTAACTTTTGGACACCAGTATATATATATATATATATATATATATATATATATATAATGTTACCGGCAAAGTATGAAATGCCGGAATGTATAGAATGCCGGACGTTTTCAGGCAAAATATAAATATGAGATTTATTACATACTTTGCGTAGGAATTATGTTGAATGTCTAAGCATTTTATAGAATGACCAACGCTATTTAGGCAAAGTATGAAAAAAAAGTCATAATAAGGTTATTATATCAAGGCGTACATTCCTAAAAATACAAATGCTATCTTGAAAAAATAATGAGAGGGTATCCAAAATAATATTCAAAATACATAAAAAAATGAGTTTTACCAAGCAAAATGTGTGTCTTTCTTTTATTAAGAAAAACAAAATTTTCAAAAAAGATAAGACATTAAAATTAATCTACTTGTTGCAATATAGTTGGCTAGAATGACATTTTGAATTACATTTCGTTACATTTTTCACTCAAAGACAATTCTTATGCTGATACTTTTTTTTACACATATATTTGACGAATCATTGGCCGATCCATTGAAATGAGTAATTGCAGAGGCATAGGAGCAATATAAGAGGAGTTTTGTTGTCAGGAATATCTTTAATCCGAAGCAATTTATTAGGACACAAAGTAAATTATAGTATTTTAAAACAATACTTGTTTTAAAATTCCTTTACAAGTTCCAAATCGATAGAAACCATCACATTTCCCACTCATTATAAATGTCAATATATTGGCATTCAGAAAAAAAAATACAGGTTTCACAACTATGTCTTTTTTTAAAAATAGTTTTCTGTTTTTCTGGGAAGGTTGACAAAGGTGTATGTACAGTTCAATAACATAAAGAGAGACATTTTTGTATTTGGTTGAAATTTTTTTTGTAGAATTCCATCATATCCTCAGAATTCCTGACGTAATACTGTGTGTGTGTACAGCAGTTCGTCCCAACCTTTTTATCTTCCAAACTGGCCAACGTTAAAAAATTTTACCGTGGCCCATTGAAGGTGGGACGTTGATTCTTTATATTTTAAATTGTTTTGATTAAATAATTTAATTTCACTTAAACATGCCTTCAGAATAAAATTCAATTTCACCAAAAATGAATATAAGGTGATTTTCAATGGAAATTCCAACAAACAAAAGATAAATAAACCACAGTAAATAAAATGCAAATAATTTGATACTCAAAATCCGCGCTGCAAATCATCCAGAAGGGCAAGTGCCAAATCAGCCACAAAATCATCCAGCCCATTGACAAAATCATCACAAAAAAGAGATCCTGTACACAACAATGTATACTTGTCCGCGTAAATATCCTCAGTAATGAGAAAGAAGATTAACTTGTCAAATAATCCAGAGCTTTTCCCCAATCATCTAACCTCACGACCCTCAATGACGCCAATTCAGTTGCCAGCCGAAGAATAATCAAAAATAGTTTTAAATATTCCATCTCAGCTCTAAATAGTAACCGTGCAATAACATCGATAATAACTAAACTTAGAATGAAACCCGTAAAAGGAATAAAAATCTCAACTGACGACCAAAGAAGTTACACAAATCATTGCCCGAACTGACCTAATGTGCAACAGTCTCCACAACATATCCTCAGTTATCCACCAATTCAAGCCAGGCTTTTCAAGATCAGCCCAGAAGACCCAGAAGATTTTATCCTCTCTGGCAAAGCTGTTGAGAGGTTGCCAAATCTGTCTTCGACACAGCTTCGGAACGATCTAAAGCTTCTTTTTTGCCCTCAACAATCTGCAAATCATGGACACGCCAAAAGCAAAAACCACAATTTTATGATCTTTGAGTGGGCCGATACCATTTGATCCAGGAATCGGGGATTGGTGACCACTGTTGTATGGTACTGACGCCTTCTTTAACAGGTTAAATGATTTTGCCCTTTTATTTTCCATAAACATCAAATCATAGCAACTCAGCAACCAATTATCACTGGGTTCCTTCTTAGTACCCAATTTGGAATTTTGTATATACATCAATTATTAATTTCCAGTAAGTAATTTCATTTAAAAAAAATTCTTTTGTAGCTTTAACTCGACTTTTGTACATCTCGTCATTGAATAGTTGTTCCATGCCCATAGACCAGGGGTGAGTAACATTTAGCTGGGGTGCTGTCAAACCAATTTACCTATAAGATTCAGCGTACCACGAACTAGGGCATTTTTTAAACAATTCAAAAGTCGATAAATTTGTTGAGTAGTGCAAAATGCTATTGATAATTGGACCGCGTGCCACATGTGGCACATGTGTCGTAGGTTGCCTACCCCTGCTATAGATAATAACTCCTTCAATACCACAGCTTGCTTTTCTCCATTTTCATGAAGCACTGGATAAAACCACCAAACCTTTTGGCTAAAATAGTTTAAGTAAAATTGTGTGTGTGTGTGAGCATATTTACACTCTCGAACAAACCGGAATGTGCAACTGATCAATTCTGAATCCGAGACATGCGTTAAAGTTCTTGTGTCTTGCCACCATTATTCGAAATGAGTCGGAGATGTATTTCATACTTTGTCGATTTCTCATTAGGCATTATATACAATGCCTGGGCAATGTGTGAAATATTAATCATTTCATACATTGCCTGCTAATTTTAGGTATTCTATACAATGCCTAGGCATTTTATGGTAATTTCTTACTTTCCCGGTAACTCATGTATCTTGTTCAAATTTTAAATCGTTAAAAATACTTTCTATTCACATCCATTGTAGTTCAAATAAATTTTTAATGTTCTAGGGGATGACACTTGATGGTAATAGTTTCTTCAAATATTAATTAAATATTTTTTTTTTAAATTTTAAATTTTTTCTGCATTATTTTTGTCGTAATTACAACTAGATGCATCAGATGGAGCCAGTACGTTTTCCTAACGAAGTAGGAATTGATGTTAAAAAAATTAAATGATTTGTTTCTAAATATTTTGGATAAATAATTTTGTTAGGAGTCAACGTTTGGCCAAATTTTTAACTGAAAGGGAACGAGAGAAAGAGAATTTTTAACTTTGATCTTATGAAAAGGCTAATGTGAGTATTATCTTGTTACAATGCGGAAAACTCTTGATTCCGCACTTTAATGAAGCAAATCTGTTAATCTGTATATTAGCTGGGTATTCTGCCAATTAACGGCTTTCGAGCTATAATGGTAACATATAAACGAATTGAAAAGTTTTTTCAAAGTTCGATTCTTTAAAAAATATTATTATTATGTTATATCACAGTGCTTTTCAAACTTTCAATATTCGCCACCCAATATTCAATCATAATTTTCATCTCGCCCCCCTCCGTACAATTCAATCATATTATATTTTGACGCTAAAGCTACAATACGACTATAACCTTTTAAGTGACACGGCACATATAAAAATCTCGCTCAGCCAAATCCTTAATTTTCGGGACGTATATATACGTCTTTCCGAAGTACGATATTTTTTTTATCCAACGTATCCATAAAAGTATTACGAAGGCTTTGGAATGCACTAAGATGGTCTTGATAGAGTTTTCGAAGGATTTGCTTATTTTAGAGGATTTTCCCCCCTCCCCTTCCAAAAAGAACATCTCATTCGTGCTTCTACGTGGAAAATGGTTGCATTGGGGAGCGAATCGTGTAACTTTTAATCAGCAGTTAAGAAATTAATTGTAAACCTTACCAATTATCAAGAAAATATTAATACAAGCCCACGGGGCTACTGGTAATTATCAAACTTATTGTAAACTTAATATTGTTAAACCCATTATAAAATACTTTGGGTAGTACTGATATATTTATAAGTGTATTATATCAGGTTAAATATGAATTTTATTTTGTATTGTGTCAGAATGTATTTTGTTTGTTTATTTTCAGTACATTAATATATATATATATATTTTTTAAAATAATCATTTGTTTTCGAACTTTCAATAGTTTTGCGCCAACTTTCTTAGTGTTAACACGCCGCTCTAGAGGGGCGTGTCCTGCGGTTGGAGAAACACTAAGTTATATATATATATATATATATATATATATAGCAATAAATAAATTAAAAAGAAGACTAATAAATCCTAAAACATCCTAAAGAGCGAACCGAAAGGACCAAAATCATGGAACCATTACAAACCAAAAAAGAGAAATATAGCTAGAGTGGAAAAACTATTATGTTTTCCTGAGCTGTCACTGGCTTAGGACAGTGAAACAGGGTTAAACAGTGTTTTGCGAGATCTCAACCTTCCCCTTCAGCGGAAACTTTCGACATAATAGCATAGGAGATGAACCAAGGCAAATGCCCAAAACCCACTTGGGTGAATATAACATTAATAGAATAGAATTGGAAAATTAAATTACTATAGGAATCCGGACGAAATAGACAAATATAAATATGTATAAACAAAAATATTTGCAATAGAGGTTAATAATGATTATGACCATAAGTAATAATAATGAAAATGTGTGCGAAAAAATAAAATCTTATCCGATGTATTCCGATCCCAAGAGTATACTAACAACAAGCACAAAAAAACAGCATAACTAAAAATAATGGCGTCATCTATATATATATTTTAGTAACTAAACTTATTAAAAGGAAATTAAGAATAATATACTATAAACTAAATGGAACTGAATATATTAACAATATATATATATATATATATATATATATATATATATATATATATATATAGTCGTAACTGTACGAATCAGATTTTGGTTTTTCGAAGATGAAAATATTTAATTTATATACATGAATATTCTTAATATTTTTATTTTCTTGCACCAATTATTAGGATTTCATTTGCAAAAAAATTGATATACGGATGTTAATAGATATACGAACATTCTAAAATATTTGCGAATTTGCGATATTCTAAATATTTCTATAATTTTTATAATTTCTGTAATTAATATATTCTAAATATTTTCTAAACATTCTAAATATTTGCGAAGAATTCAGCTCAATCGAGGGCGTTAAAATGTATTTTATTTATAATTGAAAATTTGAACAAGATTTATATAAAGCAGTGCTTCTCAAACTCAATATTGGCGACGCAATTTTCAACCATAATTTTCCTCGCTTCCCCTTCATACAATAATAGTGTATTGAATTCAATAATAATGTACTTTGACGTGTTAAAGCTACAATATGATTTTAGTAATAAACTGTACGAGTTATCAAGATAATTATTAAAAATTGTGTCTATAATATAACATATGGCAAACCCATGAGAGTCACTAGTAATTATTAAACTTGCTCTTAACTTAGTATTGAGAGATTAGTCATCAAATGCATTGTAAAGTAATAATACATTTACAAGTATATTATATAAGAGTAAAAATGTATATCTTATTCTTTTATTATATCAGAATGTATTTTGTTTTGCTACCTTTCAGTAAATTTGTAATTTTTTGAAATATTTTATTTTCAAAATGCTCCCGCCCCCTCGTTGGTTTATCATGCCCACTTAGGGGGGCGAACCGCACAGTTTGAGAAACGCTGATATAAGGATATTGTGAACTAATAGTAGGAATGAGAAAAATGCATTCAGAGAGATAGTTATTTATTGAAAAATGATTGTACATAATTAACGGCAAAACAATTAAAACAGCTGCATGGATAACTTAAATTAAAACAAAAGATAATAATACATTTTTCGCAATATTTTTTTTTTGTTGCTAAAAGTAAAATATAGTTAATTTGAATAATAACCACCTAATAAAAATATGATAAAAAATGAGTTCATTGGATTGCAGTAATCCTATTTATAAGCAATTTTCATTTCCCGTTATTTTGCGTACGGTAAGAATATCATAAAGTTAACATATTTAAAGCAGGTTTGATAAATCACAAATTGGGATCCGCAGGAAAGCCATTTCAAATGGAGGGATTTAGTAAAAGGGAAAAAATTATTTTTTTAAAAACAAGAAAAGTTTGAAAAAGTCTCATAACGAACAGTAGAATTTCCGATGTTGAATAAGGCAGCCTAATGTATTCAGGTTATTTATTTGAAGTTGGAAGAAAAATGTTTTGGAAATAAATAAAATAACTATTTAGAAAATTCCCATTAGACTGAAAATGTAGATAAAGAAAAAAGGAAAATCTCAATCGGTATTCAAGAAGGAAGTGGGATCAAGTGCAAGAATTACGACTGTGGGGTCTAAAGAAGGAATCCAGATTTGCCTTACGCTAATAAAAAATTTTTGTTTTGTATCTTGTTGAATCTGTCTGCAGGTTAAGTAAAAAAAATAAAGAAAGAAAACTAGTCTGCTTAGTAATGTATGCACCAATGATTCAAAAATTTAAAAAAAAGTAAATATTTATTTTAATGTTATTTCTTTGTTATTCAATTTAAGATTTTATTTACCTTATGTACAATGGTTCGTACATATATATTTTATAATATATTATTTACCGTTTGATTTCTTTTGGAAAAAAGTAACCTGGTTTTTTTACTGTTTAAACTTTTGTTTTATCGTGTCTTTATGTTTCCTCTCAATAATTGCTCAATATAATTTTATTACTGGATTAGAATAGTTTTGAATTATTTTTATTCATGTTATAATTTTTAAAAGAAATCATCTTATAATGTTTTGTAGTTAAAATCACGGAAAAAATTAAATTTGAACTTATAAATAAAATTTTGTAGAGTGTTAGGCGTTAAACCAAATATGTTAAATTCAGAGTTTTGTTCAAATAACATTTCATAAGAATTAAAAGTATTTATTAATTTTTGTTAGGTTACCCTATGACAGAAAATAATATTGTTACAAATAAATGAGAAATAAAACTGATGGTTTTTCATAGCGAAAACGTTCTTCACTTGCCTTTCCCGTACAAAAAAGGATTAGTATCTAGAGGGCGCTTTTGCTGTTTGGGACATTCAGTTAAGGGTTATTACAAGAGCAGTTACAAAATGAAACATTTTTTATAGTGAAACAAATTACCCAAAAATAAGGAATACATTCACTTATATATTTGAACAATTTGGGATTGATACTTCCAAATTCTGTGTTATATAAATTGGAAAGAAATTTTTACTTGATTAATTCTAATTTGTTTAATGAATATTACACTTTTTGAATCTATCAATTGATTAACAGAAGAAATTGATTAACATTGAAGAAAGCAGAAAAATCGTTCAACATAAATGATTCTCAAAGCTTTGAACTGCATATTGATCAGTACGTTTTCTTTCCATAGGCTAAAATATAAAACATGTACTATTTCCATATTCTGTCTTATTTTATTTTTTTTTATTTTGCAGTAAATTAAATGTGCAGTTGAGAGAGAACAAACCATTGACACCTACGGAGGTCTTAAAATGTTTTATCTTGACAAAAAATAGCCTTTCGTGAAAGTCATGCAAATCAAATTAAATTTTCAATATTCGCAGTATTATTCTGCCCAAACATGTTTTAAAATTCCAATTTTTCTTAAATTTTTCAAGTATAAACAGAAAATATTTTCCTCATCTCGACATATTATTTAAAGGTAGTTATTGATTTATTGTTTCCAATTTAATTTAATATCAACTACAGTGAAAATGTTTTCCCTAATGAACAGGTTTCTATAAGATGCATTATTTTTTTTCAAAATCGATATCAGTTTTTTGATCCTTCACTTTCTTTGATATTTCACAGATGTTTACATTTAAGTTTAATAAACAAGTGTTACTAGTGATAATTTAAAACATTCCTAAGTTGAAAAGACATCTGTGTTTATATAACAAACATTGTAATTAAATTGTAATTCGTGCATGAATAAAATTATATTATAATTATCATTTTATTATTATAAAATACTGACACCTTCCCGTCTATCGAATTCATCAGGATTTGAATTGTGACAATGTTAAATACATAATTTTTACAATTGTCTTTCGTATAACTTTTTGTTGTTTTTGACAAATTTATGCATGGATATGAGGAAATGCACAAACCATTAAAGAAAGAAAAACCTTAGTATTGTTGCCATCCGGTGATTCGTATAGATGAGAATAGTTTAATTTTCGTATGTAATTAATTTAAGCATTTTACGTTAATGGTGATTTAATTAAATGGTCCAACTGTTGTGCATATTTTTGGCTGTGTAATCAGCATATTCTATCTGCAGTAGCTTTTTATTAAATGATATGTGTAATCCCTTCCACATAATAGCTTTTATTTCCCACAATCCAATTCTTACTGATATATTATTTGTGACTTAATGTTTAATATATTTCTGTAGATATTTTGTAATGTAACTTACTTTCTTAACAATCGACTGGAAATTTTATTTGTGTTAGAAAAGCATTTCCATAATTTAATTAAAACCGAATATACTCGAATTAAAATCTAAGTCTTACACCAGAAAGAAAAACAATATTGCACGGGAAAATTATGTCATGTTTTAAGGTTTTAAAAAATAATAATTTAAATGATTTTTTTAAAAAATATTTTGCAAAATTTAGTATTCTCAAATTTTATGCTCAGTGTATTAATTTTCTGATTCAGGAAACTCTAAATTTGCGAAAAAATTGTAAATAATATAAATAATTCTCACACATATGTCTTTCATCAGAAAACATTCTTTCTAATATTGTTAAAACGTACTTTATGAAATAATTATTTTTAGCAATAGCATAACGGTCCTTTCATTCAATCATAAAAAATACTTTCCCTGAAGTCAAAAAAATGTTACTGTAGTCTTATCAAAAGGATCTTATTAAAAAAAAAGAGCATTTGCAAAAATATATACCTTCCAAAAGAAATGGAAGAATGCTACGTATAAAAAAAAACAATATTTTCTAAGCAACAAATATTATAATTCCTAAATATTTTTTTGGTACTAATACTCAATGCCAGCAGAAAAAAAGGAAATAATGTTTATTCACACTTCCACCGAAATTATTGAAGACATTAGCATAATATTTTACAAGGAAATGCACCGTTAGGAGATCGTAATACAAGGACGATTTGTCATCTCTACCATAAATTGCAACTAAGGTGATTTACTTGCAACTTCATCCGCTGCCGGGGAGAAAGCAAAGAAAAGTCGGTCATACTTTCTCTTTTCTCTGAACATTCGAGATTGAGGAAATATTTAGTACAGACTCATTTGCTTCTTGGATAGTTTATAATAACTGGGTGTTCTTGTGAAAAAACAAATGAATCTGCTTTCACGATGAAACTAGATTCTTCTTGACTATATCTTTTCTCTAAGAAGGAATTCATTCCGGAAATAAAACTGGATTTTATATTTTATTCCAGAACAAAACTTCTATACATAATCTTTTTCCTTTTGACTTAGATAACATCATACATTTTACTACATACATGTGTTAAGTACGTTAGGTAGTAAGGAAGGAAGATTTAAGTTATATTTCTACATTTTGAACATAGAATATATAAAGAAAATATAGGAAAATGATAAAGAAAACGGGGGGGATATAATTACCAAATAAGTTCTTTAAAAATATTACACTTAATGAAAATTGCAAAGGCCATTTAATAAAAATTTCGGAATGCAATTGTTTTTTTCTTTTGCAAATTCATAGTTATAAATATTTATGTTGTAAGATATTTGTACTAAGTTTATTTACACACTTTTCAACTTACATACCTGCACTTCATTTACTCTTTCAAGTCTCAATATAAAAGAAAATATTTTAACAGTGATAAAAATAGTATACAATGTAAAAGTGTGTTTTTATAAGTTTAGATATTGCTACTATCAATTTAACTTATTATTCTATGACTTATTCTTTGAATGTGTCATTTTTACCCTGTTGTAAATTTATGAAAATAAATCCATTATAAAAATAAGTTTTTTTCATTAAATTTTGGTTAAATTTCGAATAGAGCATACATTTTAAGAGTATTTTTTAAAGATAGTAAAAGCAATTTGAAATACAGCCATTGCAACTGTTTTAATATTTTTTTAGTAGTTCTAGTGACTATTTTGGAATATTAAACTTAAGGTATATCCGACTACGTTCGGAACCGTGCTTTAGCAAAAGCGCATAAATGGATAATTTTCATGATATTTAGTGTCACTTACATAAAAATATATGCATAAAATTGTGTCCTCTATTATAATAATATTTTGCCTGTATACATCTCAGACCTCTCTACAGAGGATCAACTGGAATTTTTGAAATATATAACTTAGAGGTGGTTTTTTTCATATTTTACGACAACAGAGGAGAGCAATTTTAAAAAAAAAGGACAATGACTAATTCGATTGGTGGTAACTCTGAAAATGATGTAAATTTTTCAAAAATTCTAATTGAGCCTCTGTAGATAGGTCTGAGATGTATACAGGCAAAATATTATTATAATTGAACCATTTTTTACAAAAGGAGAACATTTGGAAAAAAGATTATTCTAAGTTAATTTTTTGCCAAAATATTATATTTAAATATTTTTTTCTCAAAAAGTCCTTAAAACCATTTTATATATGTATTCTAATCTCAGTGACACTATACAACATGAAAACTATCCATTTATGCGCATTTTAAAATCACGGTTCCGGGCGTAGTCGGATACCTTAAAGCAGGAGTGGCAACTGTATAGCGCGTGTACCAAGTTTTCCTAACACGACAAATACTTTGAAAAAAAACAATAAGAAAATTTGAAGAGTTTTCTTTATAATAATTATTTTATACTCATTTTATTTGATACCTATCCTTCCAATAAGAAAAATTACTTCTTTTCCAGTGTCCAGGGTCTCAACTCGATGATGACAAACTTCTGACAAATCGTAGGTTTGAATTCAAGTGTCCTTCAAGATCATCCGCATAAGATTATTATTGAGGTAGAAACTTAAATGTTTTGTTATATTTTTTATAGTAAAAATAACTTTTTATGAAGAAATTGGGTATTTACTTATTATCGCAAACGTATTGATAACATTATATGAAAGGAAACACATGGTTAACAATTCAGGTCCTACGATACATGCAAGATAGAGGTTGCCAAATAGGCGAAATATCTTCAGCATGGTTGTTATTGTACGTAACTACCAGAAATTCAGAAATTCTTATACAAATCAAACAATTATTTAAAAAACACTAAAATGTATATCAAATTTACACTATACATGGAAAACCATAATATTGATAAGTAACATATTTATCTGGTATGAATCATACTGAAATTCCTTTATCATCAGAAGCATTTTAAGGTATTCGACTACATTCGGAATCATGATTTGGCAAAAGCGTATAAATGAATAATATTTATAATATTTACTGTCACTTAGATGAAAATGTACATAAAATTGTTTTAAGAATAATATTACAATAAAAAAATATTTAAGTAAAATATTTTGACAAAAACTGAGCATAGAATGACCAATTTTCAAAACATTCTCCTTTTGTGAAAAATGCATCTATTAGAATAATATTTTGCCTGTTTATAGCTCTGTCCTCTGTTCAGAGGCTCAACTAGAATTTTTGAAATATATAGCTTAGAAGTGGGTTTATCCATGTTTTACGACAACATAAGGGAGAAATTTTACGCGAAAAAAAACGCCGATAATTATTTCAAATGGCTGTAGCTCTGAAAATAATGTGAATTTTTCAAAAGTCATGTTTGAGCCTCTGTACAAAGGTCTGAGCTATATACAGGCAAAATATTATTATTATAAAATGATTTTTTACAAATGGTGAACATTTTGAAAAAAGGTTATTGTAAGTTAATTTTTTGCTGAAGTATTGTATTTAAATAATTTTTTGTCAAAATGTTCTTAAGGCAATTTTATGCATGTATTTTAATCTAAGTGACTCTAAACATCATGGAAATTATCCATTTATGCGCATTTTTAAAATCATGGTTCCGAACGTAGACCTTTATAGCGCATGGGAATTTATATTTGTTTGCAGCGAAGTGTATCAGAAACTCGTCTAATATTATTAGTAATTTATTTCCATTATAAAAAGTTGCATTCTCTTTTTTACAATAATTTATTTTTCTTTTACATCTTGAAGAATTTTTACTCAACCTATTTTGTATAAAATAATAATAATAAAATGTCTTCAGTTGGTGTTATCAAAGTATCTAAATAATAACATTGGTAGATTAAATTTTTGTATTCTCAATTATTATTATAAATTATTACATTAATATCATTTTTTAAAAATTTAATTCTTATTTAATTAATTAGTGTATATTTAATTTATTTAATTACTTAATTTTAATTTAAGTTTTTTTTTAAATTTAAATTTAGTTTTAACAATATGCGTTGAGAATTTGCTTGTTTTTTATTGGAATACATTACATTGTTTCACACTGTTTCTTAATTTACACTATTAGGTTAATGCGTTTTTAATAGCACTATGAAAAATGCTTAACAATGAAATTGATGTTGTTGGAAGTATAGAATATAATTGTTGAATACACTTAATAATAAATTATTATTTTTTTAATAAAGTATTGTTAGGAAGATTAATTTATGATTCTCATTAAATAGAATTGTTATTAACAATATGTTTTCTTTATTAAAATTATTTGCTACATTCTATAACTGCTTTTGTAACTAAAATTTGTATAAAATTACGATATATTTCGAATAAGACGAATATAATTGCTCAATTAAACGACGAAGGGATGACTAAAACTGCCGATTATTTTGTTTTCTCTCATATTCTACGAAGTTTAATAGTTATCAAAACGCCTAAAACATTAAAAGTAGGATACTTTTCATTTTCTAAAATAATTAATTTTAACTGCTATTCTATTAAACATATTTGTAAATTTATTCAGCAAAAATGGCTAAATATGAATTAAAATCACATTAGAGAGTTCAATACAAATTTTACCATAAAACCCAATTAAGAATATAATTTTTTAAAAAAGTAAAATATGAAATATACATGAGTCATTTTCTTTCAAAGTGCTGGAAGTAAATTTCCTATTAGAGATATTTACAAATTTCAAAGTAATTGCATTGGTAATTTCATTAACTTCATAAACTTATATTGACAAAATAACGAAAATTTTGAAGTATTTTTTGGGTAACTGTTTATAGAAAAAAGCTTATCGCAGATTGTGCATTCAGTCTTAGACGAGGGTGAGTCAGAAAAAGTATTTCCCCGCGGTCGATTGTGAAAAGAGATGTGTATGAAAGTCAAAACTTAGAATGAGGCATTAAAGAGAAGGCATGACTTTATTTTTCCTCTTAAGTACCAAGGACATTGATTCATTTGTCATACCGCTTGATTAGCTTCAAAAACCCTCAAGGAAAAACTCAAAGCTTTCATACAGAGGAAGGGTTTATCGGCTATAGACGAACGACAAACGTACATAAATGCGCCCGACATTGATACACAATTGGGTAGAAATATGCCGCGACCAAGCAGATGGGTTCAAAAAAAGTGGCCTGGACTTCTCATAACTGTCATTCTATTTTTGGATGATAATGCGAGACCACACTCGGTGACAGCAATGAAAAAACATATTGAAACTCATGGTAGGGGACGCCTACAGTATCCGACAATCATTGCTGGTCTTGTACCAAGTGACTTTCATCTTTTTCCGGCTTTGAAGAAGAATCTTGTCGGAAGGTGCTTGAAAGCAACGCTGAAATTAAACAAGCCCTTAAACGCTTCTTCCGAATGCAATGCCATCAGTTAGCCCGGAGGGATGTTTGACGCTTCTCATACCGTATGAAAAATGTCTCAATGTAATTAGTATGTATGACGGCGTTTCTCAAACTGTGGGGCACGCCCTCTAAGGGGACGTGATGAATCTACGAGGGGGGCGCTAGCATATTGAAAAGTAAAAAAAATGAAAGATTATTTAAAACTAAATTATTTATTCGCTGAAAGTAATCTAACAAAAGACAGTCTGACATAATAAGAAATAAATACACTTTACACTGATATAATATACTTATAATTGTATCAGTATTACATAGTGTATTTTATAATTATTTCAGCAATACTTTGTTAAGAACAAGTTTAATAATTAATACTGATCCCATGGGATTTTCGTATATAAAATAGGGATGCCGTAGCTCAGTGGTCAAGGTATCGGATGATGACAGGCATGTTATGAGTTCGAGCCCAGTACCACTAAAGACCCGCCGTGTAGGGCAGGGGTGCACGTTAAATTTGTTGAGAGCTGAAACGTTATCCCGTTGGTGTGGTGTGGTAGTTAGGAGAAGATGGTGCCAGCTTAGGTGTCGTCCACGTTACTTGATCTTGGCTCAAAATCACGTGATCCGTCGCCAAAATCTCTCGTGTAGCTGAACAGTGCAACGTTATAATGCTCTCACTCCCTCAGTCATATATATATATATATAATCATATACATACATTAACACTTATATTTGTAATTTGTATGGTTTATAATTAATCCCTAAACTGTTGATTTAAACACGTGATTCACTCCCCAATTCCACCGCTTTCCCCGAAAGTGTGCATATGTGTCGTATTGGAGGGCAAGAATGAATCAATAAGCAAATTCCCTGAAGTTAGTAAATCCTTCACAAACACTGTCAATGTCTTTTTATATCATTCCCAAACCTTCGGAATAATTTCCTGAATAGCAGTACAAAGAAAAGATCATATTTTGAAAAATGTATATATACGTCCAACGCAATTAACGCTTTGGCTGAGTGAGACTTTTATATACGCCGGTGACACAAAAGAGGTTAAAATCGTATTGTAGCGTTCGCTTCAAAGTATAGTATTCATGAATTCAATACAATGTTATTTTATGGAGGTAGGCGCGATGAAATTTATGATTGAATATTGGCTCGCAAATAGAGAAAGTTTGAGAATCACTGATTTATGTGGAAAAATAAAGTTATGTCTTATATGTAATGTCTCATTCGATGTTTTGACTTTCATGCACAACTATGACTACACAGTCAATAAAAGAAACTTACACTCAGGAACATTGAAAATAGCGACACAAGAAGGAAGCTAAGTACAATCGCGAAAATCAGCAAATAAGTACAGCGTAATGTGATATGCAAGTGATCCAAGTTTTGTGCCAATACACATGCTCATACACGACGAGGGGGTGCTACAATCAGGAAGAGGGCGCTATATAACCCAGAGTAAATTCGAAGATTCATAAACGTGACGATTACCCGCCGATAGCAGGAAGACTTTTGGTAAGCGAAAAATGCCAGGTAAACGTGCTAGAAGACATTTCTCACAGTTAAGCGAGTTTGGGAGAGGCTTGATCATCGGGATAAAATTCCAGGCTGGTCGACGCGCCATGTTGTGACCAAGTGGATCGTTCGGAGTGTGCCGTTAGAAATTATTGGGTGCAGTGGACACGAGATGGTACCCACGCGCGGAAAAGATGTTCTGGAGCGTCCAGGAAGACCACGAGGAGAGAGGATCGAAGCATCGTGCGTCAAGCACTTGTGGACCCCACAGTGTATCGTTCAACGGTACGAGCAAAAGTAGGCGTAGCAATTGTTCCACAAACAATTTCCACACAACTTGCAGAAGCAAATCTTAAATCCAAGCGCCCTTTCCGTGCGCTCCTTTTAACACCGGAACATCGGCAACTGCGTCTACAGTGGTGCCAAGCCAGATCAATGTGGAATGTCACAGATTGACAAAAGGTTGTGTTTAGTGATGAATCAAGGTTTGTTTTGGGAACAGATGATAACCGTGTACGGGTGTGGAGGCGTCCTGGTGAGTGGTACAATTCCCCCCCCACACTGATCTACTTCACACTGCCCACACAGCTGGTGTAATGATCTGGAGGGGGCCATAGCATATGATAGTCGGTCCACTTTAATTGTGATGCATGAAACCTTAACAGGCCAACGTTACGTTGATGATATTCTTCGACTCCATGTAGGACCTTTCCTAAATGGTCTCCCAGGGGCAATTTTCCAGCAAAATAATGCTCGTCCGCTTACAGCAAGAGTTGCTCAAGACTTCCTACGTCATTTTCAGTCTCTTCCATGGCCGTCCCGCTCCCCCGATTTGTCCCCTTTAGAGCACGTGTGGGATCTGCTCAAACGGCAGATTGCACCCTGTCACTCTGTACATGATTTAGAGTTGACTGTTCAAAATTTGTGGGCCCATCTGCTTCAGGACAACATAAGGCGTTTAATCAACTCAATGCCGGTCCGTGTGGCGGCATGTATTGCAGCTGGAGGTAGTATAACGCGCTATTGAAGTTGCCCAGTATTTGTGTCGTTGCACACTCTGTATTCGTTTGATTGTCTTGTTTTTGAGATCAAGTGAATCTCTCATCTGTGTCAATATGTGAATTAAATTTCATTCCAATCCGATACTTTCTTCTTGGGTCGCTATTTTCAGTGTTCCTGAATGTATTTTCCGACTCAACCACATAAGAACTATCTTTTTGTCACAATAGACTTACACCACTTTCAAAGAGAATAGTTCATGTATTGATGAGTGAATAATTTACATTTGTAAAATCACAGAGAAGTAAGAATTTCCGAGTGAGAGCATTATGTTAAAACGAAAACAAAAACAAATTAATGTTTCAACACCTTTCTTATTCTACCTACTAAAACAAATATCCATATCTAAACACTGGCATCATACAACGCTTTCACGTTTTTTTTCCAAACGATCAATGTCTGAGTATAGTTTTATGGTTTCATCATCCTTTTGAAAAGTAGTTTTCGTACTCTTTCTCTCTCTCTCTCTCTGTCTGTCTCTCTCTCTCTCTCTCTATATATATATATACTCAAAAAACTATAAAACATTCCGTTCTACCTTTTTTTAGAAATAAATTCGAACCTCCTTATTATGAAGCCCTATATTGTGATATATATTTCCTATATAGCAATTTTTTTCTAAGAACCATTTCACGATTTTCTGCAAAAACTAGCCACTCAATAGGGAAGTAAATTTTCTACATAATGAACTTTTTCTCTTATGATTAAATTTGTTCACTCTTTTTTTAAAGTATTTCTGTACCTTTCTTCCCTCTTTTAACGCATGTTATGATGGTCATAAACCTTCAACTGGTTTTTTTAAATGCCTAACTTGCCGAGACCAATACAAATCTGAGAGGTGCATCAAAGAAGTGCAATCTGTAACCCCTATTGTCCAAATCACTAAGATCATGTTTGATAAATAAATAACGTTATAAAACAATGCATGTTTGAAATTATTCGTAGACTTTAATTTAGAAAAATGCCTTAAAATTTATTAATTTTAATGTACAAGTATTTTTAATGTTGAAAATACAATGTATTTTTCGACATTCTTTTTTTTTCGTTTTCCTTGCAGGCCCACCCCCCATCTTCCTTTCAATATAAAATAAATATATATTAATTTTCAAAAAGGTGTAAATAATTAACTTTTTTAAATATATAGTGTTTATGATATTAAAATTTGTTTTGTGTGGTTTATAAAGTATATTGAAAGATGAACCTCTATCTAACGAGTTTTCCATTTAATGATTTTTTTTCGGGATTTAGCGACTTCGTTAGATAGAGGTCCGACAATATATTGAAAAAGATTAAAAAAAAAGTCGAGAATATCTTACAAATGAATTAATATAAGTATTATTTGGTATTTATGTGTTATCTCCAAGTTAGTGGTTTATCTATAAAAATGAAATCTATACTAGACATTATCTATTAAAAATTTTACTATTTATTTTAGTCCATTTTATTTTAGATCTATAATCAGCTACCTAGCTATGTTTTTAAATCTGTAACTCGTCAAAAATGTATTGAAAATCGCTTATTCTTCTCAAGCATATTTCAAATAATTAAAAATAAGAAATAATGTGTTAAATGTTTCACAGGTCTCTTAACAGATATCCGTGAACTCGAAAAAACCTCCTTATTTAAACCAATGTAACTTAACAATAAAACAAAACAATAATTTGCAATTTTTACTACATGATAATCATATATATTTACAATATCTTTCAAATTTTCAGAGAATTTGAGAAAGAAATCTAAAATTTATACCGAAATAAAAATGGGAAAATTTTCAAAAAATACAAAAATCAGTATTTTACACCACGCAGGATTCTGAAGTACAGCATTCATCAAAATTTACAATTTTAATTTTACTTGGTATAAAAATGTCCACTTTTGAAGTTATACTAACTTTTAAGAAATTTAGAGGAAGAAAAAAAAATAATATAATTATACCAAAAATTTTAATATTTTAAGAAAACAATTAATTAAAATTCAAATAAAATATATTATTTTTTTTTTAATTTATGTATAAGTTATGAAGAGACTCTCTTATTTTAAACACGTGAATAAATTTCAAATTGATTTCATAAATAGTTTCTGAGCAATTTTGCGTGGAAACTAAAATGTTTTGTTTTGCCAAAAATGAAGTTAAAGAATAAGAAAAAAATATGGTTTTCATTTAAATTTCACTACTTATTTCTCGATTAACTTCGGATGTTTTCACAGTATCAACACACTTTTGGTACCAAAATACTCAGAAATATTAAGCGTTTGACAAACATTTTTTTTTTCAAAAAATTTAAAAATTAGGAATTTATGAGCCATGTGACGCCTTAAGAGAAATCTTTGATTTTGGAAAATTGAACAATATTTCATGCAGTAATAATAGAGACATTTAATATTGATTGATCAGTTAGAGTTACCTTTACTTAAACAACAACATTCAACTAATAATTGCCCTTGCTCTTTACCTTCCTTATCACATATTAAAAAACGTTTGGTGAAATCTTACCTCTTGTAATTTCGTAATTTTGTACCTCGATTAGGGGGGTGAGTGAATGTGAGATTTTATGGCGCAAGAGCCAAATCTGGCTATACTGCGCCAAACATTTGTCAAAATCTGTGATCTAGACGGGAAAAGAAAGACAGGATAAATTGAATGACAAGAAGGAGGGTCAAAAATAGAGAAGGATCACTAGGGTACCCCAGGTTCGTGAGACCCGTGTTTACCAAAGATAGTAAACCCCTTGGGAAAAGGAAAAGATCACTAGGGTACCTCGGGATTGGGTCACCCGTACTCACCTAAAGGTGAGCTCCTGAGGGGACGTCGACTAAGAGACTAGACAACTCTGGGACTTTATTCTCTAAACTTCTTCAACATGCAAATTAGATTAACGTTTAGCTTCAACAAATTTAACTTGCATCAGCACCTCTACACTGCAATTACACTTAAAATCTAGACGGAAAAAATTAAAAGGTTGATAAGTTGTGTTACCCCATGGGGTGGGAGTATCATCTTCATAATCCACGTGACCTATGTTTGAGGGAATGAAAGACTGATCACTAATACCATCCATAATTAAAATTAGTTTATTATGATCTCAATTTATATTTAGCAAACCAACACTAGTCTATGAGGCTTATGATTAGGAGTGATGAGACCCAAACTGTAATTCTAACAAATAGAGCAATAAACCACCGCATCTATATCTATAGATGATTTCCTGAGTTACTGTAATCCACTCTAGTATTAAAGTTTAGTCTAAACAGCCTTACCGCTATTTACTCGGCGAACAGCTACAGTCCTTATATCGTCAATATATTCTTCGATCCAAAGGGATCCGGTTAAGGAATAATCTTCTGGTCTTGGATCCACTTGGAAAACCGCTTCACTGGCACTATTAGACCGACTCATAGAACTCTTAGAACACTATTTGACTCTTCTACTAGAATTTCACCTAGAGCTTCTTTAACTCCAAGCGAATACTAACGCTCCAATATATACAATTCCTAATCTGCATAATCACGTTCTTTTCTTGGGTTGGTTGGAAAGAATTGTCCTTCTTGCCCCAAATATGTACCAAGAGGCTTATTAATAGAAGTACTCATGAAGCCACGCCACAAAGTACTCCTGAATAAATAGATACAGGGTGCCCGGCCTTAAAGTAGACAAAAGTGATGGCTTGTTATTATGGAACTATCCATCAGAATGTAATAAACTGCTACTCCGGAGATCGAAACATCTCCGACATTTTTTTAGTTTTTATTTTCGATCGGCCGCAAGCCCACCTTAGTTGGTAATCACAGACTATAACTTGTTACGCTTACTTTATTATTAAAGATGTGGATGCCACAGCAAAAGATGCAGTACGTATTTTAGTTAACGGAAATTAAATCAGTCACGTGTATGCAATGACATGTTCAAACAGAATGGGGTGTCGTTACTGCAGTGCTTCTCAAACTTTCAATACTTGCGACCCAATATTCAATCATAATTTTCATCGCGCCACCCCCATACAATTACAAAGTATTGAATTCGATAAAACGATATTTTGAAGCTAAAGCTACAATACGACTTTAACCTCTTAAGTCCCGACGGTGTATATAAACGTCTCTGTCAGCCAATGCGTAAATAGCCCAAACGTATATATACGTCTTTCCGAAATACGATCTTTTCTCTGCAGTGCTATTCATAAAATTATTCCGAAGCTTTTAAAGTACAATAAAATGAACTTGACAGTGTTTGCAATGTATTTACTTATTTCAAAAAATTTCTTATTTCTACCGTGTTTCCTCCTTTCCTCCACCAATACACCACATACGTTCAAGAAGGTGGCATTGGGGAGAGGGTTGCGTAACTTTTAATCGGCAGTTCAGGAATTAAATATAATCGGTACAAATTATTAACATAAGTGTTAATTGTTTGCATATAATTTTATACATGAAAAATTCGTGAAAAAAATCACTGGTACTTATCAAACTTATTCTTAACTTGGTATTGTTAAATTAGTTATTAAATATATTGTGCAATACTGAAACATTTATAAGTGTAAACATTTATAAGTGTATATCAGTGTAAATGTTCCTTGTTTTAATTTTTTATGTCAGAATGTGTCTTGTTTGTTTATTTTAGATAAATTAATAATTTTTAAAAATAATCTTTTGTTTTTGTCTTTTCAATAGGCTCGCGCTCCCCTTCCTGGGTTATCACGACCCCCCCTAGAGGGGCGCGCCCCACAGTTTGAAAAACGCTGTGTTACTGGCTTGCCTAATGTACTTATCAGGACTCTTACAAATTGAATCACACCCACGATCAGCAGTGTCTTCTATCAAGAACATTTAAGGATACTTGCTACTTAGAGATACTAAAGTTTCCATCTCTTTCAAAGTTCTCTCCCATTCTTGGACAGATTTTGATGGCGGAGGATCGACATTCCATTCTGTTCGAACACGTTCTTGTACACGCGTGACTGAATTAAATTCCGTTAACCAAAATACGCACTGCACATTTTTCTGCGGTGTACACATCTTTTCTAATGAAGTCAGTGTAATAAGTTTATCATGTGCGATTAATGAATATCACGTGCACGTGTGGCTGATCAGACTAGATCCAAAATATTTCGGAGGGGTTTCCAATACACAGATAAACAGTTTATTACATTTTTGTGGGTAGGTCTGCAAAAATTAATCATAACATTTGGATACTTTAAGTCCTGCACCCTATATATACCGTTTTTATTAACCATTACCAAGTAATTTAAAGCTAGTAACTACAAATATAAAATCGATTGTTTTTGTTACACTTTAATTTTTTATGTAAGGAGATGCACTTAAAGTAAAATAATATCAATTGTGTGTGTGCGCATTTACAAAAAATATTCCTCTGACCACTCAAAGAAGCAACTTGCATATGTGTATATATTGATTTAACGTAACATACTAGAAGTCTTTTCAATGAAAAAAAAAGTTATTGATGTTTGGAACACTTTCGACATATTGATTATACTTCAAGAACATTTTTAATATCCATCCTTACGGGAACTCTTATTTCATACAGAATTGCAACATCTTATGGTTTCCACAAGCATTTGAAATAAAAGTAAAATAAAGAATTATACAATCGATATTTATAAAAATTCGATTTTCGAAACAAAAATGATGCTAATATTGAGAAAAAAAAGACAGGTGGACTTGAAAAGTGGTATTTTTACAGCAATCTACTTAGCGGCTTAAAGATAAAAAAAACCATTAAAATAACATTTTTTAATACTCTTTTATTTTTTTTTTACTGAACGAAGTGGATGAAAAAAGGGGGGGGAGGAAATACAATTTTTTCAAATAAATATTTCTTTTTGATTTAGCAATGAGTATGATAAAATTGCCGAAATATACTACGATGAAAAAAATTATGATCATAAAACTCTTTAAAAGATAGTTTATTATTAAGTTTCTTTCTTGTTAAAAGTTATTTTTTAAAAAAATTGTCATAACTGTTGAATTAATATTACTAAATATAAAGAGTTTTCTGCTACTTCATTTGTTATTTACTGAGCTTTCAAGAATTAGAAAACAGATTTTTGAAATAACAAAAAAACATAAGTAACTTTTTAATTTCGCAATAAGCTGTATTGAATTACTATTCATAAAGATAAAGTTTTTTTGTGTTTCGATTATTATTTACTAATTTCTAGGAATCAAGATCATACTCTAGAAAACCAGAAACTGTACTTTTCTAAACATTCCAATAAACTTATGTACAAAATTCTCAACTTATATCAAAACCAAATAACTTTTGAACCAAAAGGTTACTAAGCGTAATTCAAACATATTAGATATCGACAGCTTCATTATCAAAATGCATAACTTCACAAAGGGAACTAATTTGATATAGAAATGCTACGCGCCAAGCAGCGGTTTTTGTCAAGTTACATAAAATCCAAGATAGCGGTCTAGAGGTAACAAATCATCAGGAAAAAAATTGTAAAGAACTGTTTTGAAACATATTTCAAATGAAAAATATAGGAATAGATTAAAAATAATCAATATCAATCAATAATGAATGTCAATATAATGTATTAAAAATTATAAAATGATTATAATAATATGCAATATAATATTATTATAGAATATAATTTAAAAGTAATTATATGATATGTGTGTATGACATTATTCATATAATTTTTATATAATAATAATTATTATATATAATAATATTCATATATAACATAATTATATAATGCTTCTATGATATAATAATAATCATAAATTACATAATAATTATAAATAAATAACATTTGCAATGTTTATAAAAAAATATCCATAGTCAAAAATAGTACAAAATAGAACAGAAGACTGAAATATTAGATTAATGAATAAATGCAATAAAACTGGTTAAATTTTTAAGGAGATCGAATTAAAATCGTCTGAAATTAATACTGTTATTGCGGAAAAAAACAATAAAAATTAACTCTAATATACGTTATCTCCATGGCAACCACATTACCACAGCATAAAAATGTCAAGGTAATCTTATTGTAATGATATTGTCCATCTTGGTGAACAAAAACAAGAACTTGGCACGTAATACTCCTATATCAAATGAGCAATCGAGATGTACTATGTAAGCATTTTTAAATTGAGAAAATGATTTCAATTTCCTCTCATCAAAAGTACTTCTATATACGGCATTCATACAAGAATTTTTTTCGCTCTCATTTAATTTCTACTTATGCAATCCTTTCTCTGGAAAATTGATAAGATTTGTACTTTTGTTTTGCGAAATTTCTTTCGAAATATGAATTATTTGCATTAATTATTCTACAAAAAATACTTTTACCCCACATTTAATTTAAAATTAAATATTTTAGATGTTGAAACAAAAATAATTTTTTTAAAGATAAAATTTATGACTTTCATAATATTCGGGTTGATTGTACTGTCAAAATTTTCAAATGAACTGTAAAAAAATAATGTATTGTGTTCAAAATAAAACAATGGTATTATGAACATAGAATTTTAAGAAAAATTTCATTTTTAAATATAGCTACAAAGAAAGATTCTAAAATATTGTTTGTAAAAGAAACAATACTAATATCATCTTTCGCAAATTTTGTATTGAAAGGCTGTTAAAATAACTTGCGTATGCGCCATTTTTCAAATTTAAACAATATGATTAAAAATTCAAATTAGTTTGAATAAGTATATCGTAAATTATTAGGAAATTCTCTCTTCATTGCAACATATTTAATTTACACGTAGAAATTAAAACAAGTAAAATCTAGATCACCGTAAATTCAAAGTTCTCGCAGCTAAATAAATCCATTAATAAATGTATCGTATTTGATCAGTAAATGCACACTCTCTGTCAAAATTTGATTCCAAAGCTGCTTTGCTGTATTGTTATTTTACTGGGAAAGAACCTGGCAGCAGTCTCTGAGACTTTATCGCGAAATAATCATTCTAAATATTTCTGAACTTTTCCAGATCCATTGCTTTCAGTATGAAAATGTTCCATGATCTATAACTTTTTGTTATATTTAAATATATTTTATATTTTAGTTCTTTGCCTTTATAATTGTGTCAGTTACGTTGCGTAAAAATTATTTAAATATGTGTCTTTTAATTCCAATTCTAGTATTTTGAATTTTGGTATATTTAAAAAAAAATATATATCTTAAAATACCTTTTCTCAAAAAAATACATTGTCATATAATTTACTGATTGGTTTTTTCATCAACTTAAGTCATAAACACTAACAAATTAACATGAAATCATGTTATTTTAAAGAACTTGTCTCCATATGTATGTAGGTACCTTAACATTAAATATAACCACATTCTTTTACGTAAGTCCCGGTTTTTTTACAGAAAGAGATTCCCAAATAAGACAATCATTAAAATTACTTCTAAGTATCTAGTAGGACTCGAAGAGAACCCATTCCATTGCTTTTATGAGTTAAAGAAGCTTTTCAAAAATGAGTCGTACGTAGGATTTGTGTGTATCTAGTCTAATCTATAAGAACTATATCAATTACTTACTTGTGTATTATTACATATATTTTAACCTTTTATTTTCATTTAAAAATTTTCCGATATACATGGTGCTTAGTTTCACACTTAATCAGTAAAAACCAATGAACAAAGCACCGTAATATTTCATGTAAAAATATAAATAAACAATTCAATACACTTATTTAAATTTACTTTGTTTTTCTATTCTTTCTAATGCAAACTAATTAATTTTTAATTCATACATATCTTAATGATTTACATTTTTAGGTTCAAAGGTCTGCATGGTATAAGTTATAAAGCAGTTTTCATAAATTATTTCACTGTACGAGGATATTATTTTTACAACGATGTAGGAAAAAATGTAGGAAAAAATAATTTTTTTAATTCTGTTATTATTTTAAAAACAACAAAAAAAAATGTGCTCACATGTTGAAATGATATTAATATTCGATTAAGATTTTATTGTGTTTAAAAGAAAAATATTTTAGAGAAAACATAAGTGTGGGTGTAAGTATAATAAAAACCGTCCAATTTCCCACCGCTTAAATAGATAGTTATGAAATATTCATACGTTTTTCGAACGATCCTCTTTTGTTCGCCTCAATGTTGTTCTTAGAATACTTTGAAGGGAAATGTTGACTCTTGAAAGGGAATTCGTCATTCATTTTTATTGAAGTTATGATAGCAAATGTATTTTTCTTTATTCCAAATATTCAACAAAAAAAAGACCATGTTTTTATAGAAATATTTCAAAAAATATGTTACTATGAGGGAATTTTGTTCCAATATATAGTTTTATTTTCATAAACTCACTTTTATGAAACATTTTATCTTTGCAGTCTTATTTCATATATTTTTAAGAGAAACAAGGAGCACATGTATTTTACATGTTATAAAACATTGCATTCGAAACTGTGCGAGTTTGAAATAATATATCTCATTATAATTAACAACTAGAATACATGCCTAATATGAATTAGAATTTCTAGTTTTATTGTTTTTTGAAGTCACGATTAATTGTTTTTTTCTGAAATAAATTTATAACATATTTATATAATTTAATCGTACTTTTAGATTTTGCAATATTAATGCGTAGCTGTTAAAATTTTAGTAGTTAAGTGTTTGAATTATTGAAGCGTAAATCTAAGAGAATGAAATATTTCTTTCATACATAACGATATATAGGTTATATTTCTGGGGTTTTTTTCTCATTTAAAAAAAATTCAGGAAGTTCAGTTAGTATCGTTGCATGCAAGATATATATGTATCTACGAGGGCTATTCAATAAGTAATAAGACTAAAATTATAAAACAAAGGAATACCTTTAATCGTCATCATTTAAATACATGGTATTTTTCAAAATAATTTCCATGGCACGTAATGCATTTATCCCAATGTTCTGTCCGCTTCTTAAAAACATGTAAAAGTCCGTTTTGTGAGAGCTTTATCAAAATCGCCCACGCAGCCTTTACACATGTTTTGTTGCTTGCAAAACGTTTGCCTCGTAATGGTTTCTTAAGTTGATTAAACAGCCAAAAATTGCATGGAGTTTTATCAGGACTGTATAGAGGGTGTGGTAAAATCTCTACTTTATTCTGCTGCGAAACATCCAGTACGCAACGAGCAATATGTGGTCGGGCATTGTCATGGTGTAATAGGAAGTCATATCGGAGCAATTGAAGTTTCATTTTCACTTGCTTCACTTTCATTGTTCGCTGGGCATTCACGTAGTACGAGCCTCTTACGGTAGCACTGGGTTTGACAGCGTGTTGTTACACAATTCCATTACAGTAAAATAAATTATGATCATAAATTTAACAGCCAACTTCATAGTTTTTGCTTTCTTGAGAGTAGTTGAAGATGGATGCTTCCGTTCACTGCTTTGTTGTTTTATGGTTAGATCAGTGATACAACCAAGCTTTTTAAGCTGTGAGAAAACGTTTTAGGACATTGTCGCCTTCTTGCTTCAGTCTTTAATCATATAGTATCCTATTAAAGGTCTCCGATGCAGAGTTTTGCTTCCATTTCGACAACTTTCCATGTCTCGTAGGTACCCACAAAAACACTTTAGTTTGAGCACGTGGTACTCAAGAACATATGTCTGTAAATGTCATCTATCGGTAGTTTTTGTTAATACAGACAACAAACTTTTCTTATACCACAGAAATAAACATTCCAATGCGTGGTTTCGTGGCAGTAAAATTATTCTTATTACTTATTGAATAGCCTACGTATATATATACGTAGAGAGAGAGAGAGTATTTTTCTAGGTATAGAAGTTGAAGTTGGTATTACTTTCCAAGATGGCGACAGATTTAACAGCTGTCGAGAGAGAGAGAGAGAGATTTTTTCTAGGTATAGAAGTTTAAGTTGGTATTACTTTCCAAGATGGCGACAGATTTAACAGCAGTGAAGTGATTTATTCTCCGTTTGGTTTGGAAATTCATCAAAACGATCATCAAGCCAGGCGTAGATTCGTCGAAAGAGCCCAAAACAAGATTGTCGTTGTTCCCGATTTTCATAAGCGAATTTTGTTTAGCGATGAAGCGCACTTCTGGTTGAATGGCTACGTCAACAAACAAAACTGCCGCATTTGCACTGAAGCTAATCCACAAGTGTATGTCGAAACACCGTTACATCCAGAAAAACTGACTGTTTAGTGCGCTTTATGGGCTGGTGGAATCTTTGGTCCGTACTTCTTCAAAAACGATGAAGGCCACAACGTTACAGTCAATGGTGATCATTATAGAGCCATGATTACTAACTTTTTCATTCCTGAATTGAACAATCATGATGTCCAGGAGCTGTGGTTCCAACAAGACGGCGCAACATATCACACAGCTCGTGTCACAATCTATTTATTGAAAGACACGTTTTTGGACCGCCTAATTTCCCGTTTTGGACCTGTGAATTGGCCTCCAAGATCTTGTGATTTAACACCCCTAGACTATTTTCTGTGGGGCTATGTAAAGTCATTGGTCTATGCGGATAAGCCACAAACGCTTGACCATTTGGAAGACAACATTCGCCGTGTTATTGTGTTATTGCGATATACGGCCACAAATGTTGGAAAAAGTCATCGAAAATTGGACTACATCCGAGCCAGCCGTGGCAGTCCTATGCCAGAAATCATATTTAAAATGTAATGCCACAAGATTATCTTTCGAATAAAAACAATTCATGTCAATCGCATAATACATCGTTGTTTTATTGCAATTTAAAATTCTATACCTCTAAAAAACACCCTATATATATATATGTAATAATTCCCTCTAGAACCCTTTTAATTAACTCTTTGAATAATATTGAAATAATATTTTAATTATTTGGTTCGAAACTAACACCCTGATGCTAATCGTAATCGATGAATATTACTGCATCAGAAATCCCTGTTCCGTCCATTATATTCAATCAGAAATAGGATTACGTAATCATCACGCGCTTGCACTGTTGGTATAAAACCAAACAACTTGTGTAATCGCGCTCTCTTCTCTCTTTACCATCATCATGTAAGCATGTAAATAGCTACTCTTTGTGTGTTTGTGTTGTGCCCTCCAAGATGTTGCTATGGTTTGTCTCCTGTCTACTTTGCTTTAATATCGTCGCAAGTTTGGGTGTCTCGTCTACGTGAAAATGTAAAGTAATTTTGTCCTAAGCTTTTTATGTGTGCTTCAAAATAAAAGAGATGAACGTCCACGGAAGATGTGTTTAATGAAAACCTACTAACACTCGACAAAATATACCACTGGGCCAATACTTTACAGAAAGTCGGCAAGGATAGTTTCCTCCCGTGAAGATATGAAAGAAAATAAGAAATAAAGTTTTCGTCGAAAGTTTACTAAAATTCCTGATGTTTTCAACTACTTCGTAAAAAGGGGAAATACCCGTTTAAGTTGTACCTACTTCGTTAAACTGGGGGAAATTTCCTTTTCAAGTTGTGCGAGACGGCTTCGTTTTCATCAAATTAATCTACAAAATTTTGTAAAGAAGGCTAGAAAAGTGAATTTTTTTTTAAATGTTCGTAAATAAATGCTGAGCTCAGCGGGGTTTTTGTTTTGTTTCTCAACGGTGTTGGATCTTGTGTTTATTTATATTGCAAATTTTATACGTATGATTTTTTACAGTGATTCTGATCTTTGATATTTTTATACTTAACATTTCATGAAAATTTATTTGACATATTTTTATTAGTGTTGCAATACATGTTTTTAATTATGATAAACCAATATATATTGAAATAAGAAATACGAATACTTTAATGTTTGATATTTGAATTTAATAATTAATGTTTTGATTTTGTTGAAATTTCAATTTTATATATTTTTATTTCTGGTACTTCAAATTTTTCATTTAAATTAAAATTTTAATTTCTGTATGATTCTCAGATATGGTTTTAAAATGGCGAATAATGAGCAAACCAATTTGACTGTAATAAGTACTACCAACCAAACACCTAATGAACCATATATAGTCCCTTTTGATTCTGAAAATGGAATGCTAATAGAAGCTTGGTTAAATTATTTTAATAATACATGTAAACTTAGTAATAAAGATGATAGTTGGAAAATTGTAAACGCATCAAAATATCTAAAGGGATCTGTATTAACCCATTACATTAACTCTTGCCTTAGTATTTCAAATTTTGGAGAACTTTGTTCGATTCTTATTGTAAATTTTTTAAAGTCTAATGTTATAAGTTTATCAGATTTCTCCCAACTTCAATTAAAAAATAACTTAGAGCAATATTTTCATCAAAAACTAAATTATGGTAGACGATTAGGTTTATCTCCTCAACTCATTTTGGAAGGAATGCCCACCAATATTAAACAATTAATATGACAATAAATCTCCCTACCTCACCTACAGAATGGTTCATGGTAGCTACACGCTTAATGAAAACTCAAGCCCCAAAATCTGAACAAAATACTTTCAGACAAAATGTACCTATTCGACCAAGACAAAATATTTTTTACCTCAAAATCGCTACTCTTTTCGACACAACTTCCAAAATTTTAATACAATACGTCCCCAACATCTCCCAAATCAGCATGCTCATAACTTTAACAATCGCGAATTTAGGCCCAACCTCCACACATTTTCAACATGGACTGCCACTATACCCATGTAGTATTTGCACACAACAAGGAATTCTGAATGCTTATCATTGTAAACTACAATGACCTTTTAATTAACATCAATTGTGACAAACCCCAATTAATTGAGATTCATCTTTGGCTACTAACACTGTTTCCTCAGAGCTCGGAGAACTCTGTTAGCAGTCAACAAATTCCTCATCAGAGACAACCCCCCTCTACTGAGGCCTCTTGCCCAGCATGTTGACAATTACAAGTGTCCGGACACATCTCATCATTGCCAAGCCTAACTAACTTGGACAATTTACCTAAACTGTACAATGTGAATATTGTTATTGATACTGGATCCAATCTATCTTTAATTTCTGCAGATATTGTAAAACAAAACTTAGATTAGAAAAACAAACAACTAGACCTATACATATTAACCATATATATATATATATATATATATATATATATATATATATATATATATATATATATATATATATATGCCCATGACAATTTTTTCAACTAAACAAACTATGCAAAGCTTACTTAACAATTGGACTGGTAGAAAGAAATATAAATCTGTATATAATTAACAGTAGTCTACCTTACATTATTCTAGGACTACCAGAATGTAGTCAATATAAATTTGTTATTGATTGTGAACATAACCAATTACTACAAAATAGACAAATCATTGTTATGAATCAGAAATACACACAAACTAAACAAATTTCATTACATATACAGGAAGAGTTAGTAAATAACTCAGAGGAAGTTTTTTCACCTCTGACTGTTAAAGAACTATCTCTTAACCTGATACAACTTCTTTCAGAATACTCTCATGTTCTTTTTTTCCAAAAATAAGTATGATGAAGGTAAAATACGAATGGAGCCCCCTAGAATTAATTTAACCTCAGACCTCCCAATTTCTCAGCGAGCTTATAGAACTTCAGCCATTTCTGATGCTACAAAATTTATTAGCTGCAGCTTTAATTAAATAATCCAATAGTTGTTATTCTTCCCCGGTTACTTTAGCTTAGAAGAGAGATGAAAAGCAGAAAACCAGATTATGTATTGACTGTAGAAAACTTAATGCAATTTGTAAATTAGATGCAGAACCATTACCTCGAATAGACTCACTGCTAGATAAATTGAATAGTGCTATTTTTTTCCTACGCTTGACCTCACAAGTGGCTATTGGCACATTCCTCTGCATGATAAAGATACAGAAAAATTAGCTTTTATTACAACTGCAGGTTTATATGAATTTCAAGTTCTTCCTTTTGGCTTTTGAAATGCCCCAGCAAGTTTTAATCGTACCGTAAAATTTTAACTAAACCTAAGTGTTCAAATTTTGCTTGTCACTATTTTGATGATATAGTTATTTTTTCAAATTCTTTGGAAGAACATGATGCTCATTTAAGAAAAATATTCCAAATTTGTGAGGAAGATAATATTAAATTAAAATTTTCAAAATATATTTTTGCAAAAAATAAGATAAACTTTTTAGGCTATGAAATTAAAGAAGGCTGCATTACCCCTGATGATCAAAATATTGAAACTATTAAAAAATTACAACCTCCCAAAAATGTTAAACAACTTCAAAGTTTCCTTGGTTCTGTAAATGTTTATAACAAATTCATTGATTCATATGCCCATATTAGGGAACCTTTAAATCAACTACTAAAGAAAGATAAACAATGGGATTGGACTGCTGAATGTCAAACAGCTTTTGAATTGTTAAAAAATAAATTAATAACTAAACCTGTATTACAATTAGATGATCCTAAATTACCTGTTCATGTTTTCTGTGATGCCTTTCTGAACGTTATTGGAGCTACTTTGAAACAACCTGATAATTCTGGTACACTTCACCCAGTATCTTATCATTCAAGAACTTTACGTGATTATGAAAAAAAATTATTGTATCACAGAATTGAAATGTTTGGTCATATTAGATGATCTTGATAAGTTTTATTATTATATACATGGTAAAAAATTCATAGTTCATACTGATTATGCTGCTCTTGTTTGGCTTAAAAATGTGAAAAATTTAAGGGGTAGATTATTTCGTTTGTGTAAGTACTTTAAAACTAAGCATGTTTGATTATGAAGTAAAATATTTAAAAGGAATTAATAATGTTGAAGCTGACATGTATCAAGACATCCTATTGCTCAATATATCCAACACTCTGTATATTTACTTGGATTAAATGAGATAAAAACCCATCAAAATTTAGATATTGTAAATGATCCTAAGTATAAAAAAGTTGATGTCTTTGTTCTTAAAAAGAAAAATCTGTTTCAAATTGTTGTACCTTTTTCATTCAAAAGAAAAAATTTGCAAAATGCTCATGAACAATTTGGACATCCTGGTACTCAAAAAATAATAAATTTAATTACTCCTCAATATTATTGGTCTCATATTAACTTAGATATTTCAAAATTTGTTAAACATTGTAATGTATATCAATTAAAAAAAAGAAAAGGCAAAAAAGATTTGGTCTTTTACAGGCTGTACCCCCACCCACACACACAGATCAACCTTTTGAGTATATCTCTCTTGATACTCTGTTGGTGGTTTCAATTATTATAATTCTGCTAAAAAATTTCTCCTTTTAATTACTGATAATTCAATTCGCTATGTTTGGAATTTTGCTTCTAAAATTGAAACAACAGAAACCTATGCAAATTGTTTAAAACAACTTTTCCAGAATTCAAATACTTATTAAACTGTTAAGTGATAGAAATGGTGCTTTTACCTCCTCTAGATTCAAACGCGTTTTAAGAAATTATAACGTTAAACAGTTATTAACTACTTCTCATCATCCCCAGACAAATGATAAATGTGTACGTGTAAATCAATCTATTGTAACTGAATTAAGATGTAATGTAAATTCTTCTACTACCAAAATTCCTTGGACCAAATTTCTAGAACAAGTAATCAATGAGTATAACTAAACACCCCATTCATTCACAAAATTCCCTCCTGCATATTTGTTATTTGGCCCTTTACCATATACACCTCCATTAGCTCAAAATCAAGTTTACCCTCCGGTTGAAAAAGCCAGAAGATTAGCAAAAAAGAACACTATAAAATACCATGAGAAAAACACAATTAAATATGATGCACGTTTCATTGATTCTCCTTTTGAACAGGGTGACATTGTAATTTATGAAGAATTCAATTATCCACATCGAATAAAATTATCCCCAATCTTTTCAGGCCCCTACGAAATAGTACAAAAGCTGTCAGATGTCAATTACGAAATAACCAAGCCTAATGTGTTAACTAAAAAACCTTCTGAAATTTTCCACGTTTTAAAATTAAGAACTTATTATCCTCCTGAAGAATTGAAATTAAGCTATGAATAATAATATTTACACAAAATTTAAAAACAAAAACACACATAACTACACAAAACTAAATCATTGTCCTTTTACTCCTCTTAGGTGGACCCCCTTTCCACTCTTGAGATTTTTTTTCTTCTTTTTTTACTGTTGTGAAATATCACAATAAGAAAAATGATTACAGATCTTACAACGTGCGAAACATGGGTCCACCTTCCAATCCATTTCGGATTTTTTCCTGTTTTCATCTCGATGTACTGTTTCAGTTATGGAGAAGTGTATGCTCTTGGATGGAAACTGGGAAGAGTCTGAATTAAATTCCCCTTCCTTAATAGTCTCAGATTATTAAGTTTACTTTAGTTTTTTTTTTAAGTTTAGATGGAGAAGTCAAATTTTTATTTTTGAAACAAACTTAGATGTTTCCATGATGTTTATCATTGATGATATTTGGAAATTTTAGGCTACAATTATTTTGAATCTTATTTTATTTTCGTTCCATTTCAAGTGCTCCTTATTTTATTTTTGATATTGTGTATTTTTATGATATCACGTTTAGTAGTGTGAACAATATTACATCAGCTACTCAAGAAAATGTGAACATTTTGGAGCAATACTTTTGATTTTTATTGCATTTTGAATCTTATGTTTTGAATGTTATTTATGGATACCCCTATTTTAATATTTAACAGTATATATTGTTTTTATATTTTTCTATCATCTAATTTCTGTGTTGGAGATCATGCTATGCATGTCATTACCGGCAAGTGCAAGAAGTTTTTAAACTAATAATAATTTTATTCAAAATATAAATTTTATATCTTTGTAAGATACGGGTCGGTGTCAAGGGCCCTAGTGCACACACGCGTCTTGCGGAGGGGTAAAATGTAATAATTCCCTCTAGTATCCTTTTAAATGAATAATATTGAAATAATATTTTAATTATTGGGTTCGAAACTAACACCCTGATGCTAATTGTAATCGATGAATATTACTGCATCAGAAATCCCTGTTCCGCCCATTATATCCAATCAGAAATAGGATTACGTAATCATCACGCGCTTGCACTGTTGGTATAAAACCAAACAACTTGTGTAATCGCGCTCTCTTCTCTCTTTGCCGACAGCATCTAAGCATGTAAATAGCTGCTCTTTGTGTATTTGTGTTTTTCCCTCCAAGATGTTGCGATGGTGTATCTCCTGTCGATTTTGCTTTAATATCGTCGCAAGTTTGGGTGTCTCGTCAACGTGAAAATGTAAAGTAATTTTGTCCTAAGCTTTTTGATGTGTGCTTCAAAATAAAAGAGATGAACGTCCACTGAAGATGTATTTAATGAAAACTTACTAACACTCGACAAAATATACCAAGCGGCCAATGCTTTATATATATATATATATATATATATATATATATATATATATATATATATATATTTGTATAGATACTATTTGCATGGCCCGGTGTTGCACGGGCTATATCTACTTTTATAAATTTTCCCTTTCTTTCACTAACTCAGAACTTCTAATACTCATTTTCAAAATGATTTCCCCTCCTCCACCGCTTGGCTCGGCGCTCCTCGGGCTTTCTCTTTTCCTCCAAACCCCAACATTTCGGTGTGTGTGTTTATACGCGCACAATGTGAGTGACTACTACAAGTATGTCAACACATTTCCCTTTTTCGAAATTTGTTCCAAACCGATATTCTAATTTAACTACAAAAACTTTACTTTAAAAAAAAAATATTTAATGAAAACCATTTACAGTGTGATTAGTTTGAATTGTTAAGAATGTGTTATTCAAAGAGAGATAAATTCTGCCTGTGTGTGAATGTTTTTTATTAAAAAAATAGCGAACCATTCCATAAGTTAAAAAAAGAAGGTAATTTCTAAATTTATATTGAAATAGTTTTAAACATTTCTTTATGTAAGTATTTTTTTTAAAAAAAATATTTCGATTGTTTTATCTGCAATATTTTTATAAGCAACTTTAATTTGTAGATAAAAATTCCAATTTCAGAACGTGATTAATACCTTTAAAATAAAAAAAATATTTTTTTCAATATCCCGTTTCGTTATTCGTTAAAGTAAAAAAAAAATCGGATTTCATTTAATAAAGACTGATAAAGTATTTAAAAAAAATGTAAAATAATTAAATTGAAATAAAGATATATATATATATATATATATATATATATATATATATATATATATATATATATATATATATATATATATATATATATATATATATATATAATTTTATTATATTAATTTTTAAATATTTTTAAAAACCTCTAAATAAAAAAGAAGTTCCAAGTTTTCCCCTGGAAATAAATGATCTTTCCGATTCTCTGCAGATGGCGCCACGTGCATAATAAATGCTTTATAAGGTTTTTAATTAATATATTTTAACTAATTCGAATATCGGAATATAAATAGTCAAAACGGATACCTCGGATCATTCCCGAAATTTTGGTATCTTCGGCGAGTTTCTGCGTCTTGTGGTTCGAGAGAAATTTGGGCTATATTCATATATACCTACATACATAAATATATAGGTTTTTTTACCTACGAATTTTAATAGTGAAGATATCCTTACTAATATTATAAACGCAAAAGTTTGTATAGTTGTATGTTTATTAGTCTCGCACAAAAACAACTGAATGGATTTAGTGAAACTTTACAATAATATAGATTATACATCAAAATAACATGTAGGCTAAAATTTATAAAAATATTGTGTAAAGTGTTCAAAATAGAACAATAATTGTCAAGTAAGTAGGAAAAATTCTGCCATTTGCAAAAATTCCCGAGACAGCATAATCTATCGTTTACGTATAAGCCATTATTGCCAAAATAGTGGACCATAAATACAATAAAAATTGATAATTGCACGTTTGGTAGTAACAAATTGATCCTTATATCAAAATAAATACTTTTATCGCTTCTGGTATTTAAAGTAGATACGCTTTGTCTTTCACACTACATGCTTTGGACAAATTTGCATAATTTTTTTGTGGTTAGTAGTTAATTTTAACGCTATAATTTTAATTGCATAGGCAGTTATTGTATTTTTAAGTATGAAAATAATAACTACCATACAGTAGTTTTTGGAAGTGTAGAAAATGTACTTACTAAGAATTATGCCGCAAAACCGTAAGTCTAATCTTTCCCAAAGCTCTAATAAAGCTCGAGCTATGAAAGTAGCTAGACATAACGAAGCGTTTCCACAAGTCGAACTGAGAAGGAAGACTTAAACAGGCGGAGCTAGAGGCAGCTTACTGAGCAGCTGAGACACCAGAACTGTCCCATGATCAACGTCGACAGCATGTTACTTAAATGACGTCTCAAAGAGATAGAGAAACCGTTGAAGCAGCAGAATCTCGCAGATGCGCTGTTGCTGAAAGTGCACAACAGCGACGTCTAATATTCACAATAAACACGTGAAGGTTATTCGACAAAGCTGCATTTGTGAATATGACGAGACCTTTGATTACGAAAGCCACAAGCTTATAAAAATAGAAGCGACGAATAAAGAATGCAGATTTTGCGGTGCTATTAAATGAAAAGAGGAAGCTGCTGGCATGTATTGTTCAGGTGGAAAAGTAGCCCTTCCTTCAATAGAGGAAACAGTTAAATTTTAAAGAGTGTTTCTCTTATGAAACAGATGAGCCTCACCAGTTTGTAAAAAACATAAGGAAATGCAATACATGGTTCCACATGACATCTTTTGGGGTGGGTAACTTTGTTTCGATGCATGGGTTTTGCACGACTTTCTAAATCCGAGGACAAATATACCCCACACATTTGGCTCTTTGCTTCCTGCTACCAAAATGCAATAAAACATTTTGCAAGTTTATTTCTTGGGCGATAAGGAATCACTAGTTAATAAATGTTATGAGTACGTACAAGGTGTGGAAGAAAAACGGTTAAAAAATACAGCAAGTTCTACATGATCATGAATGCATGAATTTAAAATGGTTAGAGATGGAGTGACTAGCGATAGTTAGAAGGTTGTGATTCACCCTGATTGTCTACCGCGTGGTGAAAAGGAAAGACGATTCAAAATCTTAACACAAATGAAGCAGCTGCTGTAGTAGTTAGTAGTGAACAAACTGCGTCTCTATACATCGTTATTCGGGTACACGATGGGCAGCTTACTAGAGTTCTGGACACTCATAGATTTTACGGTGCTCTCAAATACCCGATAATGTTTTGGAAAGGAAAGAGGGTTACAGTTTCGATATTCCTGAGATAAACCCAGTTAGAAACAACAAATACCAAGCAAAACAAGGGTCCTGCAAAGACTTATGCGTATCATATGATGGTATGTTGCAACAATTTTAATTTATCTTTTGATGTAGGCCTCTCCTTCTTCAGTTTTTTGTGAGCATGTACGTCAATGTGGACAGTGGGTGCTTAATATTTATTGCCTTGAACCAAACGAAACTGCGAGCAGAAAATTATATACATTTGTAAAACCTGATAAGAAATTATGCGGATTTAGATCCAAATAACAAGAGAGTTATGGAGAGTTATACATTTTAAAAAATCCTTTTTATCAGGTATTATATTTACAGACTTACAATTTAACAAACATGTTTTTATTTTGCTCGGCTGAGATATGCAAAAGGCTTTTTTTGTTTAATTTGCAATTCACGTAAAATTAATTCATTAAAAACTTATTTATCCTTCAATCTGCATTGTTCAATTTTTCACCCGTGCGAAGAACGTGTATACCAGCTGGCATATATATATATATATATATATATATATATATATATATATATATATATATATTATTATTATAGTATGTGGCTTTAATTATTATTTTCGTATTCATTTCATCCGGAATTTTTCTGGGGCATTTTTTGTAATTCAGAAAAATCCAATTCAGACAATTGGCGTATATTTCTTGGGCTTTGCTTAAGACAATGTAGTTTATTCTAGAGTAAACTTGGATTTTTTTTATTTAATTGTAAATACACAAAATGAAGAATAAGTTACACAACGAGATTGTACGACTTATTTACGCCATGGTTTTTAGACAATAAAAAAAGCTTAATGGAAGTTCGTCAACAATATTTTCTTTCTTCGATAAAAATGTTGAATTTTTTTTCTTTTTCGAGTGATTTGATTGTCCTGAGGTAAACAGTAGGAAAATCAGTCTTTCTCAGAAGGATTCTCTTGAGAATTTTCATTTCAGATTTTAATTTTTTGTGGGTACAAAACTGGAGGAATAAAATTCCTACGCTGATATATTATTGGGTATAAACAAGTTTATCACCAGTTATATTCATTCTGAATATAAAATAGAGTTTCAGTATTGTTAATGAAAAGATACATTGTATATTAATAAAAATTAGTAATATTACTAGCACTACAAGTTATTAAACATTTTAAAAAATTCAAACATGTGAAAAATAAAAAATAGCTGTTGTTGAGTAGTTTGTTTGAAAATAATTCCTGAAATTACAAAAATATATTAAAATATTTAAAGTAATGGATATTAAGAATATATATATATATATATATACATATATATATATATATAAATATATATATATATATATATATATATATATATATATATATATCGATGCGGAGGGTGTTTTTTAGAGGTATAGAACTTTAAATTGCAATAAAACAAAGATGTATTATTCGATTGACATGAATTTTCTTTTATTCGATAGATACTCTTGTGGCATTACAATTTAAATATGATTTTTGGCATATGACTGCCACGGCTGGCTCGGATATAGTCCAATCTGGACGTCCAATTTTTAAAGACTTTTTCCAACATTTGTGGCCGTATATCCACAATAACACGGCGAATGTTGTCTTCCAAATGGTCAAGCAGTTATGGCTTATCCGCATAGACCAATGACATAGCATAGCAACACAGAAAATAGTCTAGTGGTGTTAAATCACAAGAACTTGGAGGCCAATTCACAGGTCCAAAACGTGAAATTAGACGGTCACCAAACGTATCTTTCAATAAATCGATAGTGGCACGAGCTGTGTGACATGTTGCGCCGTCTTGTTGGAACCACAGCTCCTGGACATCATGATTGTTCAATTCAGGAATGAAAAAGTTAGTAATCATGGCTCTATACCGATCACCATTGACTGTAACGTTGTGGCATTCATCGTTTTTGAAGAAGGATTCCACCAGCCCATAAAGCGCACCAAACAGTCAGTTCTTCTGGATGTAACGGTGTTTCGACATACACTTGTGGATTAACTTCAGTGCAAATGCGGCAGTTTTGTTTGTTGACGTAGCCATTCAACCAGAAGTGCGCTTCATCGCTAAACAAAATTCGCTTCTGAAAATCGGGAACAACGGCAATCTTGTTTTGGGCCCATTCGACGATTCTACGCCTTGCTTGATGATCGTTTTGATGGATTGCCAAACCAAACTAAGAATAAATCACTTGACAGCTGTTACATTTGTCGCCATCTTGGAAAGTAATGCTAACTTAAACTTCTATTTGTATACCTGGAAAAGACACTCTTTATATATATATATATATATATATATATATATATATATATATATATATATATATACATATTTGTATATTTTTATATATATATACATATTTGTATATTTATATATATATATATATACATAATTGTATATTTATTTATATATATATATATATATATATATATATATATATATATATATATATATATATACATATTTGTATATTTATTTATATATATACATATTTTTATATTTATATATATATATATATATATATATATATTTGTATATTTATATATATATACATATTTGTATATTTATATATATATACATATTTGTATATTTATATATATATACATATTTGTATATTTATATATATATACATATTTGTATATTTATATTTATATATATACATATTTGTATATTCATATATATATATATATATATATATATATATATATATATATACATATTTGAATATTTATGTATATATATACATATTTGTATATTTATATATATATAATATATATATATATATACACATATTTGTATATTTATGTATATATATATAAATATACAAATATTTATATATATATAAATATATATATATATATATATATATATATATATATATACATATATATATATATATATATATATATATACATATGTATATATATATACATATTTGTATTTATATATATATATATATATATATATATGTATACATATATATATTTAATTATCATCAAGTCTCGGAGTTCCTAAGTTCAGAAACATGTAAATGCAATCTATATCGATACTATATTCATTATTATCATCAGCACGTTGTCACAGGGGACCTTTGGCATCGTGAAAGATGATTTTTTAAGAAATTTTATGGAAAAAGGTACCAGTTTTAGACTGATGATCACAAAAAATAAATCTAACGTTATGAAACCAATCATAAATATTTAGATAAATTCTACCTTAAAATTGCAATTAAATACGAAATGCCGATTGAAGCTTTCAATCTATTTAGATCTTATGTAGCAACAGAAATTCGGGAATTAGATTTCACTGTTGAAAATGAATTTATGTATAAAGATCTTAATTCATCAATAGAAAATATCCAAAATGACTTCGTGATTACATATGTTGATAAGGTCTCTGCTAATTATGCCATAATTTGTAATTTACTTTTACAGTAAAATATAAGTAAACACATTTTAAATAATAATTCCTTTCAAAAATCAATTCACATTAATAGAGAAGATGATAATTGTCTTTTAGCTTTGAACAAAAGACTGAATATTCATTTAAATAATATTAAATATCCAAGTATTTTTTTAACACCAAAATTTCATAAATGCCCTATAAAATTCCGTAGTATCACTAATGGATACAATACATATATCACAAAGTCTGGGAAGATCTTACAATCTCTTCTTCAAAATCTAATTGATAATTTACAAAACACGGCAATAATTAAAAATAGCTTAGAGATTGCTAGAGTTACTAAGGATATGTTAATTTTTTCCATGCATGGCTTTGATTTCGGGGACCTTTTTAATTCTATAGATATTGACGATATTATTAAGGTTCTACAGTTATTTTATGATAAATATGAATTACATACTTCTATGAAAAAAGAAAAATTTGATATTCTTGTTAACCTCGTATTAAAAGAAAATTTCATTGCATTTGATCAGATTCTTTATAAACAGATCAAAGGATTACCTCAGGGTGGTCCAGCTAGTAATTGTTTAGCGAACCTATATTTACGTTTTTTTTAAATAGATCATGTTGTAAATGATTCTTACTTAATTTATCGTTATATAGATGATATAATAATTTTTGGTAAAAATAGTGAATACAAACCAAATATTACGTTTTACCCTGATTATCTCAGCTCCTTAAAACTAACTTCAACTCTAATATGGTGGAATTCTTGGATTTAGACTTGCATCTTATTAACAATAATGTAGTCAGTAACATTTTTGACAAAAGAGATTCGTTTAGGTTCAATATAATTAAAATTCCTATATGGAATAGTAACTTGCATATATCAATTTACAGAAATATCATTTTGAATTTTTTATTTAGAAATGATAACTACCCACAAAATAGATAAATACAATAATATAAAAAAAAATTTCAATGTTGTTTAGATCATGAATACTCTTTTAATTTCTTAAGAAGTTATATTCATCACAAATACATTAACCATCTTGCTACTTCTAATTCCAAAACCACCACACAACAATAGTATTTCAAAGTCAGCATGTTAGTGGTCTTGCTGTGAAGATTATATCATAACACTCATATCACAGTTTACATTTTTTCCACACACATCTTGAACATCTTACACATTGTTGACAACCAACCAAATTAGAGCCTAGCAAATTTACATTTTTGATAATCAACCAATTCAAATTCTACCGTATTTGATTGTCGTCTTTTTTTATATCTGTCTTTGCTGGCTGGTTTAAAAGTTAGCTCAAAAGATGTGTTTATGTATTTTCGAATTTTTTAACTTGGTGAATAATCGATTTTCATTGATGTCAAGACGCTTGATTCTCTTCGTAAAAGCTCTGTGAGTAAAGAAATTTTGTTAAATTGTTTTTTGAAAAATACTTTTCTTATGTAATTGTTTTAGGATTTTTCTACTTTCCTTACGTAATTATTTTGAGATTTTTCTGCATTAAGAGTTTGGGAGAGTTTGTTACATAATAGTAGTGAGTGGTTTTATCGTACTCTCTGAGTTTTCCATACTTTGAATTTTTGTTTCTTTCATTTTATTTGGTTTTTCCTACCGAGTTGCAAAGGGGGAAGGTTGGCGCCTTCAAACTAGATTAACCCCACTTATTCGGTCCTAAGTCCGAAATTGCTTTCTGACTCGCTTGTTCTTCTTTTTTGTAGTTTCTTTTTTTATTTCTCTATAATTTTGTTCTTTATGTTCAGCTTTTATATTTTTATTACGCTATTTCTTGTTATGTTCATTATCTATTATTTCTTGTTTTTGATATATAATACATATTTCTTTCATATATATATGTATATATATATATATATATATATTTGTATATATATATATTTGTATATATATATATATACATATTTGTATATATATATATATATATATATATATTTGAATGTATATATATATATATATATATATATATTTGTATATTTATATATATATATATTTGTATATTTACATGTATATATATATATATATATATATATTTGTATATTTACATATATATTTATATATATATATCCCTTACACATCAAAGTTTTCTGGAATTGGATTATTTGTGAATTTACTCGAAGAATAATTTTGATGTCATTCTGTTTTTTTAATTTTATTTCCATTGTTATTTCAAGTAGTTACTCATGGAAAATTTTAGAAATATTTCACTAAAGCAAAGCCGACTTAATTTTAATTAAATTTGTGCGATTACCTTTACACTATTTAACATTTTTTCACTGTTTTAATCATATTTGGCTATTTAAGGCATCGTATTACTTGATAACTTAAATCCGATGCATCCATAAATCTAGTTTTTTTACACCTATTCCACAACGCGTATTTTTTTTGTTACTCAATTCTCACAAATGTGACTGAGTTAAATATTCTCTCTTCACTTAAAGAAAAATTTATGCTCATTATCAGATTACTATTGCAGCTACAACGCATTTAATATTACTGACCTATCTCCTGCAAAATTTGCCTTCTTCATAGACTCCCAAGCTGCAATTTTAGCTTTAAGCAGTAATACACCAACTGAATGCCTTTACAAAATTCAGTGCCGAAATAAAATTGCAGAGCTCATCTGATATTGCTGGACTTCAGCGTTTCAGTGGGTACCAAGTGATGTTGGGATCTCCTTCAATGAAAGAGTCGACCAAAAAGTCAAGCAGGGAGCGGAGTCGACTCGACCGAAAATTCCCTTGACCCTCAGAAAATCATAGAGAATCATCTCCACACAATTGATAAATTTACGGTCATGACCCAAAAAACGAAGAGTTTTGGAAAACCATGTGAAACGCTGGCCACTGTGGGCCCAATCCCGAGGCACCTAGAGAGAGCCGAGGCTGTTGCCTGCCTTTGCCTAGCTACCGGACATGACTTTTTTGGAGTATGCCTCCACTGGCTTAGCGTGGTTGCTAACAAGACCTGCCTACTCTGCCATCATGCCAGAATGGATGGCAACCACCTACTCCAATGCACTGGATACTATTGTCAGACCTGATTATTACTATTGCCAGAAGAGAGATGATATTGTCAATCATTGATAAAAAAAAATGTAAATAGGTCGTGGAGAAAAAGGTCTTACCCTCGGATTGCAGTTTATTTTGTTTAAAATTAGCCGTCACCTAAAGATTAAGTTCTTTCAAAATTGTAGCTGCAAAATCATGATTCTGTCAACGGCGTTTTTTTTCTATTTAACCCTGATCCTTCATGTAAGGAGGGAGATGTACTTTAAATTTGCCGAAGTTTGAGATCATCCCGTTATCCTGATATGGAAGTCCGGAGACGGGATGCAAGCCTAGTGCTTTATTTGACCGATGTTCAAAATTGAGAGATCCATCACTTAAGAACGTCATGTTATTTTACAGTTAAATGCATATAAGCAATCAAATTAAAATCCTTCAATCGAATATAAATCTATGTCTTTCTTATATCTTTAAATTTGTGTTATATACGAAAATAATCCAAAAGAGAGTTTGTGAAACGCCGAACTGGGGTTACCATCTCTTCATCTACGGGACTTATATTTGTAGGAATAAATTATTGATCCCCCCAAATTCGCCATAATAAATCTAATTTATTGTTGTCTAAATATACTGATCAACACAACACAACTCTTAATATAGGGATTCAATAAGGAGTGATACAACGTATTTCTAAATTCTAAGTAAATAACGCCTGAAATCATATTAACTTATCTTTATTAGAAAATATCCTAAGAATCTTTATCTGGCTTAAATTCCTTAACTCGTTAAAGCTCGTTCTATAATTACACTTCTATATTTAATATCTTACCAATAGCTCACGGAGTTCAACAACCCAGCTTTATGTCTTTTACTTCCAATCTACCATTCTACTACGGGATACTAAAGATACATTATATATCTATTAACTAATCTGCATATTGCGGTTTTTTCTTGAGAGGGTTGCATATGAAATAACGCCATTTTGGCCCCAAAGATTCCCCAAGAGGATTAAAAGGAAGGACGCTATAAAGCCCCTTCACAAGTTACATAACAGTTCTTACTTTTTTTGTAAATGCAATATACATTTTGAGTACCTTAAAAATATTCCCGCTATAATATTTGACCGAAAACGCAATTATGAATTTTACAGACATTTTAATCAGCATGTATGTAAATTCAGAAAAGCCCTTTTAATGAGTATATATACTTGAGGCATCAGTTCAACATACGCATAAAAGTAATCATATTTTTGTAATTTATATATATATATATATATATATATATATATATATATATATATATATTAGCTCCAGTAACAAAAAAAACAACTTCGTACAGCATTTCTACAAATTCTCAAGCCGTAGAATCGAAAAGCTTTTGCTACAATTTTTATAAAAGATTGATTATCCTCAAGGTTAAAGCTGTTAATTTGTTGTGACAATTGTTTTCATTAAATCATGCTAGCGAATAGAATAAATTAACTAACGCAAATTTTGATAAATTATTTAAAACCATTGCGAAGTTAATTTGTGTCATATTTAATAAACTTACCTTTCCGACTATTGCTTTGTTATCAGTTTATTATTAATGTATAAAAAATAAGAGTATTTAAAATGTATTCTGAAATCATGAATTTTTTCTGTGACTAGGTACTAAAATGATTGAAACATATTTTTCTCGTAGATTGAAACTATCAGGTTAGATATCTACATTTCCGGTTTAAAGCTCATTAGTGTATATATTTATTCTAATGCATAGATCATTCAAACAAATAATAACAAGACATTTTTCTGTTAACTTCTCTTTTTAAAACCCTTCCAATTTCTAACTGTACAAACAAACTTAAATTGAGAAATATATTTTATAGTGAAAATACTCGTATTTTATTAGAAAATTACAATAAATATCTGATAATAATACTCATAATGTAGAGTGTATATAGCTGCTTCCAAACAAACAAGTAATATATAAAAAAAAAATTAAGTCAATTTCTACATAGATCAACAAAGAAAAATTTTATGTTAGCTACTTTTTATTAAATAGTTACAATTAATATAAATATGTATATACACATGACATAATCGCAACATTAAAGGTTAATTATTTTTTATTAATTATAATTAAATTCTGGTAGTGCCATCCAAAACAATAATGTATAGTAAATTTCAGCTCAAATGAGTACTTTAAAATGTGAGTGAGTGAGTGAGTTAATATTAACGTCGCACTGTTCAACTACACGAGGGCTTTTGGCGACGGACCACGTAATTTTGAACCATGGTCAAGTGACGTGGACGACACCTGAGCTGGCACCCCCTCTCCTAACTACCACACCACACCAACGGGAGGACGTTTCAGCTCTCGAAAGATTTAACGTGCATCGCTGCCCTACACGGCGGGTCTTTAGTGGTACTGGGATCGAACGCATGACATGCCTGCCATGGTTGGATGCCTTAACCACTGGGCTACCGCAGCCCTTTAAAATGTGAGAAAAAAACCTTTTCAAGTTTTGACAAAAGACCCAAAAAGATATTTAAGTCACCAAAATTGATGCCAATGTGACTGTATTTGTAATTATTTAAATGATTAGTTTTAATTAATTAACTTTTATCAATTATAATTAAAAATACTGTAATGGCATCAAAAATAATCATGTATATAAAATTGCAGCTCAATTGAGCGCTTAAAAATGTGTTTTATTAACGATTGAAAGTTACACCAAGATAAATAAATAAATATATAGAGAGTGCAAGCTATAATAGTAGAAATTGAAAAATTGGTGTAAATAAATACGAGAATTCATCATATATTAGTATTATCAGTACTTTTGCAAAACTATAGAAACACTTTCACTCAAAAGTGTTACTTCAAACCTGTAAACAAAGTTTTCAGACATCACTTTTCATAGTTATTATTTTTTTAAAAATTTTACCTGTCTTTTTTCTACCATCATTAACATTAAGAATCTTTCAAAGTAAAGCTAGAAATGTCAGACGTACCATACGTCTTGGCTAAAAAAGTAATAGTTAGTCAAAAAGATTTTATGCTCTGTCAACTTTTTAAGTTTTTCAACCTAAAGGATCAAAATTTCTGAAATAAAAAAAGTGAATGGTGGTTTACCTTCTATTTAGAGAAGGTTTTTATCGAACAGAGTATAAACAGACGAGAAAAAAAACAGACTTGGTTTTTCTGTCACCTTAATCATTCCAAATATATCAAAATAAATCTACAAACGACAGCCACTTCCCACACTAAATATATTACGCGTCTAGATTCAAAAATAGTACTCAAAAAGCTCTGCCAACAGTTTAAAAATTTTCTGGCGTAAAAATGGAAAACTTTAGTTTATACTTTTTTCTTACATAAGTATTTATTTTTTCATAAAAACACATATTGTGTAACACAGTCTACTATCTAACATATTCTGCACTTTTAGTTTGCTCAACGTGTAGGTTGGTTAGGAACTAATAGCGTTGCTACTTCTAGACGAAATTTTTAAAATGTTTACTTTTTTGAAATTTTTGAAAAATAAATTTAAATTCAAATGAGTTTATCTTAAAGCTTTTCTTATATCATCACTTTTAATTAAATATCAATAACAGTATTATTTAGTATTAACACACTCATTAAAATAGTGAGTGTATGTTCTTTCTGTGATTATACTGAAAGTTCTAGCAGTTGTGTGTTTTTTTTAAATCGAAGGACCTTTAATGTTATAATTAGTTGCTTAATTACTCTTCCTAAATGTACCAAATTAAATAAAATTGTGTAATCAGTCTAAACTAATATTATCAGCTAACAAACATTTATTTCATTTTTAAAAGTTGCTGCATATTTATTTAATTAATAATTATTGTAAATGTGAAGACAATTTTTGAATTGTTTCGGATGATTATAATTCAACAAATATAGTTTTTGCGAGGAGTATCATAATTACATCAAATAAATATATGTGAAAAATATTTATCTTAATATATAAATAATTTCATAATTCCTGTTTGCACATTTGCCATTCAATTGTTTTAATAAAGAAAGCAAATATTAAGAAATTCTAACCATCTTTTAATTAATATTTGATTAGTACTTTGAAATTGATTTCCGACATTTTTTTTAACAAAAAAGGGACACTGGCATGGAATACGTATTTAGATGAAGTTATTTTTTTAGAAATCTGTAAAGTGAGATATAGCTGTTTGTTTTACAGTTTTTTATAGAGTCTAAGAGAAGAAAATTCTAAAAAATAAAAGTATCATTCGCGCGTACAATCACCAATACATGCACAGAACTGTGGGGGAAACTTCAAAAAATATCAGAAAAAAAATGATTCAAAAATAGTTATGTTTGTAAAATTAGTAGGAATTTTAATAATTTGAACTAATTTTAAAAATTAGAAAAATAAAATAATTGTTTGCTTAAAAATATATAGTATTTTGCTTATGAAATTTTTATTACATATGTGTTCGAATATAACTCATGTAATTTTATTCTTTTAACTATCTAAGTAAAAGAAATTGAGTACAGGGTACCATGTCCCCTTACATTTCATTAACAAAATACATAAATCAAAACCTGCATACTCAAGGATCACTTTAATGATTTTATTTAGACTACTTATAAACAAAGAGGTCGTGGAGGTATAGTTATTATAGAATACATGTACTTGAGATTAATTGAATGAATGCGCGAAATAGTATAGAAGTAGACAAATTTTATATTTTGAATTGTGTCTCAATTAGTAGAGCGTAAGGATGGTCAAGATCACATGTCCTTTCTCCACAAATACCATGAATTATTAATTTCACCTGTGCTCTTTCGTGGTTTTACAATTTATGAACTTTCAGCGAATTAACAAAGACTGAAAACGATTGCTTATTGTTAGCGATTGAAAGAGAGAAATGTATCAATTCGAGAAACGTAAAATCCATATTCAAATACTTTCTATTCAGAAGTAATTGAGTTCAAAGGGATTATTTTAATATGGATTAAATAGCATGTATATATTTATTTCAAATTTATAGAGACAGAATAAAATGTTTCTTTTGTTTAGAACTTGAAAAGGTTTAATAATTTGTTAAGACTACTGTGTAAAAGTTGCTATCACAAGTGAAATTATGAAAACATAGCAATTTTAATTATACTTTAAGCCAATATTGTGTCATGTCTCTTTTTATACGTTAAAATGTTTCTCAAACTGATGGGCACAAAATGGTGCATGATAACCCTTACGAGGAAGCACGAGCATACTGAAAATTTGAAAACAAAAGATTATACAAACACAAATTATTAATTTACTGAAAGAAAACAAACAAAATACATTCAAACATAATAAAATATAAAATACACATTAACACTCTTATAATGAATCTATAAATATATCACTACTGCACAATGCATTTTATAATTAATTTAACAATACTAAGTTAAGGAAAGTGTAATAATTACAAATCAACCCATGGGCTTGACATTTACAAATTTTTTTTTATAAAAACCAACACTTACCTTGGTAATTTGTACGGTTTATAATTATCTCGAAACTGCCGATTAAAAAAGTTACGGGATTCTCTCCCCAAAAACAACGTTTTCAACTCAGGAGCGTGTATACGATGTATTGAGATATGAAAAGTAACAAATAAGTAAAACACTCTCTGAAATGAGTAATATCTTCGCAAATAATGTCAAGGTCATTTTTTTACATTCGAAAGCCTTCGGAATAATTTTATGGATATCAGTGCGCAGAGAAAATCGTAGTTTAGAAAGACGTATATATATGTCAGGGGGATTTAACGCTTTGGCTGAGTGAGACATTTGATACGCCAGTGGCACTTAAGTGGTATTGTAGCTTCAGCTTCAAGGTATAGTATTATTGCATTCAACAAATTATTATTCTATGGAGGAGGGTGCGATGAAAAATTATGATTAAATGTTGGGTCAAACGTATTGCTAGTTTGAGAAGCACCAAGTTAAAATCCTTAAAAATATGTATATATATATATATATATACATATTTTGTGTATTTATATATATATATATATATATATATATATATATATATATATATATATATATATATATATATATATATATATACTAGCCGTAACCCACCCGCTTCACTGGGTATTTCACGATGTTGTATAAACGTATACTGTTTACATATAGTATATGAATTATTGATATCTAGCATTAAAATTTCGATTGAATTGAAAAATATATTTATAGCTCTAATTTACGCCTCTTGATATAAAAAGGACATAAATTAAAATATCTAATTTCTATTTAGAACTAAAATTAGAAAGATTCTTTTCGCTCACTTAACCTAATAATCAAGTGGATTTCCACCAAAGCAACTTTCAGTCGATCTCTACTCCATAAAATAAATATGCTTGCTAAATTTTAAGTCTTAATCTAACAAAGTAAAAACGGAATTTTTATCATCAATACCTCGTTGAGAACATTCTTAGCGGATTCCGATTCAAAAAAAGAAGCATGCAAACCAAATTTTATTACTATAGTCTTAGCAGTTCAAAAACGGAAATTTTGTCTATCAATATGCCCCAATAACTCTTCTTGCTTCCCCCTGGAGGTGATTTCCGTAAAATCCATTCTTAGTGGAACTCTATTCAATTAAAGAAACGTGCTCAACAAATTACAAGTAAATGGGTTAAATTCTAAAACAGGAATTTTTCTATAACACTCCTTAATCCCTTGCAACACCACTTCTTTGGGGATCCGTTTTCGAAAAACACTTTGTAAAAGGAACTCTATTCCATGAACGGAACATACCTTCTAATTTTCAAGCAGGTAGGTCTATTAGTTGAAAAGCGGCAATATTGATGTATTACGCCCCTTAATCCCCCTCAGTGAACCTTGGGGATCAATTTTCTCCAAAACTTTTTGGTAGCGGATCTCTACACAATGAACGGAATCCGCTTACCAAATTTTAAGACTGTACGTCTAATAGTTTAAAAATGGAAATAATTATCTATAATGCCTTTTAAGCTCCCGCAATGCCACTTAGGAAGCGATTTTCACAAAACCCATCTCATAGCAGATCTCTACTTAATGAATGGAATCTGCTTACTCAATTTCAGGATTTTACGTTTAATAGTTTTAAAAAGGAGTTAATTGCCTATAACGCACTTTAATTCTCTACAACGCCACTTGGGAGTCAATTTGGAGAAAACTCATTTTGTAGCGGATCTCTACTCTATAAAAGGAATCCGCTTATCAAATTTCAAGACTGTACGTCTAATAGTTTAAAAATGTAAATAAATATGCATAACGCCCCTTAAACGCCCTCAACGCCCCTTTGGAGGTCGATTTTAGAAAAACTCATTACGTATGGAATCTCTACTTTATGAAAGACATCTGTGTACCAAGTTTCAGGACTGTACATCTAATAGTTTAATAGTGGAAATAATAATCTATAACGACCCTTGGTTTTCGATATTTGCAAAATCCGTTCTTAGCTGATGTCTACTCCATGAAGGGAACCTACCTACCAAATTTCAAATCTGTAGGTTTATCTGTTCCGGAGATATCGTGATTAGTTTGTGAGTGAGTGAGCCGGTTTTCTCCTTTATATATATATTAGATATCCGAATGCACTGAATGGATCTATATTCACAAGTCAAATATGTAGTAACCTAGCTGACAAATACTATCAGCAAATCACATAACACCCTTTCCTCAACATTATTTCGTGAAATACACATTATGAAATATTTTCTCCCTTAAACATTTCACTTCTTTGTTGCATTCGGATTGTGTAGTATTTGCTCCGTACACTTCACTGTTTAACAATTATACTTTGGGTATCTTCAAAAAAGAGTTTGTTGACGCCTGCGTAATGATGACTGCGAGTATGACGTATGCGTGAAGATGCCTGCGTGCGCACCTGCCAACCGGACTATATATGGTCGGAGAAGCTGAAAGATTGAGATTTTGCTGACGTGGGTAATAACTTGTTTACATCGAAACCCACAATAACTTCTGTTACCTTTTTGGTTTTATTAAAATTTTAGTCGGAAAGACTTGGTCCGTCATATTATTAAAACTCGTGACACTCACGAACATTTTTTGGTCCGTCGAGCCGGAGTCACGAACTAAAGCGCGATGGATATTTTAAAATTAAACAAAGCTAAAACTTCCTTAAAAGGAAGTATTACTAGAATTGCAACCTTCATGGACAACGTGTCCGAACATGTTGACATCACCGAGCTGGAGGTCAAACTCAAGAAAATTGACCAACTCCAGAGGAAAATTGAAGAATTGAAGGAGCTACTTTTTGGATTAGAAACCGCAAAACCAACAGAAGAAGCGGAATTCGAAGAAGATTTATACAAATGTGAAACACGTCTGGACGATTTGGAGGTAAGAGTTAAAAAATTGATTAACTCAATTAATGTATCATTGTCTGTGACTGCAGTTGAAAAAAACAAATACGAAAATGGAACTTTTGCTCAAACAAAAATTCCACCTATAATACTTCCCACCTTTTCGGGAAAATATGAACAATTTAGTAACTTTAAATCCCAATTTGACGATTTAATTACAACTAACGAACAACTGACTCAGTCACAGAAATTGTATTATTTGAATTCCTGTCTATCAAATGAAGTTAAAGAATTTGCCTCCACTTTCGATACATTTCTTCGTTGTATGAAGCACTCGAATCCCGATATGATAACAAAAGATTGATTGTCGATATTCATGTGCAACAAATATTAAATTTTAAGAAGATAGAACGTGAGAATCCGAAAGAAATTCGTGAAATGATTGATTGCATTAAAAAAAAAACTTACGGGCTCTAAAATTACTAAACTATGAGCAAAATAATTTATTTAATGTATTTTATTAAATATTATGCTAAAGAAATTGGATAATGAATCACGAAAAATTTCGAACTGAGTTTAAAAAAAAGATGTTCCACATTTGATGAATTTATTGCATTTTTAGAACAACGCGAAACCATTCTTTATCCGTAGATAAAAATTGTATTGTCGAAACAAAAACGATATTAAGAAAATCTAACTTATCCTTTAAGACAAAACCAACCTTTTAATGAATCGATCTGTTGAAAACAAGAGTTGCATAGTTTGTAAGGATAAAACTTTACATCCGATATTTCGATGCAAAAGGTTTCTAGAATTGAACCCCGAAAAACGATTAGACTTAGTCCGTCTGCATAAGTTATGTGAACTGTGTTTGCGAAAAAACCACAAAAGGATGCAATGTACTTCGACGTATGTGTGCCCATGTGGCAAAAACATTCTCGCTCCCCTCTGTACTGCGGCAATAGATGACCGAAAAATGGGTTATTCCCTCTGCCGAACTTCCAGTACTAACTAACCCGGAGGACCGGGAATCGAATGTGGTGGATTCTTCCACACAGAACACAGTTTTGAGTAGCACTGCTTCTCAACATAGAAAGAACGTGTTAATATCGACTGGTAGCGTTTTCTTACGAAATAATGAAGGCCGAGAACTAAAATGTCCCGTCATTTTTGACTCAGCATCTAACATTAATATTATATCCAGAAAATGTGTGATTTTCTTGGTATTGCAATAGAAAAGATAAATTCCTCAGTTTCAGGACTCAATTCATTAAAACAAAACTTAAAGGGAAAAACTAATACTTTAATTTCTAATAAAAGTGGTACTTTTAGAGAAAACGTAGAATTTTTGTGACTGAAAAATTACCGGGTTGACACCAAGTGTTACGTTAGATGTTTCGGAAATAAAAATTCCTGAATTTTTAGAATTATCAGATCCCTATTTTTACGAAGCTAAGGAAATTCACGCTTTACTGAATGCGGATATTTTCTTTAGAATAATTAAAGATAACGTATATAAAGTAAATAAAGAATTGTTGTTTAGGGAAACTGAATTTGATGGATTGCTGGAGGACGACTCCAGGGAACCAATACTAATAACTTCTCATGTTACTTTCTTAAAGATAATGATTCGGTTGATGATACATTAAAGCTGTTTTTGAGCTCGAATCCCTTGGCATAAAAGATGACCCTTGCTATCGGAAAGATGACCAAGCTATGAATATTTTTAAGGAAACTGTACAATATAATAATAATCGGTATGTGGTTGAATTACCTTTTCGTAAACATTGGAACGAATTGTCGAATAACATTTCTGTGGCAAAGCAACGTTTCCAGAGTTTATGGGGAAGGTTACGAAGAGATAAAACCCTTTACACTCAATACAAAGAAACGATTCAAGATTATTTGAATCAAGGAATCATAGAAAAGGTCAATGATACTGAAATTAATGTACACAAACCAATGTATTACTTACCACACCAAGCGACAAAAAATGAGGGTCGTGTTACTACTTCTACTCGTATTGTTTTGATGCAGCTTCACACCAAGCTAACGAACTATCACTGAACGATTGCTTGTGGCCTGGACCTAATTTGAATCCTAATCTTTTAGATGTTTTAATTAATTTCAGGCTAAATCGAGTTGCAATATCATCGGATATTCGTCAGGCTTTTCTTCAAATTTGCTTGGCGGATAAACATAAAGATTTTGTACGGTTTTATGGACAGATAGTAATCCACGTATTGGGGAAAAGCTCACTTTGCAAGTTTATAGATTTAACAGGGTGATATTTGGAGTTAATTCTAGTCCATTTCTACTAGCAGCAACAATCAAACATCACATTGAGAAATATAACGAAATTCATCCCATAACTGTACAACATTTAGATTCTTTCATGTATGTGGATGATTGGATTACGGGACAGGATACTCGAGAGGAAGCTCTTTTCATGTCTCACCACGCTAAGAATATTATGAAAGAAGCAGGGATGGAGATGCGAAAATGGATCAGCAATGATACCGTTTTAATGGCTCAGTGGGCGGCTGAAGGTTTCGACACACATCCTATGGATGCATCCATCAGGTTAGGAACAAACAAAACAAAAGTGTTAGGCATGGCTTGGCAAACTCTAGATGATTGTCTGACGTTGGATACTAAAGGTTTGCTGGAATTCGTTTCGATAAACGAAAATACTAAAAAGATTTATGTTACAAACAATAGGGAAGATATTTGATCCCCTGGGATTGCTCTCACCCTTTACTATAAGAATAAATGTCTCATACAAGAACTTTGGATAAAAAAAATAACTTGGGATGAAATTTTACCCCCCAAAGTTAAAGGAAAAGTGGTTAATTTGGTGTAAAGAACTGCCCCTATTAGATAATCTTAGAATTCCAAGGTTAGTTCTTGATTCAACGAATGATGAGGTAAGTGACCTCATTGAAATTCACATATTCTGCGATGCCTCTAAACTCGCTTATGGTGCAGCAGCTTACGTGAAAGTAAGAAAACAAAATGAAGTGCTCGTAAATCTCATCACTTCAAAAACGAGGGTGGCACCCCTGAAAGCAGTTACTTTGCCTCGACTTGAGCTCCTGGGAGCTTTAGTAGCAGCTCGATTGAGTTCAAGGGTTCAAGAAATCGTCCGCAATAAAAAGGAGTGCAAAGTGTTCCACTGGACAGACTCCAAAATAGTCCTATTCTGGATTAAAGGCTCTTCTAAAAGATGGAAACAATTCGTGGCTAACAGAGTGCAGGAGAACTCCGAGCTAACTGATCCTGATTCTTGGTTTCATTGCTCAGGACAAGACAATCCCTCAGATTTCTTGTCTAGGGACTTAGTGTTGATACACTTATTTCCAACAACAAATGGTGGACTGGTCCAGCCTTCCTAAGAACTGACGAACTCCCCAAAACTGTCTCTGAGTGCCCGGAACTGAATGAAGTAGATTATTTGCCTGAACTAAAATCAAAGGACTCTAAAGAACATACTGTATTGACTTTAAACTTTAATCAAACATTTTTTGATCATTTACTTTCTCGTAGTAATAAGTTTCTAACTATCGTTCGAGTGTTAAGTTTTCTTTACAGGTTTCTATTTAACATTAGAAATCCAACTAACAAGAAAACGGGACCTCTTACTTCAGATGAGATGAAAGAAGCAGAAATTTATTTAATGAAACAAGTACAGCTTAGCTCATTCTGTAAGGAAATTAGAGCTATGCAAAATGGTGATGACATTTGTAATAAAAGTAAGATTTTAAATTTATCCCCATTTTTAGATTATAAGGGAATCATTAGAGTAGGTGGAAGGCTGAAACACTCTCGACTTCCTTATTCGAGTAAACATCCTATATTGCTTCCTGCGAAAAGTAAACTAACTATAATTATTGTTAAATACTACCATGAGAAATATTTTCATCTTGGGCCCCAACATTTACTTTATCAGGTTAGACTTAAATATTGGCCAATTCACGGGCGAAATATTTGCAGAAAAGTTGTGCATAACTGTGTAATTTGCTTTAAATTCAATCCTAAAATTTTTCTCAAAAAATGGGCGATTTGCCAAAGGAAAGAATAACTCCCGATAAGGTCTTTAATTCAACTGGAATTGATTTGTGTGGACCCCTTCTTTATCAAAAATAAGTATCAGAGGAAAGGTCCTGAAATTAAAGTTTATGTTTGTATATTTATTTGCCTTGTAACAAAGGCCATTCACTTAGAGATAATCAGCGACTTAACTTCGCAAGCTTTAATTGCTGCATTGAAAAGATTTATTTCAAGAAGGGGTAAGTGTCATAAAATATTTTCGGATAATGGTACTAACATGATAGGCGCTAATCGAGAAATAAAAGCTTTGTCTAAGTTAGTAAGAGATAGAGAAGAGTCTTTATATGCGTTTTCGCAGAAGAAGGCATTGAATGGTCATTTATTCCCCCTAGAAGCCCAAACTGGGGAGGTCTATGGGAGGCTAATATAAAATCTTTAAAATATCATTTTAAACGCGTTGCAGGAAACTCAAAATTTAGTTATGAAGAATTATTGACTTTAATAACGCAAATTGAAGCAATTTTGAACTCTCGACCTCTTACGCCACTTTCATCTGACGTAGATGATTTGGAGGTTTTAACCCCAGCTCACTTTTTAATCGGGAGACCGATCACAGCTATAGTGGAACCGTCTCTGTTGCAATGCGAATCAAATCGTTTAAATGTTTGGCAGAGAATAACTAAATCAGTTCAAACGATCTGGAAAAGGTGGAGCCTTTCATATTTAAATAGTCTGCAACAACGAAAGAAATGGATTGTTAATAAAGAAAATCTCAAATTGGGAGATATGGTTTTAATAAGAGAAGAAAATCTTCCTCCTTGTAAATGGTTATTGGGACGTGTTGTTAAAATATACATGGGAAAGATAAGAAAGTTAGAGTTGTAGATATTAAAACTGGTAAAGGTATTTATAAAGGTCTATCAATAGGTTGAGCATACTGCCTATTGAAAATTAAATGTGTATGGTTATTTATGATATTAACTTGGAATTTATTGTTAGAATTTTTGGTATTCTCGTGTATCAAATTATTTACTATGTATTATTATGTATTTTATTATTTGAGAACTTAAGCTATAATTCTCTCTGCTGAAATTTGATATTCACTTAATATTTATTAGTATTAATTCATGTTTAAAATTTATTGAGTATTTTTTGTTAAGATACAAATTGTTAAGTTCTTGCATGTGGACATAGCAAGGCCGGGCGGGATGTTGACGCCTGCGTAATGATGACTGCGAGTATGACGTATGCGTGAAGATGCCTGCGTGCGCACCTGCCAACCGGACTATATATGGTCGGAGAAGCTGAAAGATTGAGATTTTGCTGACGTGGGTAATAACTTGTTTACATCGAAACCCACAATAACTTCTGTTACCTTTTTGGTTTTATTAAAATTTTAGTCGGAAAGACTTGGTCCGTCATATTATTAAAACTCGTGACACTCACGAACAGAGTTTTTTAAGAAATAAATTTGAATTTCAACTTTTTAAAATTTATTTTGCTTTTAAGACAAAATTTTTTCTTTTACAAGAAATATTTTATTTTTTCTCTGCGAAATGGAATAACTTCCTACACGCACGTAAAACCAAATGATAGAAGATTACAGCTAGACACGGCTGTGCTTCCGTAAAATATCTGAAACGATCGATTTTTTTCTTATTTACAGGCAGCACTTTTAATTTATTAAAATTAATAAATTTGAATAATATGGTCAATTTTTGCTACATAACTGCTTAGAATCTCAGATTTTACGAACATTCAGAACTGTTAATATATTTTATTAATGTGCATATACTTCGGAGAAATAATTTTAATTGTACAATGGTTTTAATAAGTGTTAGATACATCTTAATATAACTTTGATTATTAATCAATCAAGCAATCACAATAAATTTTGCATTAATGTTAGTCCTAATTTTAGTAAAAACAAATTGCCTGAGAAATGGCATTTCATCTTCAGATATTTTCATCCATGATATCAGAAGGGCAAGATGAAAATTTTGTTAAACAATCAGTTGCATAAAAAGCAAATATTTAAAAATGCAGATTACAACAAAACTTATGAATGGGTTTTCGCACTCGATTTATCTTAATCTTATCAAATTCATCATCTCAAGAAACATGAATAAGTTAAATGCATAAGATTCTAGAACATCCCGTGGTAAAGATGTTTACTAATATAGAAAAAGAGTATCTTTGAATCACGAGTCTGTGAGAGTGGATAGCAATCTTTCGTTCATTTATTCGAACTAAGAATGGAATGTTATCTTTTGATACCACACTGCGCTATTACTTTCGCGTTCTTTCCTCTACGCGAATTAAAAAGCTTATCTCGTAGTTAAGTTAAGTGTATCTTTCTTTTGTAAGAATTAGTGTGATTATATTATTTTACCTTCTGTATCCATATCAGTTACTCGGTTACTTTAGAGGTACAATTTGTAAATTTTCAGAATGTTTCATTTGTTAATATATATATATATATATATATATATATATATTTGGTGGAAATTTAGCAGAATTAATTATTCAATAGTCTTCATGTAATTTTTTTTTCACATTTTAGTAAAATTCGTTTTATATTTTTACTCCCTAACAAATGTAAAATTACATATCGAGAAACTTTCAAGAATATTTAAAAATTTCTAAGAATATTTAATCAAATATTTGAATTCGAAAATATTTATAGAATGTGTGTTTAATAATGCCATTTGAATAAAATGTTATTTTATAGGAACTTGTATTCTTAATTAAATATAACCATATTAATAAATTAAGTACTACAGAACAATATTTAAAAAGTTTCAAATACTTAAATGTTTATACTTAACATATGTATATTTTGTAAAAACATTTTTCTACTGAAACATTTTCAGAATATATTAATTTAATAAATTCCATATTCTATTGTGTGTTTTTAATTCAAAATTCTAAAATATTTCTATTTGTATCTATTGATCTTAAATAAAATTATCACTAGTTTACAATACACGCGTAATACACATAAGATTAATTTATTTATTCAACAAAAGGCGATAAATACTCGTCTAAAATGAAGTTCATAAGCATATTTTTGTCATAATTTTAAAATGCCTCCAATAACACTGAAATATTTTATTTTATTTTGCATTTTATTTATTTTGAAGAACAGGTAATACAATATCAACCTAAAGTCTAATAAAAACTGTTGTTTAGTATTAGTTTATACAGAGCTACTGGATTGAGACCGTTCAAGCGTATGAGAATTTAACCTCCAGCTTTGGGAATATTACATTAAAACAGACAAGTTAGTCCGTTTGCAGTGAGAATGAATTCTCTTAATCATTTAGATAAGCGGTCCTCAAACTTTTGATCTCCGTAATTACCATTTTTTCCAATATATATAACAATGGGTGACACAATTTGACGAAAAATAATTTAATTTAAAGTACGACTTCTTAAGGTATCCAACTACGTTCGGAGCCGTGATTTTGCAAAAGCGTATAAATGGATAATATTTATGATATTTAGTATCACTTAGATTAGAAAATGCACATAAAATTGGTTTAAGAATAGTATTACAATAAAAATTTATTTAAGCAAAATATTTTGACAAAAAGTGAGTTTATAATGACCAATTTTCAAAATATTCTCCTTTTGTGAAAAAAATATATAATAATATTATTATAATATTTTGTCTGTATATAGCTCAGATCTCTCTAAAGAGGCACAACTAGAATTTTTGAAATATATAATTTAGAAGTGGGTTTATCTATATTTTACGGCTACAGGGGGGAGCAATTTTAAGAAAAACGCCGATAATTATTTCTATTGGAGGTAACTCTGAAAATAATGCGAGTTTTTTCAAAAATCCTTGTTCAAACTCTGGATAAGTTTTTACTTTATATAAGCAAAATATTATTTTAGAAGCATTTTTTTATAAAATGAGAACATTTTGAAAAAGGTTATTCTAAGTTAATTTTTTGCCAAAATATTGTATTCAAATATTTTTTTTTGTCAAAATGTCCTTGAAACAATTTTATGCACGTATTCTTATCTAAATGACACTAAATATCATGAAAATTATCCATTTATGTGCTTTTTTAAAATCATGGTTCCGAACGTAGTCGGATATCTTAACATAATTTAATTCAAATGTTTTCAGTGGTAATTTGAAACATCAAATGTTATTCATTGATTTTCCATTTGTTTCCTATTTATAAATCATAATATTTATTACAGAATTTAATAGAATAATGGAAATTTAATCTTGGATTTAATTCTTATTTCTTTGTGGTTTTTTCCCCTTATCTGCTTATTCTAGTAGTAACGTCTCATATTTGCAACATAAGGCCAATTAATGTAAAACTCTTCACAAATCATGCACATACTGAAATCTATTTCAATTAATTTGATTACAACTTGGATGGGATAGAGTATTTGAAATTTATTCATGAATTTATTTCTTTGTTTTTATTATATTTCAGATACTATTTATTTACTTCAAAAGAAATAAAAGTTGGTCGTTTTCACAAAATTTATATGTTTTAAGTGCGCTCTTCATTCTAAAACATATGATATGTATCTTAAAATAAATATTTCAAAAGGTAAAAACATTTCAAGAAGTTGAATACTACAAAAATCTTGACTAGGGGTTGGCAACCCAAGGTACGCGAGCTATATGTGACACGTGGTACAATTATCAGTAGCACTCTTCAATACTCTACAAATCTGTCATTGTTTGAGTGAATTGAAGTTGCTAAATTTTTATAATGGACCTTACTTGACTAACATCTTCAGAAATATGAACATTAATGGAATTATGAAAAAAATCTGAAAGATACATCTAAAGATAAATTTACAGCTATTTGGTAAATTATTGAATATCATTATTGTAGAGATTTAATTGTTTGAAATATGAAAATTATATGTACTCTGCTTTTCGCTTTTGCTTACACATATCTAAGTAAAAAAAATATTTCCTCATATAAAATATATTTTGAATCTTTTCGGAAACTGTTTAACAACTGAATGTTTAAAATCGTGTCAATCAAGTCACAAATTATATCCCTGATTTTGAGATAAGAAAGTAGAGAGGTTCAAACACTAGGTTCGCATTAGAATTTTATTAATTTATTTATTTAATAATGAAAGGAAGAATACATATAATTTATGTTGTATGTTTCTTATTTTTATAACTATGTTCAAAAGTAAATAATATGTGTAAAATTTTATATTATTTATTTATTTTATTAAGGAAATTGTTATATTTTATGCTGTTTATTTTTATGTTAAGAAATAGTTTTAAATGATGCAAAATTAATGTATAATAAAAATACAAATCTATATTTTTTAACTCAATTCTCTAACACTGCATTGATTATCACATGAATCAAATTGTTTCAAAAATATCCTAATGTACGGTACGCTGAATCATACCAGTAGATTGGTTTGACACGCCAAGGCTCAAAGATTACCGACCCCTGACCTAGATCAATCAGTTCGGGTTTTCTATTCGCATATAGTCTACATTTGTTATGTGTTTTTTACCTTATATAATTTAGTTGAAATTTATAAATGATATCATTGTTATAACAAAATAATTTATTTTTTGCTTAGAACGTGGGGATGTTGAAATCTGTATAACGGAAAGTATTAATTAACAACACAACAATGAAAATTTATTTGAGCACATCCACAAAAACATGAAAAAGAAGAGGGGGAAATATCTCACGAAACAGCACATCAAGCAAAAACAATCCAAATTGCAAGTATTCCCATCAACAGGTCAAATTGGGGGCTCACAGGACCAATGTTCTTGAGCTCGAGTACTTTTTCGGGCATGGGTCTGTTGATGAGCAGTTCCTCACTAACGGACGTGACCACATTGGCGATGGAAGCGGCACACGTGAGTCGGATGTCCCCTGGGGGCAGGTGATGAGACGTCAGGGGGATGCTGATGGAGGAAGAGGAGGATTCCAACTGGTCCGAATGCCGGATGATCTCCTGGGTGTCACGAAGGGTAGCGGAATCCATCTGAATGGGAAGGAAGAGAAAAGTTACATAAGATATTCATTACCACACGTGAAGATTAAACTGTTGTGTCATTTATATCCATTAACCCGTTCAAGACCATTATCACATATATGTGATCATGCATTTCTTCTTCCAGGGCCCACGGTATCATATATGTGATTGCATTTTCTCTGCCCGGAGGCCCATGATCACACAGGTGTGATTGGAACGTTTTTAAATAATTTATTGAAGCACTAGGAGGTGGTTAAAGCTCGTTTTTTTTCGAATAATGTTTCACAAAACTTTAAACATCTGCATGTGTTGTCGGCTTTGAGGTTTTATTAAAATTAGATCCGGGATATTTATGAATGTAACCCACTGCTAATTTTTCACTATTTCAAAAGGATCGGCATTTAAAAGCTCGTGATTTATTGTGCTCTGGATTTTTGTTTATATTTTGACTAAAGTTAAAAAATGGCAATATTATCAGCTAAAAAGTAATTTTTATTCTCCAAAAACGTTTGAAAATCGGATAATCAGAGGAAAACACGAGGAACCATGTTTACCAAAAAATAACCGCGTTTGTTCTTACTGATTCACACTGAACCATAAAAACAGAAAACATGATACTAATGTGATACCAAAAAAGCCATAATGATTAATTAAAATATATATATATATATATATATATACATATATTAGCTGTTATTTAAAAGATTTGCCTCAGTTCAAGTCACAACAATTTTATGTGAGAGTAAATTTATCGTTTGTCATTTGCCAGATAGTGTTTTCTAAGTTTTGCATTTAATTTATTTTAATCATCATGGTGAAAAGAAGGAAAAGAGTATTTTTTTTATTAAAATAAAAACATTTCCTTTAAAATTCATCTTTTTTTTAAATGTAGCGAAAAATTTTGTACTGTGTTTTCATATATTATCAATAATAGTTAATTGTCAATGTTAGCGGATTTGATAGCATTAACGAATTTTTAAAAGAAATTAATCTTGGCAGTTAAATTCACCTACCCATGCGTTCGAATATTCTCGGAAACTGCGGGGCTGGAGAAACGTTTCTTTATCCGTTCACCGGTCCTGAGGGGATTAAAGTACTTTCTTCAACATGAAAGAAACATTACACTAATGAATAAGTACTCTCTCCATACATTCCATATCTTTTTGTTCCCATCAGAAATACAGCATGAACATATATGAGAATGAGGTCCCCATACATTCACCTCCTACGATTAAAGTTTCCACCGAAACTAATAGTCTTTTTAAAGATGGTATTGACTCTAAAATCAACCCCAAGAAGGCTCTTTCGTTAACTACTTTTTAAACTTCTAGAATTTCGTGCACTAAAAGTCGATCGAACTATCTTGTTTTCAGGTTCTATCATGTTTTCTTGTTTCAAAAAGATGTAAAATTAATATTTTGTTTTGATCATTTTTTAAGCTACAAATATCCGCAGTGTGTTACTTATAAAAAGCACGTTGTATTGTTAACATTATTCAATTCCTATAGCTCATTCTCCCTCTCTGTATATGTATTTAGCTTGTTCAAATTTTCACTCGTTAATAAAATACTCTGTATTCAGCCAATCAAGTTCAAATATTTTTTTAAAACTTATCGTGGATGAAACTTGATGTTAAGAGTCCTTTCAAATATTAATTAATTAAATTAATTACTGGTTTTCAATGCACACTTAGATTCATCTCCATTATTGCAACAATGTAACTGTTAAAACAATGACAAAAGTTGGAGTCGAAAACCAGTTTTTCAGCCAAACCGAGTGAGCAGTGTTGCAACAATGCAGACAAATCATGTTTTTTTTTTCAATTCCTACTAGTAGTTCACTCTCTCTGACTATATATACAGAGTGTTTTTTTCCAGGTATAGAAGTTTAAGTTGGCATTACTTTCAAAGATGGCGACCGATTTAACAGTTAAGTGATTTATTCTCAGTTTGGTTTGGCAATTCATCATCATGAATGGATTCACGCCTGATCAACGCTTTCAAATTGTGCAATTTTATTTCGAAAATAATAGTCGCGCGCGATTTTCATAAGCGACGGCGCAACATGTCACACAGCTCGTGCCACAATCGATTTATTGAAAGACACGTTTGGTGACCGCCTAATTTTACGTTTTGGACCTGTGAATTGGCCTCCAAGATCTTGCAATTTAACATCGCTAGACTATTTTTGGGGGGCTATGTAAAGTCATTGGTCTATGCCGATAAGCCACAAACGCTTGACCATTTGAAAGACAACATTCACCGTGTTATTGCCGATATACGGCCACAAATTTTGGAAAAAGTCATCGAAAATTAGACGTCCAGATTGGACTACATCCGAGCCAGCCGTGGCAGTCATATGCTAGAATTCATATTTAAAATGTAATGCCACAAGATTATCTTTCGAATAAAAAAATTCATGTCAATCTCTCGAATAATACATCGTTGTTTTATTGCAATCTAAAGTTCTATACCTCTCAAAAAACACACCCTTTATATATATATATATACTTACTGTTCATCCATTTAAAGTAGAGATTGACTTTTTTTATATTACTTGTTTTTTCACATATACTACAGTCACACACAACTGTTCCGAACAACAATTTTCGCTTAAATCTAGCATTCTTGTAAAGTAATGTGAGATAAAAGAAACTACATTAGGTTTATACTATTAAGAAAGACCTTTTTGATTAATATTCAATATTTTTCTAATACAACTTTAGCATAATTTGATCTAAACATATGTAGAAAAAAAAAGGATTTCTGTAATGCTATACTGGGGGTCGCGGGTCGTAATAAAATGTTTATGAAATATTTTTATTAAAATATATTTTTTATATATACATAATATAGATATAGTTTAAAATGTTATACAAGTCATCAAAAGTTTTAATGTAATTGTACTCAATGCTTAAAATTTAAATTATCTGTAATGTCCAGCGTCAATAGAAGAAACAATTTATTTTATATAAAACATTAAAGGAAAGTACACATACGATAATAAAAGTTACTCATTTTATTATATAAAAATTTTTTAATGAATGAGAGCTTTATTTTTAAGACAACAATATATGCTTCGAAAAACTTACGAGTAGAATTGTACTATTTTTCTCACAAATTTAAAAACTTAAGTATTATTTTATTCTAATCAGTATCAAAAAGAATGTGTCAGTTGGAATTGTAATAGTAAATTCAGGAATGAAGATTCATTTAAGTTTTCAGACTTATTTTTTTTTATCGAAAAATAAATGAGCGTTTAATTTTAGGTCAGTCAAAAGGAATAATATTGGTTTTTTTTCATTAAAGAAATTAATATTAAAACATTTATCTTATTTTTTTGATAAAATTCATAATTAGCTAATTTAAATTAAAACTTAAAAATGATACAGTAATTTTATTTTAGGATTGTAATTTAAAAGAAAAATATTTTTCTGTAATTAAAAACTAACTGCATTTAGGAACCATGTTTAAAAACTTTTTTTAGTGTTAGAATGCTTAATTGCCATTTATTTTCATTTTAAGTGAAAATAATCAACATATTCCTCTTTTTTTAATATTTAAAAATAATACAAAATATACAGATTTTCTCTTCAAAACATTTTTGTAAGTTTGATCTAAACAATATTTTTATTATATTTTAAATTTGATTAGATTTTACTAAGTAAGTTTAATCCAAAAAAACGTGAACTTTTTTGCATAGTTTTTTTTTTATAAAATAATTATATAATACTATATTCTAAGGAATTTCAATTCTATTTTTGTATTATTTTTGTAATCTTAAATTATCGTATATTCTTAAAACAAATAAATTTTGTCAATGATTAAAATATTCAAATGCAATATTACATTCTAATTAGTATTCAAAATGAAGGTATTTAAATACTTTTTTAGTTTTTTGTGTTGCTGCTAATGCTACCTAATTGACAGTGTTAAATTGAAGCAATAGTCTTGTTTTTACTCTTGCCGTTAACTCGGCTTTGAGAACCATGACACTACAATTTGGTTAAGTGCCTCACCAACTTTGAGACAGAACACTATGGGGAGTATTCAGATGCACCTTTCCACCAACTTCACGAGATGATTTGCTACTCGATGAACATTTATAGTGTCACCATGCTACACAGACACTATACATTTATAAACATCCATGCTTTCTACGGGATTTGAACCCACGCCCCAAGACACAGAATTTAGCGTCACAAACCACGCTACTGTGCGGGAGGCTTTAAACTTGTTTAAAATATAGAAAACAATTCTATTGAGTATCAATTCTTACAAAAACTAACTTCAATTTTCTTATATTACATTTCTTTATGATTAGAATTTTATTAAATCTTTGTAACTCTTGAGCTCATTTTTCATTTTAAAACTGAAAATGCTATAAACTTTTCCGTTTTATTGTAGCTATATAATAACAAATATAATTAGTCATTATTATTAATTAATATTGCAATATTTGGTGTATAATTCACATAGTAACAGTAATATCCCTGCTACGTTATTCTAGCAATTTTAGTTTGTTTTTTTGAAAAGTTAATTTTTTCAAACTGCAATTCCGGTGTATTTTGTAAGAAAGACTGTTTTATTAGATAGTCGGAATTATTATATTTCAATGCTTTAAAATTTATTTGATTGAGAAACATAGCACAGATGCAAGTTTATATGGAATCACAATCAAGTTTTATTCATATAAGCATAAGCAGTATTATTTCTCGGAGAATTAGTTTTTCTTATTTTTCTTCCGTTATTGTTTTGTCTCTTCGACTGAGAACGAGTATTACTTTCATAATTTAAGAAAAGTAATATTTAAAATTGTATCTGAAGAAACACTTTGAATGAAGCCAATTTATCCCACAATATTGCTTATTTCACTGATGAAAAGAAATTACCTAAATAATAGTCCATCATATATATATATATATATATATATATATATATATATATATATATTGCTTTAAACTCTGTTTAAAAAATTAGCAGATGAAATGCATTTACTAATTAGTAATCATATCAAGTACTTAAACAAGATTCCTTGCGTTAATTAATACTATAGTATGTAAAGAAACTATGATAAAGCATTTTTAAACAACATTTTGTTTCGAAAGAAGGGATATTTTGCTCAGATATGTGAACCCTAAATAAATTAAACGATGAGTCAAACATATCAACAACTTATTCGAAATTAGGTGTTACAATATTTCTGAAAATAACTCATCGGATTCAAAGTCTACAAGGAATTATCAGTACTGTGATTTGAAATAAATGATAGCAAATAAATCTGTTTTAATAAAACCCTAAGGTAACAACTAAACTTATCCAATAATTACCATTATAAGCACAATTCTCTAAAAATGTCACACCAAGAAAAAGTACGTAAACTGTAGTGAAAATTCACTTGCAAAAGGCTTTTGCTTTTTTAAAAAAAAATTACTTGAATTTTAAAATATTACATACACACCCAGATGAATATTAATTTCTTTTTTTCAGCGCTGTTTGTGAAAAGTTCTTCAAAACTCCAAAACTTCAAAAGTCTATTACATAGATCATCCTTATCTTCTACATTTTTGAAGACAGAAACAGAAAGGAGATGAACTACCCGTAAGTTCTTACTTATGCAGTCATTTTCAAATATTCTTATTATACTTCAAATCCTTCTCTTATTTCATTCAAAAAGGAACTGGTCCATACGGGGTTTTATATATTTAGATTGAGATGGTAAAATTTATTAAAGTAAAGCTTACATATATAAGATAAGGTAGGTTTTTTAGTCACCAAATTCCATTACTTAATGCATATTTTATGTGAATCTAATTTTGCTAGAATGTTTTTTTTATCATGAATAATTCATTTTTCAGGAGTGTACATTTGATTCAATATTTATAAATGTGTACTAGCCCTTGAATTCAACGATATTCTTGAATGATTTGTTATTTATTTAAATTTTTGAATGAAATTTTATACGCAAGTACATAGTAGACCAGAAAAACACATTTCATGCATTATTTAAATTTTTTTGTAATTTGTGAAGAATCTGCATGAATGAAATGTGCAAGATTACTAACGGTTAAAATGCATTTCAATTAAAATTACTACAGCTGTATTGTTAATAATTGTCGTCTAATTTATAAACAAAACTATGAAATCATGTAATTAATTTTCGAATTAATTTTATTTTAACTATAAATCCATAAATAATAATTGCTTCCAAAAATGTAGAAGCACTGACTGTAACCAATACAAATTATTTTTAAACAAAATTCGAATAATTTTATTGTATAGATATAAATATAATTAAATTTAATATAAATTATTGTCCCCCATCACACCGAAATAGTTCACGTTTTTGTACACATGAAGGAAATTTATATTTACACAAATGATTCTTTATTTTCAACTGCAATTACTAATTATCCACAACGTATTATCGATGCAAAATGTATTTGGTATAGATATTTCTTAGGATTTTATATAAATTTGCTTATGTGAAATAGGTTCTAGTTACTTACCCCTTTCCCCTATCCCGACAGGCAGTAACTTTAGATCGAGACCCACAAAATTTGCCCTGGCAAATTGCTAGTTGTACGCATATCGTTAGCCGTAGCTTTGAGCATGGATAACGAGAGAGGTATTTTACCTTTATTTCCCTTGCTCCACTCTTAAGATAGAATTTGAAGCTAGACTAATATTTAGTGTCCACATGCCACGAAGGCACAATACATTTACAAACACCCATGCCTTTTCCAAGAATTGAACCCAAGCCCTACGGCACAGGAGTAAACGTCACTATACCAGATGGGTGGCTGCTTATTAAATCTAACAACACCTATAAAAATCTTGGTAAAATTTTGAGTGAAATAATTCAGAAAGGAAGCTTGATTCGTCTTATAAAAACATTTTATTTGAATAAATTTCACTCACGAACATGCTTTAAATCATTATTTCTATAAATATATTAACCTGGTTTTAATAATATAAATTTTAGCATCCTTTACTATAATTAATATTTCTGTATTATGAAAGCAAATATTATCTATATTCAAAAAGAAATGTTTGATTTATAGAATTTATTTAAAATTTAAATTAATGCACGTCTCCAGAGAGTTTATTTTCATGTTGTAATCTTAAAGCATTGAGTCCATTTACATGTCAATGCATACATATTAATCAATGGAATCAGATTTTAACGAATGAAATCATATATTTACACGCATTTTTGGAATTACAATATTTAAAATGCCTTTTGTTATCTAATTAAATAAAGACTTAACGTTGGGTAACATATTGCTAACTCTCATATAGACTCTCTCCTTCAAAAGAATTTTAAATGTCCATTAGAGAATTTTACTAGAACTAATGATTTCAAATGAGTAGCGCATAAAGGACCCCATTTCATATTGTAGATTCTTTTCGAGAAAAGCATTGATAATAAAATATTTATTTACCATAGATTTAACAGCCTTTAGTATGTGATTGGAGTTGTTTATTTTAATATATGTGAAAAATGGTGATGTGGTGTTCATTCATTTCCGGGAATAAGTTACACAAATCAGTGAAATGAAAAGAAACCAAGGAAGTAACTGGAAATATATATTCCATATAAAATAATATGAAGTTGAAAGGACATTTTTCGTATCCAGTATGCACAATTTAAAATAAAAAGGGGGGTAGAAAATAATATTAAATATAATTCATTGTTTTACCCATTAATTCCTTTAAATTATTCTAAAAAATTCCCTTTGGCAAGTAGATCTTTTCAACAATTTAATTCTTATTTTAAATTTTGTTTTGAAAGTGTAAACTATTTCTTAAATTACTGGGTACGAACTTTAGTTTTAAATTGTCTGATACACACATTATTGATTTTTAATAAATCTTTTCATATTTAAGCCTAGGATAAAAATGCTAATTTCTAAATTTTCTTTTGAAAGATAACTACATCTATCAAGCATAAGTCCATAAATATATTTATAGCATATGGAGGAAAGTATCTAATAGTAGCAAAAAAAGCTTAGAGAGGAAAATCACACACACACACCTGCACTGATAAAAATATAAAAGCCTTTAAAAAACTCATATTTTAACTATGTAAAAGAATGTGGTTTTCATTTTTACTTCACTGAGAAAACTTCAAATAACTTTAAAAGTATTTCAATATTTGTTTTACAGTTTCAAGCCATGATTTTCAAACAGAAAAGTTTCAAAAAAAATATAAATAACTAACTTTCTGTTTAATTTTTTTTTACTTTTTAATCAGCTTCTTTTAAAGATAAATCCATCGTATTTAAATAAGTTTACCTGTATTACTCAGCATATAACGTTCTAATATGACGTTCAACTGCAGAAACATTTTGACTAAGTTAATAAATATAAAAACTTATATGTATTAACTTAGATATCATTAGAACTGTTGTAGAAGCTTTTTTTTGTTGTCTGTGACGAATAATTTGTAGTGACAAAAATACTAAAGTATAGCATTTAATTATAGCTGCGAGTGTTATAAATATTTATACTTCCTACAATTTATTCAGGATAACTTTTTGACTTCTATTAGTAACTTTTATTAATCAAATAAATAAACTTTCGTATCTGCAAATTTTTAAAACCCCTTTTTTCAGTTTTTAATTAATACTTTTAGAGTTCACTCTCTCCCTATATATATATGTATATGTGTGTGTGTATGTATTTAAAATTTCTATCATTAATAAAATACTATTTATTAATCCATTCAAGTTTAAATACATTTTTAAAACATGTAGTGAATGACACTTTTTATTAATACAGTGTTATCTAATATTAATTCATTAATTGAATTTATTTAATTAATAGATAGTAACAAACAAAGAATAATAGTCCAACAGCATATATAGAAAATGAAATTGTTCGTTGTGTCCCTGTAGTGCAATGGATAACACTTTGGACTTCTAATCTAAAGTTCGTGGGTTCGAATCCCACCTGAAATGGCATTATTTCTAAGAATGCATTTTTTATTATACTTTTTTTATTAGAATAATTAAATTTAATTAACGAACAAAAATAATAGCAAAACACCCTATATAGAAAAGAAAATGGAAAATTGCTGGGAAAATTGATGTGTATTTTGTCACTTAATAGTGTGGGATTCTTTCATAGGTATTTACATATTCATATTAATTTTAACTATTTAATAAAAATTAACTAAAAAAATATGTTTCTTTGCTGACGTAAGTTGGAATATTTTTATTTTTGTTATATTACTTGTTCTATTATTTGAAGATGAAAATATCATCTATATTGATACATCGAATGCATTATCAAGTAGGGTATTTTCTCAGTTTTAATTGTAATTACGGCCCTTATTTTTTTTAATAAATAAAAAATGTGTTTAAAAAGGCATTTAAACTGACTGAATTTTTAATTGAATAATTAATTTTAGTTAGCAGTTTCATTTGTAATAAATAAATTAAAATAACTCCTATGCAATTTGACTTTATTTTTAAACATATTTTATTTTAATTAAATTTATTAAAATATTTTCTTTCCATTTCACATGGTGAACCTTTATTCAGTTTAAGATAATACATAAAGAAATAAGTTAATTTAGTATTTAAAACAAAAATTGACCGAAATTATTAATTTTATATTGCTTCAAAATACCCTTGCATATGTAATGCATTAAGAGGATTTACTTTAAAAAAAATTCTTGTTAACAATCGTTATTCATAAGAAAAACAATATATTTTTCAATTTTTTAACACCTGAAACATTTGATTTCCGTAAAAAAAGAATATTGGATTTTCTTAGATTCTTTCTTTTCTTTCCTCCGAAAGGTGAGTAAAATTCTAACTCAAAATGAAGTTCTTACTTTTTTCGCTGTAGGAAATAGATATGAATTAAAATAAAAGGTTCTAAGTGAACGCTAGAAACCTATGTGTTAAGATTGATAAAAATTTACTTATCTCTGCAAATGATAATTGAGTTTATCTTTATTGATTGTATTAGATTGTTACAATGTCTATCAAGCTGACAACTGTAAACGTTGCCTCTATTTTTTGACAAATTATTACAAAACACAATATTTTAGAACCACAGCTATTTGAAATTGAAGATAGTAGAAATCATAAAAAGCTTTCTTTTAAAAGTTACTCTCTAATCATATTTTGAACTTTCTGTAAAGTATCCTTTGAAAACTAGATTTACAATTCTTAATAAAAGCATAAAAATATAAGTATAGTAATCTTCCTTTCTTCATCAGTGGCTCAACGATCCATGTGGGCCTTAGCTTTCTCATGAAGCCTTTTTTTAGGTTAGCCTTCTTCCTGCTAGTGTTCTTCAATTTTACGTTCTCAAAATTAGAAGATTTTCTTCTAGGCCATCAATCCATCTAAGATTTGGTCTGTCGTTTCTTCATGTGCCAAACGGTTCGACATTGAAGAATGTTTTTAGTGGTGCGGTCTTCATCCATTCTGACAACGTGGTCTGTCCATTTAATTCGTTGTACTTTGATGAAGTGAATGGTGTTACTGGAATGGTGTGGTTCTTTATATGAGTGATGATGTAATCTAAGGAATGTTAAATTTAAAAAAAATCATGATGCATAAAGCACCTTTCTCTCGATTTATTGAAAATTATTTAGAGTGTACATTGATACCTTGACACACACACACACACATATGCTACCCTGACTTACATGAACCCGGATTTACGTAGTTTCCAAATCTCGTCGATTTGTCTTTCGTTTGAATATATATATATATATATATATATATATATATATATATATATATATATATATATATATATATATATATATATATATATATATATATATATATATATAAACAAGTAATATAAAAAAGTAAGCCATCTCCTACTTAAATCAACAAAGAAAATTTTTTAATTTAGCTACTTTTTATTAATAGTTAGAATTAATATAAAATATATATATATACATAGGACAGAATCCCAACATTAAGTGGCAATTAGTTTATACAAACATCATTTAGGTATCGTATTGTCATCCAAAACAATCGTGTATATAAAATTACAGTTCGTTCAACTGAATGCTTTAAAACGTGAGAAAAAAAATCTTTTAATGTTTTGACCCGAGTTGCTAAAAATAAAACCAACGTGGCTGTATCTGTAATTATTTAAATATTTAGTTTCAGTTAATTAATTTTAAATATTTATAAATAAAGTATTGAATTTTCACCCAAAAACAATAGTGTATAGAAAATTTCAGCTCAAATGAGCGCTTTAAAACATGAGAAAAAACATTTTCAAGTTTTGACACAAGTCGCCAAAATAGCCGCTATGTCGCCAAAAGTGATGTCAACGTGGCTGTATTTGTAATTATTTGCAAAAATTAGTTGTAATCAATTAAATTTTATTAATTATAAATAATTTACTTTATTGTCATTAAATTAATCATGTATAAAAATTTCTGCTCAATTGAGCGCTTGAAAATGCATTTTATTAATGATTGAAAATTCGACCAAGATAAATATCAGTTTGGGGGAAAATAAATCCATTACTTTTGCAAAATCAAGACTTTATTTAACAGGCTTCCGATTGTCCGATTTAGATCAAACATGCCCGTTTCGTTGTATAATGTGTTGTCATTTTAAAGGTAGCTTCAGAATGACTCTCTCATAGAAGTCTTGGCCCTTATTGGCGAAAACATCTAGTAGTCGATTTTCACAATCTTCTCTTGATCCCAAGTTCTTATCAATGAGGAAGTTTTGCAATACGAGAAAAAGGTAGTAATCGCTTAGTTCCAGGTTCGGACTATATGATGGATGATTTAAAACTTACGAACGAAACTCCCAGAGGTTCTGGCGAGTTACTACAGAATTGTGTGGCCTGGCGTTGTCCTGATGGAACATAACACATCTTCTGTTGGCCAATTTTGGCCATTTATGGTCAATCTCTAGCTTCAAATGGTGTAGTTGTTGACAGTAGAGATTTGAATTTTGTGTTTGGTCATGCGGAAGCAACTCCTAATAAATCATTAATTTCCATTCCAACCAAATACACAATAGAGCCTTCCTGGCCGATAGTCTTGGTTTGGTCACCGTTTGAGCTGCTTCACCACACTTTGACCACGCAAAATATTGTAGTACATGAACCAGTTTTCATCCCCAGTCACCATCCATTTAAGAATTGGGTCGATTTCAAACCGTTTGGCCAAGGTTTCTCAGATAGAAGTTAGACCCATCATGTTTTGGTGTTAATTGGTGCGGCATTCAAACATCGAGATGCTTTTTGAATCCAACTTTGCGCAAATGGCTTAAAACTATTTTGCGATCGATCTTTAGCTCTTCAGCGAGGCTACGACTACTAACATGCTTGTCAATTTCGATTATTTCTGTGCTTTTATCGACAACGGGCCTGCCTGTGCGAGGTTCATCTTTAACATCAAAAATACCTGAACGGAATCGACGAAACCATAATTGCACGTAATTAGATGTTACAGTATTGACACCATAAACACCATTCGCAATTTCATCCACCTGGCTTGCATTTTTACTTTTATCAAAGAAAACTTTAAAAAGAATTGAATTTTCTCTTTTTTGATTTCCATTTTTAACACTCCGAAACCCACAACTGAATGGACGGAACAAAAAAAAATCAAAATCATATTTTAGTGTGAAACGTCATCTTGACTAAAAGCATAAATTTCAAATTGTTTGATCGATACTTCACGGGATATCGACACTACAGCCATCTACCGAAAAAAAATGGATTTCTTTTTCCTCAACCGAATATATGGAGAGTGTTAGCTAATAGTAGGAATTGAAAAAAAAATGGCAAAATTCTTAATGGATTGAAGCAGTTGTCCATCTTACCCGGCAAATAAATTTAGAAATGTATAGTGGTAACTTTCAAGAACTGCGCTGGATTTCCCCAATCATGAGTTGGCAATCGATGACCTCAAAGAAAGGAAAGAGTAGGGCATTGAAAAAGTTGAGCTTTTAGACTCAGTTCAATCAGAAGATCAAATAGCGGTTGGGAATTTGACGGAAGGCAACATTTTAATTGAAAAAAGGGTTAAATACAAATTTTATAAAATATATAGACTCCAATGGTGAGCATATTTTTCAACAAAACAAGGAATAAAAACATAATTAGCTGCCGCGAGGAAATTTTGCTGGAGGAAAATAACCTTTTAGCCGGCAGAGAGAGACTACTTCTTAAAAAAAATTATTAAACCTTTTACATCCAAGTAACTTCGATTGTGATTTGTATTATCTAAGATTTCATTAAGCCGCCTGGGTGGCGTAGTTGATTTGTCACTGGCCTTCTGCACCCAAAGTTGCAGGTTCGGCCCCGGCCCAAGTTGATAGATTTTCATGATGCAGAAAAGCGCCAGTGGCCTTGCCGTATGATTATACGACATATAAAAGATTCTTATAGTATGTCTGTTGGGCTTAGGTGCTCTCGGCAAACTTAAATCCTAGTACATGTTCATATCGTCACAGCTTAGGTGCCTCCCTCTAGGGAGGAAACTGGGCGTCAAAAATTACCTGAGGTTATTGGGTTCCGCCTATATGGTGCTGCAATGAAAAGAGATGCTAGCTACCGGGGAAAGTAAAGGGTGTTTTTTTAGAGGTATAGAACTTTAAATTGCAATAAAACAACGATGTATTATTCAATTCACATGATTTTTTTATTCGAAAGATAATCTTATGGCATTACATTTTAAATATGACTTCTGGCATAGGACTGCCACGACTGGCTCGGATGTAGTCCAATCTGGACGTCCAATTTTCGATGATTTTTCCAACATTTGTGGCCGTATATCGGCAATAACATGGCGTATGTTGTCTTCCAAATGGTCAAGCGTTTCTGACTTATACGCATAGACTAATGACTTTACATAGCCCCACAGAAAATAGTCTAGCGGTGTTAAATCACAAGATCTTGGAGGCATATTCACAGGTAAAAAACGTGAAATTAGGCGGTCACCAAACGTGTCTTTCAATAAATTGATTGTGGCACGAGCTGTGTGACATGTTGCGCCGTCTTGTTGGAACCACAGCTGCTGGATATCATGATTGTTCAATTCAGGAATGAAAAAGTTAGTAATCATGGCTCTATACCGATCACCATTGACTGTAACATTGTGGCCTTCATCGTTTTTGAAGAAGGATCCCACCAGCCCATAAAGCGCACCAAACAGTCAGTTTTTCTGGATGTAACGATGTTTCGACATACACTTGTGGATTAGCTGCACTCTAAATGCGGCAGATTTGTTTGTTGACGTAGCCATTCAACCAGAAGTGCGCTTCATCGCTAAACAAAATTCGCTTATGAAAATCGGGAACAACGGCAAACTCGTTTCGGGCCTTTTCGACGAATCTACGCCTTGCTTGATCATATTTAAAATGTAATGCCACAAGAGTATATTTCGAATAAAAAAAATCATGTCAATCGAATAATACCTCGTTGTTTTATTGCAATTTAAAGTTCTATACCTCTAAAAAAAACACCCTATATTTAGGGGTCTGCAATGGAAAAACTCCAATCCGCAACCCATTAGAAATAAAAAAAAATATTTCATTAAGCATTTTTTTTCTAAAATATTATCTTTCGTCTTCAACTTCAAATAAAAATAGTTTATATGTATCTGTAAGCGAAATTATACCCCGACATACGTGAATTTGACCTAGGTGGTTGCCACTCATTCCCAATTATCGCGTAAATTCAAGGTATTAATATATATATATATATATATATAACTAAAATTTCTTTGAATATTTTTGCAGTAAAATAAAAATTTCTTCTGATATACATTATTTATTTACACCATTTTAGTCAAAAAAGAGATGCATTAAGTCAAGTTCTTTTCTTATTTTCGATTTATCTTTAAATAGTTAATTAATAAAAAAATTAGATAAAGCAAAGAAAAATTTCCAGTTTAATTGCTGATAATTCATTAGACCACTGATGTTTCAGTATCTTATTTCTTTTTCTCTATCAAATGCAGCTGTGGATTGATAATAATCAATGCAGACCTATTACATTTCCTGGGAGTTGGTATCAATTATTAGTGTGGCATGGTATAGGTAGGTATCAAATACAACAAGGCAATTTTGAAGCTCAATTTCCTCTCCAGAGAAAAATACATGAGTTAGAACAATGTAGAATTGCCTTAGGAACTTAATTTTGTCCAGATAATCCAAGCCAAACGATCATTCTAGGGATCTTTAACAGACTGCATAATCATACGATATGTGAACGCAGTCGATGTTTTACATCATAAAAATCTACCGACTTCGTTTGGGATTAAGCCGAAAGCTTGGCGAACAAGGGCAGCTTCTAAGCAACTACGAAACCCAGTCAGTTTCAGGGAATTAAGTATTTTAAATTTTAAAAAATTGGTGTATAAAAAGTGGTTTCCGTTCGATACTGCGGACAGAACAAGCAAAACATTCTAATGAAGATACTAAAATAAACTTTGAAAATATAAAGAATAAGTGTAAAATACACAAAACATTGCAGTTAAATTATATGCAAAGAAAAATAATTTCTTATTGAAGAAATGATTTGTGTAAATTCTCATCTATGTGCTATTTACAATCTTACGTTATTCTTCGACTTATAAGTAATTTGTCTACTACTTTTTCGAAAATAGTGCACAAAAAATTCAACTTAGTTTCCTAGCATTAAAAAAAGAGAAAGAAATCGAAATTTTCAATATTTCCGAAGGAAATTGTTCGATTATAACATTTTGTGGTGAATCCAGGATTTGAGGAAATAGAAATCTGTGAAATCTCCGCAAAAGATCAAATATCACTTTCTTGATATCTCTTTTTCACATCTTGGATTAGCAAAAAAAAAAATGTGTTCTATTTTTTTTCTTTTTAAATATATTCTGCTGTTTCTCTAGTAAATATATCCTAATTTTTGAGGGGGAGGAGAAGGTAAATTAAATAATGCATTTAAATAACAGAATATTGATTTCTTTTTAAAAAATTATTCGAGCTGTGTTTCTGCTGTTAAGTTAAAGATTTACATCGATTATTTAAAATGCCATTTTTAATGACTTATTTTAACTGTTCAAAGTGTAATTAGTAGCATTTTGTTTTATAATTGCTATCACATACGTATGAATTTTTAAATAAATACAAAGTTAAGAAAAAATTGTTATACGTGGCATACTGTTTTCAAAAATCTGGTCGAAAAAATTTAAAAAATCAAGAAACTCTCTATTTCTAACTTAGGACTGAAATATGAGGTGAAACTAGAGTCTTATGACACTAAATTAACATGCCAGAAATAAAGATAAAATCATATAAAAAGTATGTGACAATTTGAAATGAGAAAGAAACTAATCTCGTCGAGGAGCTTCAAATTTCGAAATAGTTTTTTTTTTTTCAAAATTGACACTTTTCATAATTATTAACAATCACGCCAGATAACTAGACGCTAAAATGTATGCTCGATATCTTCGACTATAAACTGTAATATGCATAAAATAAAATGAAGGTGAGGCATTTAAAAATTATGAATAATTTTATACCGATATAAATATTAAAAAAAAACCGAATCTCAAGTGAAACATGTGGTATATGGAATATAAAGTTTAAATCATGGTTGTTGTTTTCCATAAAAACGTTTGGATATAAATATGATACAAAGTTTTTTTCTACATTAAAATTTACTCAATCATTTATGCTTAGTTGCAGTTTCTATTTCAAGTTAAATGCAGAAAAATGGAATAATTATTTCTATCTTTAAACATATTTTTATGTTGCAACGAGCCTTTTTAGTATGTTTAACGATTAAACATATGGTATTGACATTCGTCAGGCATGTTCCTTTTGTTGAGTACAGATTCATTCAGAATGGATTTTGGGAGAATGCCAAGGAATGCTAATGATAAAAAAAAATCTCGATTTTATAGTATTGCTCTTCAGATTTTCAATTTGATATGCATTTTTCTTTTTCTGAATGGATATCCGCAAATGTGTTTCGCAGAAATTGAATACAAAAGAAGTTGCCGGGGTGTTACACCAAAAAAATCCCGTTTTTTAACTATTAATTAGGCTTAGACTTTAAATTTGGCAAAACATTTTTTTTTTTTTTTTTGGCTTAGAGATGCACTAAGAACGGGTTTCACGGAAATAGACTTCTAAGGGAACTTCCTGCGAGTTACGGGCCAGTATAGATAAAATTAAAATTTTTCTTATTGAGCACTTAAATGTGTTTAATGTGAATTTAAAAAGCACCTTTCTTTGGTTGGAAAGAGATATTTTAAAAATATTCTTAGAGGAAACTGATTACAAGAGGGTGATATAGGGCATAAATGCTAAATATGCTTCCGTCTTAGGAATTCAAGTTCTATTTATTTTAGATAAATAGGCGATGGCTAGAAAAACTAATTTTACTTCAATCTAAACGTTAATGCATGTACTTAGATAACAATTATCTGAACACAAGTAAGATAAAAAAAAAATTAAGTCAATTCCTACTTAGATTAACAAAGAAAAAATTTATTTTAGCTAGTTTTTATAAAATACTTACAATCAATATAAATATGTATATACATAGGACAAAATCACAGCATTAAGTGGTAATTAATTTTTATTAATTATCATTAGATTATCGCGCGCGCGCGCGTGTATTGTCATCCAAAACAATCGTGTATATAAAATTTGAGTTAAAGTATCTGACTACGTTCGGAACCGTGATTTTACAAAGCGCATAAATGGAAAATTTTCATGATATTTTGTGTCACTTAGATTAGAATACACGTATAAAATTGTTTTAAGAACATTTTGAGAAAAAAATTATTTAAATACAGTATTTTGGCAAAAAATTAACTTAGAATAATTTTTTTTTCAAAATGTTCACCTTTTGTGAAAAATGCTTCTATTATAATGATAGTTTTCCTGTATATAGCTGAGGCCTCCTTTCTACAAAGGCTCAACTAGAACTTTTGAAATATATTACTCAAAAGTTGGTTTATTCGTATTTTACGACAACAGAGGTGAGCAATTTTACGAAAAAAACGTTAATAATTATTTCAATGGGTGACAAATCTGAAAATAATGTGTGAATTTTCCAAAAATTCTAGTTGAGCCTCTGTAGATAGTTCTGAGCTATATACAGGCAAAATAGTTTTATAATAGAAGCTTTTTTTCACAAAAGGAGCACATTTTGAAAAAAGATTATTCTAAGTTAATTTTTTGCCTAAATATTGTATTTAAATAATTTTTTCTGTCAAAATATCCTTAAAACAATTTTATGCATGTGTTCTAACCTGAGAGACACTAAATATTATGAAAATTATCAATTTATGCGCATTTTTAAAATCACGGTTCCGAACGTAGTCGGATTACTGAAAGTGAATTGCTTTAAAAGGTGAGAAAAATCCCTTTCAAGTTTTGACACAAGCAGCCAACGCTATTTGTAATTCTTAAAAAAAGTTAATTTTAATTAATTAATTATTATTATATTATTGTATTGTCATCCAATATAAATTTCAGTTTTACTGAATACTTTAACACGAGAGAGAAAAACATTTTCTATTTTTGACACAATTCGGCAAAAATGATATCAACGTTGTTGTATTTGTAATTACTTAAATAATTATTTTTAATCAATTAATTTTTATTAATTATTATTATATTATGGTATTATCATCCAAAATAATCCTGTATATAAAATTTCAGCTCAATTGAGCGCTTTAAAATGTATTTTATTCACGATTGAAAGTTTAACCAAGATAAATAAATAAATATATAGAGATTGTGAGCTAATAGTAGGAATTGAAAAATAGAATTTATAGTCTTACAATATCACAAAATTCTCAGTGAAGCGGATGACAAGTACAAGTATATATAAGAAAAATAAAGCATTATGATCTTTTATTTCGCTTAAGGCTATAAATATAATAGTATACAATAAATGTAATAGTATAAATTAAACCAGTACACAAAAACAGGATTTCTTTCATTATTACCGGCATTTCGAAAATATTTTTCTTTTGTTTTTCGGTATGATACTAAATATATTAGATTAATATAACGCGAGACGGATTTCACAAATTTCGGTTCAAGAAACAGCGAAAGAATAAAAGTGTATTTATTACAATATGGATGTTCAAAAAAAATTATGTAAAACGTTTTTCATTATGCTTTTTTATACGTTTGGGAATAACTCATAGAAATAAATCTTGGCCAAGTAATCCTTCAAAGAGCTAGCTCTCTGTGCTTTTCCATAAATCATAAAAATATTTTACAAGAAAAAAATCGCAGCAGAAATAGTTTATTTGCAACTTCCCTAAATGAAAAAAACAAATACACATAAGAGCAGGGACGTAACTAACCGTAGAAGTAAGTTCGAAGGTCAAACCGCAGCAACTACATTCTGCTGCCTACAGCTGATGACAATAATATAACAGTAATGAATTTTTTATCTTCCTAAAAATTTTTTCGATTATGGGTCTGGGTTTTGTTTTTTCTCATTTTGGTTTGTAAAGAAACCTTAATAGAAGTAGAAGCTTTAATTTTTTTATGACGTAATATCGCAGATATATAAATTATATCGGTGTAAATGTGTATATTTTTTTTATTTCGTCAGAAAGTATTTTGTTTTACTTCATTCCAGTAAATGAATTTTTTTTAATCTTTTATTTTCGATATGCTCGCGCCCCCCTTGTACGTTTATCGCGCCCCCCAGGGGGCGCGCCCCACAGTTTGAGAAACACTGACCTAGGCACAAACTTATTCAGCCGATGACAGCATTTCGACTAAGTGAGCCTAGACATGGACAATGGTCATCAAACCATTATATAGTCATTACTTTTGCCAATTGACATGGAGTTTGAAATTACCTGTTTTTCGAAGAATATTTACATGATGTATGGGAATAATATTTGACCATTAAAATTATCCGGAGCATGTTCTTACTAAGACAGAAACAAGAACGAAACGAGGTCCCAACTGAGAGTGAGGCGCTGGAGTGGGCCCAGTAGGCCTATCCCTTAAGACTGGGGCACAATAGTATCTATCGTGATTAAAAATGAAAAGAACAGTCAATGTGAAACCCCGAGGTTGGTAAGATAAGTATATCAAGTAAAATAGTATGGTATCAACTCAATTCAACTCGCGCTTGGTTTTCAAAATTCTAGCAGCAGCTACGTAAAGAATTTCCCACATGTTTACCTCAAACAGCTTTTTGTAGTTGTGGTACGCGTTGATACTTATAGTCATGGAGTAATTTTCCGATGTTGAGTATTGTGAGATGGTTTTATTGTGCGGCGAATGTGATTAGAACAAGCAATCATCAGCAGGGTAGTAACGGCAACGTTTCCCTGCAGGGACGCATGTAACGGGTTCTACTTGGGCTTTTAAGATAAGTGATTTTATATATCTAATATGATTAATAATTTTTTTGCTCCTCAGTTTTTGATATCAGAATGCATTCTCATAAATTTTCATGAGTGTTAGGGGCTGAATAAAAAGTATCTAACTTTAATTCATGTCTTTTTCTTACTCGAACCCTCTCAAACACCCGCGACCGATGGGTCTCTGCACGCAACCTTGTGAAGCTGGGGACGCTTCCTCGTCATCTAATTGACTAAAATCTTAAATCTGTAAGAGGTAAAGATGGATGTGACCCAGACTAACCGTGATAAATCTAATTTATTATTACCAAAGAAACTATTTCAGAACAAGCAATCTATAAAAGGAACCTTTGGAGTGATATAAAGAGAGCTCAAACCTTATGTGAATAAGCGTACGAAATCCGAATAATTTAACTTTAATTAATGATATTCTAATAATCCTAACTTCCCTAATTTATTCCAGTAGTTAAAGTTCGTTCTTTAGCCACGCTGCGAAAATCTTATTCTTACTGTATCAGCACTGTTTTCAGCGACTCCGACCCTTTCCTTCTAATCTACTATTATTAAACTTTAACTATATATACACTGGCTTATTTGCATTTAATGGTTTCTTCTTGAGAAGGATGGCTGTGAAATAACGCGATTGCTGGCCCAAAGATTCCCCAAGAGTATTATGATTTAAAAGTCACGTAAAGCCCCGTCACAATATTCCTCATCAAATCATCCTAACTGCTGTAAAACTTATAAGCGAGGCAAGTCGAAATTGGTCCAAAGATAGGACAGCAATTTCAACCAGATGAGGTATTGGCAAAAAACCCCGCATATCCCAAATGAAGCCAAAGATGTGTGTGTCGGTCAAAATTATGACTTCTCTAAAAGTCAGGTCTGGAAAATCCAAAACTAATTAGGTAATCATTCTTACCGATCAATGCCTAAACAAGTTTTGCTGGAAGGGATGGCGAGGGATGCTATGCATTGTGCAACTTTGTCATGAATCAGATGGAGGTCCAATAAACATTTTTGGCAGATATAGTGAGAAGAGATGAGACATTCCTTTCACAAAATGCTACGTTTATGAATAGACGAAGAATCTATTACTGGGCACCGGTAAAAATTCTAGATGTTTTAACAACGTTCAAAATCAAATGAGGTTTACTGATAACGTTTGACGTTAAATTTACAATAACAAGCTGATTGACTCAATATTTTATGACGGTATGTTAACGGATGTACTATATTTACAATTGCTACAGGATGCTAATTCCTGATTTTGTGGAGAACCTGCTGTTGTTCAATATTAGGAATCTATAATTTCAACAGGTCAGTCGTTGCGCCTGCTCATTAAACATCTTTAGTGAATTAGTAACTCGTCAAGAAATTCGGGAACCTTATTATTGGATATGGTGGCACAAAAGATTGGCTTCACGTTCGCTTGATATTGTTATACTGGATTTTTTCCAGTGTGGATACTTGAGGCACAGCAGGTGTATATGACGCCTCAACAAATATTGGAGGACCTTAAATGATGCATAACGGACGCTTGTGCCAACTTGTGTAAAGATGCATTCAAACAAAGATTCAAATGTGCATTTCCGCTGACGATAAGAAGTATGAGAATATATATTGTTATAAGTAGTTTTTTTTTCTTTCTCAAAACATTTTCTCTTGTCACAATGCAGGAAATCATGAAAAAACAAAAGCGCGTTTTATATCTTTCTATTATTTGCATTAATGTTCACAAGGTGTCTTAAATAAAAAAAAGTGCGTATTTTCTTATGAAACCCCTAAGGGACAGGATCAATATTTCGGGAGATGTTAAAACAATGTATCTCTTCAAGATCATTTCCTTGATGAAAGTAAGTGAATTCTTTCAAGCCCTGAACTGTTTCAGTTAAATGATGAAATGAACTCGTCAGAATTTGCATGGGTAAAATGCTGTCCAGGGGAGAGTAATCTGGGGGGAGGGTCGAGTCGTTGAACTTCCTAACCATACAATTAGTACTATCGATTCCCTAAATATCTACCCCATATCTTTAAAAAAATGACACCATAGGTTTAACATAGAGGGATTGATATTTTAGTGTGTAAGCAACCGAGATAAAACATGTTACACGTAAAAAACACCAGTCTAATTTTCTAATTATTTGTTAATTACTTTCGAATAATAACTTGTATTTCATTGACTATTGTTGTATTATTTACTTCTAGGTTTAATAATGCACGATATTTGTTAAATAGGCACTTTTAAACTCTTGACGATTTTATTTCATCATTTCACTGAAACATGTTAAGGTTATATTCAAATCCCTTACTTTTATCAGGGAAATGACCTTAAAGAGGAGACGCCATTTTAACATATTCCATCAATTGAGCATCTCTTGATGGAATTTCTAATTCCATCATTTTCCTGCGACATATATATCTAAAAATATTTTACAATATCATAAATTTATTTGATATAATGCACCAGTTAATATCTTTATTACACCTTTAATTTTTAACGATTATAATTCCTTCTGTAATCTATATTATTTTCCCAAGTCAAAGAATTCAAGATATCAATTGATTTGTAATCATTTTATATGAAACATTTCACACTTAGGTGAAAATATAAAGATTGAAAAGGATAAATATGATAACTTGAGTTTGTGGAATGAATATGAGTTAGATTTCAATAATATAATTTTTGATAATAACGATGACGTACATCGCGAATTTGAGATACGTTGAGTCTAACTTAATGTTTAGGTCTGTGTCCTGCATTGAAAATGCGTTGCCACTTGCAAATAATTTCCTCATTTTTGCTGATTGTTAAAAAAAAATTCATCAGTTGTTCTTTTATGAGGTTTGCTTAATTAAAAGGGAATATTTAATTTTTGCAGTAGTCACCGTTTATTGTTAGAATCTTTTGTGCGGGAACATATTATGAAATTAATCAGAATCAAAGCCTATCTACTAAAAATAAATATGTATTCATAAACATTCCACTGTTTGTTTCTTTTTAATTTAACTTATCAATATGTAGTGACTGGGATTTATCAAATAGATTCAATAAGTCAGCCAAATGCTTGCGCCAATCCGATATAACGGTTAGTGACGCTCACTGATGTGCCGTAGAGCCTGGGTTATAATCCCGGAGAAGGCATGGGTGTTAGTAAATTTACGATGTCTTTGTGGCATGGAGGGGGGTACTTTAAATATCCGTCATGCCTCTCGTCCTCTCGTGAAGTTGGTGGAAGGGAAAGAGAAGTGGGAGGCCTCTTACTAGCCACCAGGTAAATTAAATCTTAACCAGGTCTTAAAATTGGAATGAGACCAAGCCAAATCATAATGTCACTTGCGTGGTGCTCAAAGTTACGGATAACGACAGCGTAAAAATTAACCCTTTGTCAGGATGCATTTTGTGGGTCTCGATATGACACCATGCGACTGATGGCATTAGAAACAACAGCTATATACTTAAAAATTACGTATAACGCATCTTTTTGTCGTGTAAATATTTTTTTAGTGTTTTTAAAGGGGAAAATGTTTGACTACCTTCAGAACCATGGTTTTGAAAAAGTTTATATAAAAACGTAATTTTGTTCACATTTAGTGTCAGTTGAATTTAAATATACCTCTAAAATTATTTGAAGAATACTACCGAAAGGAGTTAATTCAATTGACGCTGAATATCGAAACAATTATTCATTTTATACGTTTTGTTTGTCAAAATCACAGTTCCAAACATTATAGTTCACCTGAAGGTAACATATAAAAAAAAAAAAAAAAAGAAAACAAAAGATTTTCTTTCCATATTGTAGGATATATTATGTTAGTCTTGATTATAATTTAATTTATATTTGTCAATTTTTAATTAAAATTTATATTTAATTCGATTGATTAAAGCCATTTTGGATGTTATATTTTAATGCATAAAGATGTCTTTCTTTTGATTTTGTTTGCTTTTTTAATGGTTTAGTGTATTAAAAATCCTCAGAAGAAGAAAATATTTTTTTTAGAAAATATCTTACCAGAACGTCGTTCACATACCAACTGAGGTTGGCAGCAGGTTTGGATTTAGCCGATGAGCATCGCACTGTAAGATTGTCACCATACTCTGTTACCTCTCCATAGATCAGGGGGGAAGATTCAGGTGGAACTAAACAAAAAAATGTTAGAAAATATCAACACACAGTATAACTTATTATAGCTGCAAAATTAAACCCACTTATTCGAATTAATGAGGGGTTTCTACGTACAAACTGATTGCAACCACTGGAAGAAAGAGCAATTGAATCGATGCAACGAGTAAATTAGTATCTTCGCCTCACTGTCAAATGATATAATGTGAAATGGAAACATTTTTGAAGTTGCAAAAACGCATGGATATTAAGGTATCCGACTGCGTTTGAAAAAATGATTTTTCAAAAGCCTATTATTGCCGAAATTTTTAAAAGCCGAATATTTTTTTTAATATATCACTTAGATTTAGATACACGCATATTTATTTAGATTTAGATACACGCATAAAATCGTTTTAAGAATATTACTACAATAAAAAAAAATATTTAAATGCGATATTTTGGCAAAAAAAAAATGAATATATAATTATTTATTTTCAAAATATTCTCCTTGTGTATGAAAAGTCTTCCATAATAATATTTTGCCTTTTAATAACTAAAACTTCTCCAGAGTACCTGAACTAGAGTAATTCACATTTTTTTTTCAGATTTACTGCCAACTGAAATAATAATCGGTGTTGTTTCCTAAAAAGATTTTATTTTGATGTTTTAAAATATTGCTAAATCCACTTCTAAGTTATATATTTCAAACATCCTAGTTCAGGCTCTGTATAGAGGCCTAAGCTATATATGGTCAAATTATTATTATAGAAGCAATTTTCATAAAAGAATAATATTTTGAAAATAATTAATTCTATGTTCATTTTTTGCCAAAATATCGCATTTAAATAACTTTTTTTTATAATAATATTTATAAAAAACCATTTTATACATCTATTCTAATCTAAATGACACTAAATATCAAAAAAATATATTCATTTGTACGCTTTTGCGAAATCACGTTTCAGAACGCAGTCGGATACATTATTGTTATATTGTACTTTATATATCGTATAAGGGAACAACGTATATTAATATATTTCATATTCTACTGGAGTCATTTTTTTTCTTTTCTGCACGCAAAACGTTTAATGATTTGTATTCTATGATTTGGACATTCTTCTTTACTTCAATGAAACATTTATTATGAAGCGATTTTTTTTAAAACTGAAGGGGTAAACAGTACAATATAAATGAATGTATATGTTGCATACTCATACTAATACTTTTGGCACATATCTGTGTTATGCGCCGATAATCTTTTGAATATTTATTTATATGCAAGCTAAATATATATGAGACCAATTGCATATAATTTCAGTTTGCAAAACCATCTCATAGGTACTATAATTTTAAATACAGTAATGCGGAGGAGGAAGGTTGACTTTTAAGGAAAATATTAAAACGTGTTATTTTTGGAAAATGAAGAGCTACTATCAGCATGTGACGAAAACCTTCTTAAAGCCAGTTCAGATAAGAGAATATTTTTGGCTCAAATGCGGGTCTACCAATTGGCGACTACGCAGTTCGAATCACTTTAAAAAAAAATCTTTGTCATATAATATATTTCGTTTGAGCTGATACATTTTTGTAACTTATCTCAAATAATTTTTCTATTTTTTTAAGTAAATTTAAGTTATTTTACTAATGAAATGTATTTAAATCATTACAGCAATCAAATTTAAACATTTTTTTTTAAAGTAAAAAAAAAATCTTAAATTATGTATAAATATAAATGGAATCACCCAACTTTTGCTTAAATTGTGATTAATCAAACTGCACCGAATCTTAAATGTACAAATGATTCTTTCAAAATTAAGTGAAGCAAAACGTTTTTCTTGATGTTTTGATACAATTTTTAAAATTATGCGATCTTACACCAATAGCTATTTTTCTTACACATATAAATAATTCAAAATGTAGCATTTCAAATTATAGGAATGTCATAAACGTTTGTATATGAAAAATGTTAATTCTAAAAATATTTGAATTTAAAGATCCGTTTAACGATTTTACACTGAAATAAGCCTAGAAAAATTTACCAAAGTTAAAGCAAAAAAAACCTTTCTAATTTTTTATATATTTAATAGTTCAGAAATAAATACAATATAAAGATGAAATAAATTAGTAAGAGTACTAAAAAAATCAATTTAATCAAAGCTTCATTTGAAATATTGAAATGGATATTTTAAAGAAATTTCTCAGTTGCATACTATTGCAAGAATCTACCTAAAAGTACTAATATTTTCATTCAAATCATATGATAAATTTTATCTTCAATATTGACGTAGAGAAATATAGGTATATATTTGACTTCTTTATACATATATTTTATAAAACCAGAGAAACAAACATTGTATACCAGTGGTTCTCAAACTTTCACTACTGGCGACCCAATTTTCAATTATAAATTTTATCGCCCCCCCCCCCCCAAATAATAATAATGTATTGAATGCAATAATACTGCACTTAAAGTGCTAAAGCTACAATAAGATCATAATTATAACCCGTACAAATTAACAAGGTAAGTATTATCAATTTTGTACGTATGTTACTTTTAATATATATTTTTATTTTTTAACTTTTTAGTTCGATTCACTATAAAAGCGTGTTTTTTAGTTTGTTTTTAAATTATATTTTATTTTATAACTATTATTACTATACACGATAAAAATCACAATTCTAGTGAATAATTTAATTAGGAGAAAATATACTTACCTACTTTCAAGTACTATTCAATTTTCTTTGATAATTGGAGAAAAAATACAATTTAACTAAAGAAAATGTTCCAAATGTGCGAGATCATAATAAATGACATAAATCACAGACAGTTTTCCCTAACAATACAAGAACGTTATTTTCCAGAAAAACTGTCATATTTTGTTCACGTTATTATAGTTTCGCTGTCCTTTGATTATCTACAAATAGCATTTTCAACTTTTTCGTCCTTGTGTCTTTTTGACAAGGCGAAGTGCTTCATTCATAGATTCATAGTTTTCTTCATAGAGTTCTTTAGGCAGCATTTGAAATTTTCAATTCAACTCAAATGTTTCATGTCTATCGCTTTTATCATATGTACTATTTCGTTATCTTGATTAATATACATTATTTCAGCAGGTTCTTCAGCTGCTTTATCAGTTTCATCTCCCTTCAATAGAGATCACAGATGCCCAATTTTTATATTCTGCTCATTTACATTTATGGACCATAATAAGTTATAAAACACAGCAATCAAAACCACAAAGTCGTTAATAGGAAAATGTGTAACATGTTCATAGAAAATATTTTTGAAAAAATATGGTCGCGCAGAGAACTCGATCAAAACAAGTACCTTGATTGTATAAAAATCTTTGACACTCTAAAAAAAGAGACATATCTGTGACAAAATCATTTTAGTTACCAATAAGTCTAATAGGAGGATAATGTCAAGGTCACTGTTAAAGAATTAATAGTTTTCCCAGAATTAACGATTTCGTGAGCCTGGGATGACTCTGCGCCTCATACGACCGACCCCATGTTAAAAGTGTATCCAATATAAAAATATCGATGTCAGTTCTAAAACATAATTGTGCAAAACGTTTTTCATTATGCATTATATGTTTCAAAATAGTCATAAAAATACAACTGGGCCAAAAAAATCTTTCAAAGTGCTCAATATGCTTATTCATATATCATTAAACTCATTCACAAGGGAAAAAAAAGCAACGGAAAAATATTATTTACAATTTCCCTAAAAGAAAAAAAGAGACGGAGTAAAACATACCTGTAAGTTTGAAGGTCAAATATATGATAATCAAAAGTAAAATTTTAGGGGTTAATAGAAACCTAATAAAAAATCTCTCATCGTTGTATTCAGAAAAGCAAACAATATGTCTTTTTTTTTAGGTTATAGGATCAAAGATAGCTAATGAGCGTTTGAAGTGGAATCTTTTATTTTTGATGATCATCAGCTATATATAAATTATATCAGTGTAAATGTGTATTTTTATTATGTCAGAAAGCAGTTTGTTTAACTTTATTCCAAAAAAATATTTTTTAAACCTTTTATTTCCAATATGCTCCCCCAGTTTGAGAAACGCTGCTATATGCAACATCCGAACTTTCATTGGCGGTATACAATATATAAATATATATAACAAATGGTAACATATATATATTTATACATATATAACTCCAAGGTTTTTTTTTCTTGAATTTCACTATAAATAAAAATGAAGTTGCCTCAGAACAGCTACTTTGTCAGCATTTCTCTGAAATTTTTACTTCTTCTAAATCCTACATTGATTCTCTTGTGTGTCTGACACTTGTTTTCTATGTCTTTGTTTAAAGCTGAAGGGAAAAAAGAAAAAAAATAAGGTACTTCTATAAGAAGCCTGAGATAAGAGAAACACAGATGTATTCGGATCTATCTATATAGATGTATCAAATATATATATACATCCCTGTCGCATTCAATTGGTACCTTTTGTAGTAAATTGTTTGGAAAAGGAAAACAATTATTATTCAATCGCAAATTATTATTATTTACGTACTGAATTTTAAATATTAAAATTCCTTTAATTAAATAAACAGACGCGTTTCTTAAAAGAAAATTTAGGTTTAAAATATCCACTTGTAAAACACTCATAATTTGCTTTAACAGTACGGTTTCCTTTGCATAATAAAATTTCAAAATTCATAAAAATAGTAAATGTTTTATTAACACTTTATAGCAATCCATAGATTAATTTTAGGAATAATATGCTGAATTCTTTCACGATAATTCTTGCAAAATATTTAAACTAGCTAAATTCTTAATATTTCCTATTTTAATTTCAATAATTGAATTACTAATAAATCCTTGACAATAATTATATGAGAAAAGTATAAGGGTGAAATTCAAACATAATTCACACAAAACTAACATTTTACCCCATGTACAAACTAATCGCAATTGAATTAAAAATGAGATAGCTGTAATTAAAATTAATTTTATAATTCTAAGAGCAATTAATAAAGGTTGTTGAATACAATGTTATTCCAAGCAATTACAATTTTTAAACAAGCTATGTATCTTCCAATTCACTCTGAAAATTGAAATAATTCGAATATTAATTTTCTCGTTAATGAATGTTAACTGGATTTGTTATAGTGTTAAATTGCGATAAATTTTAATTCAAGAAGAAATACTACTTTCAAAAAGCAAATACCATTGTATAAAAGGCTAATTATATCCACAATTAGTGAAAAAAATATGTCTTATTAGGAGATAGAATGTTTAATCATTTTCTTAATTTGAAATTAAATCCTAGAATTAGATTAAGGTACACCGTTCATAGAGAATAATTTCCTTTAGATTTTCCAAAATATACCAATCCATGAATTGAAATTGAAACAAAAAGATTTCGCAGTGAGTTTTCACATTTGTTAATTGAATACTTTCTGATTTAATACTTTATTCGAAATTGAATATCTTACACTATGACGTATCTTCGAAACTTAATTAATCGATTCCACTATAACTCACGTTTAGTACAATTAAGTGAGGATTGAGCTTTGGAGAGGTTATAATATATAAACTTATACTCGAAAAAATAATATTTTTGATAAATTCTATGCGAAGTTCTGCAAAAAAAAATAGTCTTACTGGAAATGTATCTAGATACATGTACATGAGAGATTTTTTTAAGAAACGGATTTTATAAAAAAAAATTTGAGAAGTAAATTTAAATATTAATAAAACTTTAAAAAAATGTATTTCATGTGTCAAAGTGTTGTGAGTTCTCGATGCGTTTTAATCTATCATCTAGAAAAATCTATTTTATAGGTTGTTTGATTTGAAAACCTTGCCTTGGGAAGGAACCGTAATATATGTAGATTAGATTTTCTATTATAGTTATCTGAATAGAGACTGTGGTGGATGTAGAATTTGTACGATAACGATAATTTTTTGCGGTTATAAGTGTAAGAAATATTTTTTTGATTAGTCGTTATTGGAATTAACGAGCCATTTATGTTAAAAAAACAACAGCAGTTTTTTTTTTTTTTTTTTTTTTTTTTGTAAACAATTGAGTTATTGCATAAAAATTGATATATTTCAAAATCTTTCAAAAGTATTACAAATCTTATAGCTCTAAACACATATGTTATTCATTTACTGTATAAATAAATATATTAGAATGTATTAATTAATATTTTCAATGAAATGTTTACAGTATATGTAATTTTCTCTAAAAATTCACCAAAACCCCAATATATCGAAAATTATTTTTAATCTTGTGGGAATTGTATTTTTTTCCTAGTTTCAAGTCCCATTTCAAATAAAGAGAGTTTATTTAGTTGAAAATTTATATATTTAAAAAAAATGCTTCGAAGGTAGTCACATACCTTAAAGACTAATCACGCGAGATTAGTTGATGTAAAATTCTCAATTGTGAAATGATTTTCAAAATTAAAACGAAGCAAAACAAATATCGTAGAAGTATTCAAGTCACAACAAAATATTGCTTCACAATTAACTTATGTAAGTTATTCAGCACTGAGCAGTTTTTTATCTGCAGTATATTATATAATGTAGCTGAATATCAAAACTAAAATGACAGAATTTGCTATAATATTTTGAGAATTTTATTTTATACTCAATACCATGTTCTATCTCAAAAACATTTCAATCAATTTAACAATAAGCCTCTCTCTAACTAAAGAGATTTGGTTCTTTATTTTTAAAATCTAACAATTTTTTTACGGTTCTGAACTCCTATAAATAAGTTTATATAAATACTTGCTGTTCCTTTATATTATTAATTTCGTAAATGTACAATACAGCAACTGCATTGAAATACACCCATGTCCATATGTTAAGAATAATTCAGAATCACACAAAAATTGAACTTTAAAAAAATTTCACCAGTAGAATTATCACACACATCTTGAAGAAGAATATGTAAATTACAGGAAACCACCAGATGGTGCGGATAGTACCGCACAATGCCGAGAGTGTAAGAGAGGGGTATATAAGGAATGGTGGCAAATAAGTAAAATTGTTCCCAAGCGCTTTAAAGGGCTTTGAGTGCAATTACCGCATAGTTATGGCACAAATGAAGCATTTGGACGATTTTTCCCGTGGTAGAATTATTGAACGACTGGAATATGAACGTACCCAGCTAGAAGTATCCGAGGAACTTGGAATCGTCCAGAGTGTCATCTCCAGGCTTTGGCAATGATTCAAAGATGATGGTAATGTGAGTATATGTTACAGCACAGGTCGCCCCCAAGTTATACCGCTGAAAGAGGACCGGTACATGGCAGTTACTGCGAAAAGAAACAGTCGGAGCACAGCATTAGACCTATATCGTCAGCTCTCTTCAGCTACCGGTACGACAGTTTCAAGACAGACCACCATATACAGACGCTTAGGACACATTGGTCTATATGCTCGTAGGCCTGTCAGATGTGTTCCACTTACCGCAACTCACTGTCACCTGCGATTAACCTGGAGTAGAGAGCATGCACTATGGACACAACAACAGTGGTCTTGTGTGATGTTTTCCGACGAGTCCAGGCATAGTTTGCAGTCTGATTCTCGCCGGACTTTAATATGGAGAGTGCCAGGTACCCGTTACCACCAAGTGAACACCATTGAACGACACCCTTACGGTAGTGCAGGATGGCTCGCGCGCGCGCGTTTGGGGAGGAATTATTCTTGATTCCAGAACTGACCTGCATGTTAATAGTGCAACGATGACAGGCCACATCTATCGGGATGTCTTTCTGGAACAACATGTACGTTTGTTTCAGTGTGTCATGGGTGCTGAATTTCTGTTCATGGATGACAACACCCGTCCTCACCATGCAAAAATTGTAGACGAATGCCTTCAATCGGAGGATTTCCCCGTATGGATTGGCCAGCATACTCTCCGGACTTTAATCCAATGGAGCATGTGTGAGATATACTTGACTAAGGAATTGCAGCCCATCAATCTCATCCCACCTGTCTACCGGGACTTCGGAGGGGATTGCTTGATGAGTGGTGTAATATTCCCCAAGATCAGATTGATAGTTTGATACTCAAGATGCCTAGGCGTTGTAAGGCCTGTATTGCATCGTCCGGGAGACATACTCCGTACTAATCATCATACTAACCATGTTATACTGTTTTTTGTGAATAGGCTATTTTCGAAATTTGCTCCAGGGAGTAAAAAATTCCCAATTTTTATTAATTATATCAAACATATAGCATCTTTTTTGCTCTTTACCTTTTATTTAATAAGTAAACTTTACAAATAAGTCAAATTTGTTTTTTTTTGTCTCTTTCTTTGCCTGAACTTCATTATCCTTAATTTATGAACATGAGTGTAGTTTCTGTGTTTGTATATTACATGACAAATTTTTGAAAAAAACATACTAGGAGAAACCAAAATTAACCAAAATCAAACTGTTGCACGCATATGCTTTGTAGTTATGAGTTGTGCTGCTAGTTGGTGTTAGTTGGGGGTCTCTTGCGGTCGTTAATGAGTTGGCTTGAGTCTAGGTTAAGGTATCCGACTACGTTCGGAACCGTGATTTTAAAAGAACGCATAAATGCATATTTTTTTATAATATTTAGTGTCACTTAGATTAGATACATGCATAAAATAGTTTTAAGGACATTGTGACAAAAAATTATTTAAATATAATACTTCGGCAAAAAAGGAATTTAAAATAACTTTTGTTCAAAATGTTCTCCTTTTGTGAAAAATACTTTTATAATTATAATATATTTACCGTATATAGCTCAGACCTCTGTGCAGAGGCTCAAGTAGTAATTTCGAAAAATACTCATTATTTTCAGAGTTACAACCCATTGAAATAATTATCAGCGTTTTTTTCTTAACATCTCTCTCTCTCTATTGTGTGCGTTTCTGTTTCAACCCATTGGTGATTAGCGAGATGGTCGAACACACAGAATAAAGATTGTGTGTGACATTTTGATTCCTGTTAGGAAAACTGCAGACGTGACCTTTGGGATTCTCCGACAAACCTTTAATAACGAAGCTTGGGAAAACCAGTGGTCTCCCTTTTAAATATGGCATTATATCATCTTAAGACAGTCAACGTCCATGGTGTCCTTCGATTGGAAGAAATGACCAGAACAATGCCAAAATCAAATTTGCCACTTATGAAGATCGTGTAAAGACCATTGACCAAGTTGTTTAGGAAACGAACGTGTCATGGGGCACTGTCACGGCAATACTCCAGCGCACAAACTTTTGATGATTCGACAGTTTTTGATGAACAGAAACATATTGTGCCTTATCCACCCTACTCACATGGTTTAGCATCGACGAACACTGTTTTTTTTATTCTGCTTGTACAACGAAGAGAAGCATGGAAGGGGAAAGCGATTCAGTTGTGCGGATGAAGTCAAAGAAAACACTCTAATGTCTTTAAACTATATCTTACCTCTAGAGTTCCAGAACTGTTTTGGACAGCAGTAAAAGCGTTTTTATAAGTACATCAATTCTCATTGACAATATTTTTAAGGAAATTAATATAGAGTGCGATAAAAATACAAAATTAAAAAATAGCAAAAATGAAATTCAGTTATTTTTATGTCCCTTCTCGTACATAAACTCTGATGAGCCAAAAATGTGAAGCGGTATTTAATTATATCTTAACATCTCCTAGAATACCTAAGGAAAGACCTTACACGGAACTTCATTCTATTCATTTGTGGCTCTGTTATTTCATCAATTCTTTGTGGTTTCATGAAAAACATAAGTTGCTAATTATTATAAATATTTCTTTAAAAAATATTAAGCATCGAAATTAATATGTTTAATATCACAGTTACATCATCAGTGACTATGAAATAGACGAAATTCATGACAGTCACGCGATAAGTGCAATTACGTATTTTCCATTGAATTCAAAGTTGAAAAAGTACTTACTGCACTTGTAAAATTCAGAAAGAATTTCATGTTTTATAATAAAATAAATATGTCCAAGTATTAGTATTCTACAAAAAGTATTTCAAAATAAATTTTTAAAATTATTTTATAGTGGTACATTTACACCAAGTGCATTTTATTTCCCCATGTACTTAACGAATCATATCAAATATGTATTTCATAAAAGAAAGTTTTTGCAGAAATAAAAATTGACAACACTGAGGCACATAAACTGGTTGGCTAGAAACCCATGATTGTATTTTTCCTGAGATTATGACGTCATACGAATTCAGCCCATTACGGATATATATATATATATATATATATATATATATATATATATATATATATATATATATATATATATATATATATATATATATATATATATATCTTAATTGTGATTTTAAGAAAGTATTTTAAGCAAACTATTCATCTAAAAAATTTTAAACTTATGTATTTTTTATTCTGTATGTACATATTAATATTAAGAGTACACAGTACCCACACACAATAAATTTCATTCTTACCGAAAGATTTTTTTTACATTTTCTTGTGGCTCATATCATTGAAAAGCTTGCCACCAAGTTAAATATCTGTTAACAAATTAGCTTTTAAGATATATGAGGTTTTCTGAGCTATGGTTTTGGTTTCGGTTTCAGCAATTTTTCATTCTTAAATTGAATTAATTAAAACTATTTTTGAACACAATCAACTCTTTTAGTGTGAAATGTTTATTAATTCCAATTGTCATTACTAAAATTATTTTTGTTTGATTATAATTTGATTTTTTTAAATTCTTATAATTTATTAATTAAAATTGATTTCAAGGCCAATTTTTGCTTTAAAAGTAGCCTTTATAACTTAAAAAATTTGAGTTATTTTTTCCTGTTGAGAAATGCCATGTGGCTAAAACATTCTTAGTTTGCTGTGAGAAGCAATATTTCGAAGAGATGGAATACTACTAAAAGTTATGTATCTAAAAATCAGTCCCAGAGGACACTGCAATTAGACTTATGAATAAAGTATTCTGAATTCAAGTATTGCAGATAAAACTGAACATTTCCTTGTGATGTACCAAACTACTTTATACTAAACATATTGTAGTACTATATTTTAGTATTTTAAAGTCGTATAATAAGAGCTAAATCTTCTTAAACTAACCAATTTAAAACTGAAATAAAATAAATTATTTGAACAAACCTGGCTTTTTTTTCTTAAGTTAGGATCACTATTATTTTGTATATAAATGTTTGTATTTCAAAACTTTGGGAAACTATTTTGTTAAGATTAAGCTGAAGTATTGGTTATCGTAACAAATACTATCCATATTATGCAAAAATATATTTTGAATTTAAAAAAATATTTTCAGTCATGTATGAGATTGTTTTAATGTAGAACATACTTTAGAAAATACCATATTGAAAAACTAGAGCTTTAGGGGCATTATAATTTTTTGTTTTATGCCTTTACAAACTTTAAACGCTTTTTCTCAGGCTTTCAATTTTGAAGGTATAAGTGTTTTCTTAACCTTAAAGCTTTTTTTTTTTTTGCGTTCATCATAGACCGTAATTTTTTTGTATAGACTTCCAAACGTATGCTCTATAAAAGATAGTATGAATTTAGATTTGAGATCCCTATTTATTTTTTTTTTTTTTTTAAAAAAAGCTGCAGTTACTATTTTTTTAAAATGTTCGCTTGTTTCCAAGTTTTTCTAGAAAAATAATTATGAAAAATCAACATGGGAATATATATATTTTCAAACTCATACTAACTTTTGTTCACATAAATCTAAGAAACATAAACAATTTAAAATAACTAAAAAACTTTTTAAAAAGTGCATTTTATAAAAATTTGAAAATACTTAAAACATTCTTAATTTTTTTAAATTTTAAGACAATGGCTGATCAAATTGACATTTAACTTTCAGATTTATCTTTATAATATAATGTAAATATAAAACATACATTATTTTTACAGTTAACCTCCAAAAAAAAATTTTTGATAGGGGGTACTGTGTAGTCTTAATTAATTTCCGAATTAGGCATGCTGTATTTAAAATGTACGATTTTAGGGAAAAATATATCAATCTCCAAAAGGCAAACATTTCTGTACGTTTACACATTATTATTCCTGTTAAAAGTTTTATATTTTTTGTACGACTCCTACGAGGAAACATGTTTACTCAGATTACGGTAATATTACAATAGTTTCAACTATCACTAAGAAGCTCTGAGTTCAACATTGCTGCAATTTTTTCCGACTCTAATGTGGCATTGCAAGCTTTCCCTCAAAATTATCTCAACTATTCACAACGAATTTTAAAAGCAGATCATTCTGAAAATAATTAAATCGTTAAATTTATTTTAAGTGGATATTGGCTTATTATTGCATTGCTCGGAATGAGCATGCTGCAATTCTTGCAGAGAAAAAAGCTTTATGATTAAAAAACTCACAAGAATTTCAACTTTTAGTCCCTTAAAGCTTTAAACGTGTTTGATCGTTAAGCATAATTTTAAAATGGAAGCTGTGGGGATATCGAAGAACAAGAACTGGGCAATATTGAACGAGAACCCGTCCTGAGTTCTTGAGCCTCCCAGAAAAGCCGTTGCGCCACATGTAGACTTTTGCCAGGGCATGCCTGTTTGAGGAGCCTTTCTCTACAAATTGGTATCGCCGAATCACCAGACTGTTCTCATGTGTGATTGTGGTCAGCCCAAGACCACAGTACATTTAAACGTGTGCCCTGCTCTAAAAGGTTTTAATTGTATTGTCGAAAAAAATATTGAAAACCACGTACACTAGTGATATAGGTGCTTTTTGCAGTTTTTGGCATTTTTAAAACAAAGTAAACGGTAATTTTTTACGTATTGATTTTACGTAAATAAATAACTTAAATCAAACTTACTATACACAACAACATCTCTGTGCACTTGAACGCATCCAAAGTAAGGCTCGTCTGCAGACACTTGACACGTGTACTGTCCTTCGCTCGTTAGTGTTAGATTTCTTAGATACACTGTGTTTGGACTGGACTTGGAAAGCTGAAAAATAAATTAGAGATCACAAACAAAATTCTGCGTAAGAATATTTATTGAATGAATTGTGTTCATGTATCCGGGAAATGTAGAAATAACAAATTTATACCATATCATTTCTTTAGAACAGTGCTTCTAAAACTTGCAATTGTTGTGACCCAATTTTCAGTCTTAATTTTCTTCACGCCGCCCCCCTACCTCCCAACCAAATGATAGCAATGTATTGAATTCAATAATAATGTACCTTGATGTAAATCTGCAATACGAATTTAATTATAACCGAACAAATCATCAAGATAATTATTAATTTTTTTATACAGTTTATATATGACAAGCCCATGGGGGGCACTGGTAATTATTTAACTTGGTATTAAACTAATTATCAAATGCATTGTGCATTACTAGCATTAAACATTTATAGATATATTATATCAGTGTAAATGCGTATTTCATTTTTTTTATTAAATCAGAATGTATTTTGTTTTGCTTCTTTTCAGTAAATTAATAATATTTTTAAATAATATATTATTTTCAACATGTTCGTGCCCAAATAAGAGGCGCGCATCACAGTCTGAGAAACGCTGCTTTAGAATGTATTTTCTATAAATAATATAAAGAGGAGATTTTATGTAAGTGTCGTTTAGTTTCTTTAAAAATAGTAAAAATTAATAAAGGTTTTTTTTGCCTGAATTCATTTTTTAATTAATGAACAATTTGGATAATCATACACATCTGAAAAAAAGTTTAATACGATTTAATATCGTCCAAGGTTTTTATTATTTGCAAGAATTCTTTATAAAATCAAATTATCTTTACAGAATTACCAAAAAAATTTTTTTAGAAAATGCTTATATGAAAATAAACTAATTCAAGTTTATGTTAAGATGAATGATATATGAGGATAATATACTTTATACTTGATTTTTAGTTAAACAATCTCTTTATATATGAAGGATTAATATATCTTTATTCAAAAATTAAACGTTCCTGCGGAAAATTTTCATTTATGAGGTGCGAAATACACATCCTATAATTAATCATAAATTTAAGTCTGCACAATGCATTAATTTCAACGGAAATGTTTATTTCATGATTATCTAAAATCTTATTTTGATAACTTCTAAGACTTCCTTGTTGCGTTTAGTGTAATGATAGTATATCTTTTAAAAAATAATATAAATATAAAAGTTTAAGATTTTTCCAGAATCAATAATCTATCATAAATAAAAAAAAATCGTTTAATTATTTTTACATATCTCACTTTTATAGCAAAAAGAAAATAAAGAAAATAATTCGATTAATATCTGAAAAGATAGTTTTGAAATACAATTATAAAAACCAGTGTAAATCAAATGTTAATATTAAAAGAAAAATGATTTGTAACATATTTAAACGCATTCATTATTTGGAAAGCGACTAATTATATAACAGCGGAAAAACTAATTATTCAAATTAACTTCAAAATCAATTTAATATAATCTTGAATTTTTAATAATACTTCCATAAAAATATCAAAAGTCACATTATATATCACATATTTGACTTACTAAATGATTTACTAATCAACTGTTTTTCAATTCTTACTGTTAGTTCACTCTCTCCATAAATCTTGTTAAAATATTTAATCGTTAATGAAATACATTTTAAAGCGCTCAATTGAGCTGAAGTTTTGTATAATTTAGTTAATTTGGATGACAATACACAGTACTTTGATAATAATTAATAGAAATCAAATGATTAAAACTAGTTATTCAAAGAATTAAGGATAAATACACGTAGGCATGGTTTTAGAAGACTTAGCGACCCTTTTGGCGACTTGTATCAAAACTTTAAAAGGTTTTCTCACATTTTAGGGCGCTCATTTGAGCTGAAATTTTCTATACGTGATTGTTTTGGGTGTCAACACAATTTAATTATAATTAATTAAAATAATTTGACTGAAACTTTTTATTTAAAGAATTACAAATACAATCACGTTAGCTTCTCTTTTAGCGTCGAGTCAAAACTTTGAAAGATTTTTTTTTCACGTTTTAAGGCATCCAGTTTGACTGAAATGATATATACACGATCGTTTTGGATGACAATACGACACTTTAATGATAATTAATAAAATTTAATTGTCATTTAATATTGTGATTCTATCATGTGCATACATTTTTATATTAATTGTAATTAGTTAATGAAAAGTAACTAAAATAAAAAAAAATTGTAAACCTAAGAAGGAATTTCCTTTTTTTTATTACTTGTTAACTGTTACCTTAAGTAATATGATAGTTAAAGTATGCATAACGTTAAAACTGCATATAACAATAACAAATATATAAGGAGCCCAATTTTTCAAGAAATAAGTACATTATCTCAAAAATAAAATAGTTTAAGCAATCATTTATAATAAAATAAAATACAATTTTAAAATGTTAAAATAATATTTAGAATGTTACTTTTAAGTATCAAAAACTATTTAACTTGGGCAGCCATTTCCCGGTAGATATTATGTGAGGGCAACGAATTCCCAGTTTTCGTATCTGCATTCAAAAGACGTTTCTATTAAAAATAATAATGTATTTTAAGTGGATTTCATAGATCACAAATTTAAATCCGTCGGAAAATCATTTTAAATGGAAGAATTTAGAGGAAAAAGCGAAAATATCGAGCTAAAAACAAGAAAAGAGATTTGAGAAAAAAGACGCACAACAAATAGTCAAGTTTGTGGTATTAGATACAGAAGTCTAACTTATGTTCAGGTTATTTTTTTTTTGGAAGGGAAAGAGAAAAATGCTTCGGAAATAAAATAAAATAACTATTTGGAAGATTCCCATTAGACTGAAAACGTGGTTCAGGGAGGAAAAACTCCACTCATATACAAAAAAGCAAGTAGGATCAAGTGCAAGAATTACTACTCTTGGGTCTAAAGAGGAACTTAGGCTTCATTTTGCTTTAGTAAGTAAAAACAAATATTTTGTTGTTTTCCTTCTTCTGTCTTTCCGCAGGTAGAAAAAAGAAAAATGTAGGAATCGAAAGAATTGGCTACTTCTTTCTTCACATTTATGTACCGGTGATTTAATTTAAGGATTTATTTGCCTAAAATACAGAGACTCGAATAACGTATTACTTGAATAGATATATTTCTATTTTTATTCTTGATCAAACATTCATTTCAATTATTTTCCTTTTATTTTTTGCTCTTTGTTTGGAGTTAAATTATATATATTATCCTAATATATTACTTTGTTCCTTTTGAGTTTACTAATTGAATATAGAAATATATTGTAGAGAATAGGGATACAATGAGTTTCTTATATTTTAATAATAGTAAAATTATAAATAAACTAGCTGGTATATCCGTTCTTCGCACGGGTGAATTTAAAAATTAAGCAATACAGACTGAAGGATACAAAAGTTTTTAATGAGTTAATTTTAAGTGAATTGTAAATTAAACAAAACAAATCTTTTTGCATAATTCAGCTGAACAAAAAACCCAAGATCGTTAAATTTTAAGTCTTTAGATATAATTGCTGAATTTATTCTTTATTATTATTTATGACGCCCCGTAACTTTCTTGTGGGTCGATTTTTGAAAGCTAAGCTCAGCAAAAGTAACCTGCCTAGCAAAACTAACACATTGTTATAAGTTTTGTGTAATAAACGCCTAAAATAGTGTAAATAATTGGTATCTGGATGTGTAACACATTAATATTACTTTTTGGTGCATTTATTTTATGTTAAATAGCTGCTACCCACGACTTCGTCCACGAGTGATTTAACACAAAAAGGTGTTTATTCACTTTGCAGAGTTAGCGAAAACTTAATAATCATGTACTCTACCATTCTTCTACTTTGTGAATCTATACTTCTTTTTTGTTTTATTTATTTTTTTCCTTCGTTTTTTGTTGAGCAAAGGGTGAAAGGGACGCATGATCTTTGACACTGTCGATGGGGTGAGGACTAAAATCATTAGGATCAAAATAGGTCTAAGTAGTAGTAGGGTTAAACGCAAACACAAACGAAGCAGTAAGAAAGGGGGTGAAAGGGACGCTTGACCTTTGACAATATCAGTTAATGACTGTAAAAGTATTAGGATCAAAGAATATGAACCGTAAATGTCACGAGTGGCAGCAACCTAATCAAACAAAAAAGTCGGATATAACTGCAAAAAATCGTTGAGACAGAAGGCTCGCGAAATAAAATAGTCTCTATTGAATAAAAATAATCCCTATTGAAGTAAATAATCCATATTTGAATTGGATATTGCTCACTATTTCATTGGTTTTAATTTTATTTTATCGGAGCCCTAATTTCTTTTCTTAAATAAAAGTAGCCTTAGTTACTCCTTATAACATTAGCTATATGCCAGGGAACATTCCATCGAAATTGGTCTAGCCATTTTTGCGATTAGCCGGAATAAACATACAGACAGACAAAAATTTTAAAAAATTGATTTTTTTATATAAGTACCGTATATTACTTTCCGTTACTTTCAAATGAATTTGGTAAAAATACATTAATTTCAAATTACAAACATATACTTCCTTTTTATTTATATGTATAGATTATAGCATAAACTAAATTTTTAATTCAAAAAATTCAAAATTATATTTTATTAATACATTTTAAGGTAGGAATAATAAAAACACCGTTTTTTGTGAAATAATTCATTTCATTAAATTCAATTCAAACTTCAATTATTTATATGCAATACAGTAGAATATGTTTTTGTGCAATCCTTTTTTTGCAATTTTATTTTTGTGCAATCTTTTTATATGCGATCTATGAATTTCAATCGCTTTGGCGGCACTCTATCTTTTTACCAGGGGCTTAAGAGAGAATGCACCCCCCAGAAAGTCCTGTTTTGCCTTAGATATTTTATAAATTAGTAAATACTTATTTAGCGTTAATCAGGCCTTGCCCCCCATAATGCAGAGGTGTACGTTATTTCTATTGAAATATACATAAGACACTTTATTATAAACAGTCTCCGGGCAATGCTCGTTCAATTGTTTTCATTTAACGCTCCAGCAGCCCACGCTTGATTAAAGACGAAACCTTCAATGACAGTAACAATAACAATAATTTGATAGATTATGAAGACGGACAAGAATCACCGTATTCTTTAAAACAGGCTAAAATATGCAGGGGATCCAGCTTTCCAAAAACTGGAAAAACATTTTCTTAAAATAGACACCAATTAAGAAAGGAGTGTAAAATTTCAAAAGAAGCTTCAATCATGTATATCTGGTTATCGTGACATTTACAAGCAACTGACCACCCAACCTTCGTGACAAAAATTTATATCTTACTTTATGGTGGCAAAAAATAAATCAATTGAAATTGTTCCTTCATGAGATGAAAGCGATTTTGAACTTATTCATGGCAGAGAGATGAGAGATTTGGATTACGATAAGTAGCAGGGAATTATGTATGAGCATTTTGTCTGTGTGTATGTGTGAAAACTTCTCCGTGTATAAAATGTCTTGAAAATTTTTTCTAGTGTAATATTTATTTTTTTGTAATGGAAGTATTCTTCGATAAATTTCGTGACTAATTGTCATATTTTATAAGTGCGATTTTTTTATGCGATCCCTATCCACCACATAAAAAACATTTTCAGTAATAATTTCACGTTTTAGTTTGCTATATTTAAGAATTTATGAAATTTTCGAATATTTTTTGTGCGTTTATTTTAATGCGGTCCCTATCTATATAACGCACAAAAACAGGTTCAACTGTGATCCACGTTAATTTTCAATTGAAGATATTTTAATTCGTAATGGTCCTTATTATCTAGACCTTCACGTAAATAAATAAATGTCAGTTACACTCCTAAAGGCAGTTAACCATAACTTTTAACACTTGAAAATCATCTATTCAGTTAGTATAAAGTACTGATTATGCAAGCCAAACTGCGTGATAACTGTCCAGAAATATCAACAACCTACCACGGAAGTCATGTGAGTCTTGGATCTTTTAATTGGTCTTTTTAATATAAATCTGCGTTTCAGTGACGTTTTGCCTGCCACTACTTTTATTTGATATGTTCTTCACTGGGTGTCGTCAAAAATTTTATTCGTGTTTGTGTGTCTGTTGTGGTCTACTTAAATGTATGAAGGAAATAAATAATGAGTTATCTTCCACATCACACAATAATGCCTCATCAATATAACATCTTACATATACTATCTAATCATGGAATTTAAAAAATAAAATGTTCTCCACTCGAAGTTGGTATACACATATTTATATATATCCTTAGTTATTTCATAAATATTTATCTTTAATAACAGTTCACAAACGGGGCTTGGAATCCTATTGAGACCCCATTTGCTTCTAGGAACATGTGTTAGAAAGATTATTTAATAAATATATATTATATTTTAGAAACAAAAGAGTGTGTTGAACCGAAAAACAAGTAATAAATTGATATAAAAATGGAGGTTTGAAGTTTATATAGACTCGATGTAAAAATATATTTAAGGTAAATATAGTATCCTTTAAGAGGTGTTGGAAACCTCTCTCTCACTCTATATATACTGACAATGCTAAATTGGCTGTTTTCGATGTACCTTTTCTTAAAATCTGTTATATGTACATGCTTGAAATTTTTCATACAATTAAAGTACACTTTCTCATTATACTGAAATGAGCTTTAAGGTAATTTTGAATTGTTTATTAATTTATGAAGTATTTTATCAAACATTGTGAAATTTAATCCATTTTTCACATAAAAAATTTGTAGAATATATATTTTTGAGTTTCTTACAAAAAGCCAATATTCCGTATATATTAGACATCATTTTAAATATGTCATAAAAATTTACATACCTGTGAACAGTATTTTTTTCAGAAAAGTAAAATCGAACATCAAAATTTACATTTTGAGATAAATTGATTTTAATTTATACAGTGAGACAACTAATCAGCTGAGAAAAAAAAAAAATAAAAGTTAAATTTACAATAAAAGATTCATATTTTGGTTTATATCAGACGTTCAACTTTTATGCAATAACGTAGTACTTTGTTTACATTTTTCGCCATTCAAATGGGCATGACCCAGTTTCAACTAATACTTAAAAATAGGTTTTTATGGCTTCTACTTACTCTAGAGGTTGAAGTAAGGTATTTTAGGAAGGTAAACCTCTGTAAAAATCTAAATTTCTTAAATTGGCAAATAAAAAAGATTTTAGCTTTCCAAGGTAAACATAGTACTTTTCTTTCTTGCAGCTGTAGAAAGAGCGACTTCTGTATGCATATAGATTCACACCTTCCACATCAACACGTGTTCTTATAAATTAACGCAGAATCTTTACCTCTGATATCATACTGACAGCCAATAGTCATAAGCAAAAAAAACTTCGGCTCTGCAAATGGAAGACAAACCTCGATTGGTATTCGAGAGAAGTAAAAGGAACTGCCCCACCTCGATAGGACAAACGAGGAGACTCAGCAAAACCGTCCCAAAAAAGAAAATGCATCCCTACTAATTCTTCTATCCAAATACTCGAAGTGGTCAACATTCACTGATTGATTGATTGAATATTAACGTCGCACTGTTCAGGTACACGAGGGCTTTTGCAGACGAACTACCTAATTTTGAACCATGATCAAGTAACGTGGACGACACCTGAGATGGAACCCCCCTTTCCTAACTACCACACCATACCAACGGGACCAGCTCTCGACAGATTTAACGTGCTTCGCTGCCCTACACGGTGAGTCTTTAGTGGTACTGGTCTCAAACTCATGACTAGGCAAGCTACGATCTGATACCTGTACCAGCCGACTACCTCGGCCACCTCAAAATTCAGTCAATAATATATATAATAACTTTTATATATATGTAAATAATGTGAGTCATAACTGTAGATGCAAAATAAATGATTTAAATTTAAGTCTCTTAGTCTCCCTCTTAATTATTCATCATTTTCCACAATACAAGACAGTAATAATTCCAGGTATATATTTTTTCATTGCAGAGACCGCTTGTTACATTTTATTTACAAAACATAAAATAATATTGAATAAAATTATACGTTTCATTTACAAAATAATAGGGTAGGTTTTTATAATTGGAAGTTTACTATGCCATGCTTAATGGCTTGCAGTAATAAAATTTTCACAATTAATAAATGGAACAATTTTTCGGCATTTAGTGTCTAACATTATAAAAAATTATTATGAATGTTTTTAAATAATAGTAGACTGAATTTTGATAAAAAAAAAGAAAGAGAAACACGCATGTTTGCTTAATAAATAGAAAATCATTTTGAAAAGTAAAATAGAGCAATAAGCATATTGATTTTCTATGTGATTTATTAAAATGAATTTCAATTTGGTATTTATTTGTACATTAACAATGTGAGTGATGAGCCTGATTTCAAAGTGCTTTATAAGATTATAAAAGTTATTTTTAGAAAAAGAAATTCATTTGGCGCGTTTTCTTCAAATAAAAATGGTTTCATAATTGCGTATTATTAATCAATGCCTTCGATAGTTTTTAAATGAGGCTCATTTTTGAATATCTGCATATTAATCATGAAAGATTAGTGATTTATTCATTCAGTTCCATCCTGTATTTGTGACGGTGATCTTTTTCATTGTCATGAGATAAGTTTCATTTAAAAATAAAACCTCTAAATATTTAAACGAATATTTTTGAGTATTGAAATCACTATGAGCCTTCGAAAAGATAAAAATTAAAAAAATATTGTATGAAATTGTTCCGCTGTTTTTTAAGGTAAATGGAAAAATCTTTAACGCATTTTTTCCCGCATTCCTAAGTTTTTTTTTGTTTTTTTTTTCTAATTCAGGGAATTTTTTAGGATCATGTCATAAATAGTTTCCTATATATATATATATATATATATATATATATATATATATATATATATATATATTTAAATATATAAAATCAATCACACAATTATCAATTGAAAAATTGAAATATATGAATCTTATAATACTAAATCCCATTTCAAAATATCAATGGTGAATATAAAAGGTAAAATTCCATCGTTTACAAACAAAATTAAAAAATTATAAAATAAAATAAATAATTATAAAATATCCAAGTGCAATCTCGGACTTAGGACCGATAAGTGGGGTTAAACTAGTTTGATGGCGCCAACCTTCCCCTATTGCAACTTGGTAATATATATATATATATATATATATATATATATATATATATATATATATATATATATATATTGCCACGCCCTCCTAGTTCCGCGCACCTCACAGTTTTTCAGAAAAACTCAGGTATATATATATATATATACCTCAGTTTTTCTGAAAAACTGTGGGGTGCGCGGAACTAGGAGGGCGTGGTAACTCTAAACGAGGGGGGCACAAGCGTATAGAAAAGTCGAAAACAAAAGATTATTTTAAAAAATTATTAATTTACTGAAAGTAAACAAACAAAACATTCCGACGTAATAAAAAAGTGAAATACGTATTTACACTGATATAACACACTTACATGTGTATCAGTACAGCAGGATGTATTTTATAATTAATTTACAAAACTAAGTTAAGAGCAATTTTAATATTTACCTGTGACGCCAAGGACTTGTCATATATAAAATTCTGCACAAAAATTAATACTTAATAATTTATACTGTTTGTTGTTAAGCCCTTAACTGCAGATTAGAAGTTACGCAATTCACTCCCCAAATGCCACCGTTTTCCACGTAGACGTGCGTATGTGATGTATTAGAGAGGGAGGGGAGGGGGAGAAAGAAAGAAATAAGCAAAAAAATCCGCCGATAAAAGTAAATCCTTCGTAAACACTGTCAAGATCTTTTAATTGCATTCCTAAGCCATTGGAATAATTTTATGAATATCAGTGCACTTATAAGATCGTACTTCGGAAGGACGTATATATACGACCGGAGCAGTTTATGCTTTGGCTGAGCGTGTTGATTATGTACGCAGGTGGCACTTTAAAGGTTAAAGTAATATTGTAGCTGTAGCGCCAAAGTATAGTATTATTAAATTAATTGTTATTGTTTGGAGGGGGTGATGAAAATTATGATTGAATATTGGGTTCCAAATATTGAAATTTTGAGAGAGAAGCACTGGTAACCGTTCTATTTTTTTTAAATAAATAACAATCTGGAGAAGACCTGAAATGTTCAGTACCTTATTATGGCGTGACTAACTTAATAATAGTAAAAAAGTATTAAACTAAAAAAGAGAAGATATGCTCTATCACACAAATACTAAAAAACAGGTGTTTAATAAGAAATTACTAAAACAATTTTATCGAATACATATTGATGGGGGGCCGCCTTTCCATAAGGATTACAACAGTAATTTGTATACAGACCCTGTTGTTTACAAGCAGAGGAATTTCTGGGAGTGCCTCTCACCCCACCGAAAAAGGGTGACGCATTTCCCACGCCTGGAAGAAGGCAATGTACCCATAAATACATTATGGTATGGGATGTTTTTTGGGAATTTCCCGCGTTTTGGGTGAGTTATGGACCGCGGGAAGATATCCCTCCGCTGACTTCAGACCAATCAGAAAAGCTGATTGTGTTTCGAGAAAGAATCCCCTCCAGAATACAGGGGTAAACCGCCGCGAAATATAAGCGCTTGCACGACGAATTTAGTCACTCTCTGACACAAATTTTATCACCGATTTTGGTCTGACGACCCTTTGACAAATTGCCGAGGTTGGAGACTCCCGAGATGGCACACCATGTTCTCTCTCTCTCAGATCCTAATTCAGTTAAGTGATAATGTATATCTTTAGTAATTAACGTAATTTAAATGTTTTGTAAATAAATTAAGTGTAATTTAAAGAAGGTTTTTTAATTTAGTGTCCGTTTTATTTGTCTTTAATGATTAATGTCTAAACTTAAGCTATAGTGTGACGCCAAATGTTAATTTAGAACCTGGGTACTAAAGAACGGATAATAAGAATAAATTAAATTAACTTAAGTTAACCGGGCGTTGCATTATAATGGTGCCAGTTGACCAGAATCTTAAAATTTTTTGGTCGTTAGAAAATTTTTTTTTTACATCCTTTGAGTTAGAAATTTTTTTTTTTACAATTTTTTTTGTAAACGTTTCTTGATGGATCATCAGGACAAATTTTCATCTCGTGTGCTACTGTGTATTTTATGTATTGCTTGAATTTGATACTGTGAATTTTTTTTTCTTGCAGTTTTGTCAGAGAGTCCGAGGTGCAACGATGACGCAGGTACTTGTGCCCTTTAATTTTTTTTTTTTTTTTCTCCTTCAATATTGATGTGAATTTTTTTTTTTTCTGTGCGTGTATGTACGAGAGAGCCGATTAGCTAAAGTTTCATTTAAATTTAAAAGTTCATGAATTTCTGTTGCCTTGCACGAGTGCTTAAATTTTGTTTTAACTTAACGATTCTCGTTGTGAATTAGATTCGCTAGAAATTTTGGTCTTAACTAATAATTAACAAATATGCCACGTACACGACAATCAGACCCCCTTTTGACGCAAACGGCGTTCGAGAAATTTAATCTAATTGATCTAATTCCAATGTACGACGGAGGTGAATCGTTAGGAATTCGCAGGTTCTTGGGAAAAATAAACGATGTTGCAAATTTAGGCAAGTGGTCAAACGATGAGAAAGTAACAATTCTAAAATTAAAATTAACGGGAATAGCTGAGGAATTTTTTCTATCCGACCCAACACATAGTCAATTGACAGAATATAACGATATCGCAAGAATTCTTATTGGAAGATTCGAAAAAGCTGTACCTTTATCAACGCGTCTCCAATTATTTTCATCGTGTATCCAGGGTCCTTCGGAGAGCGTACAGGAATTTGCAGCACGCATCAATAAACTGGGAACACAGATTTTCCAGTCAGGAAATTCGGCTCAAAATACCGCGGTGAGAAATGCGAATGACCAATTGTTGCAATCTCGGTTTATAAGTGGTTTAAAAAATGAAATACGCCGGTTTGTTCTCTCCCCGCGATCCTTTGAATTTAGAGGAATCAATCAATGCCGCATTGATAGAAGAGCAGAACATGAAATTAAACCAAATAGCTAGCGAAGAGAGATCCGGCTTGTCGTCCGCACAAACGGAAAATCCAGTTCTTTCAGCATTAGCGGATAGATTACAAGAAATAAATTTAAGGGTCGGCCGTCTACAAGAGGCAAGTGCAGTTACAGCTCGTAAATCAGGTGGGAACTATTTTAACAGAAGAGAGAACGTTTTCAAGTGCTTCTATTGTGGTATTCAAGGACACAGACAGGCGGAATGTAGGAAGAGACAGAGGGACGAACGCGCTGCCCGTTACCAGCCCCCGGAGAAATGCCGCAAGCGAGTATTCTTCTTCAAGTAGCCCCAGGCCAGGAGGGAGGCATGTACATTTCAGGGAATCTACTCTCCGCGACAATTACGCAGCCCCCAGGCATTCGGTGAGAGCGACACACACAAATTCTGAGAATAGGGGTTTTCAACGTTTTCGCACAAATCAGGATTTAAACTCCCATGGAGAAAACCGTATTTAGATTTTTTTCATTCGGTAGAGGAGCGGTTTTCTCCGATTCAATCTCGAGATAAAATATTCGATCTGCCGATCATAAATGCTAACATTAAACATCACAAGTTTAGAATTTTAATTGACACAGGTGCATCCGTATCTTTAATGTCTAATTCTTTTTTCACTAAAATAAAAAATGATAACTTTAGGGAATTTAATGTTTCAATTCAGATTAAAGCTGTAAGCGGAGACACGGTAGAAATTATCGGTTGCTATGAAATACAATTATCATTGGGGGAATTTCAATTTCGACATATTTTTTTTATAACGAAACAAGAGATTAACGATAATTATTGCGCTATTTTGGGATACGATTTTTTGAAAGTATGGGATGCAGTTTTAGATATAGGAAAAAACCGTTTATTAATTCATAATTTTTCAATTCCGCTTATTCATTATTCACTCCCACGCGTGTGGTACAGAGTAACTTTATAAATGGATTTTTAAAACACAAAACGTGTGTGGGTCCCCATTCGGTCACAAATGTTCGCATACATGTTGAAACATTACCTAATTCGACGTCACTGGCCACTATTCGGAGTTCAGTAAAGCTACGGAATAAAAACATTCATTTAACCAATTCGCAAATTAAAATTGATCCACAGACAAATGACACCGTCTTAGAAATTAGAAACGATTCAGATAACATAATCACCCTTAACAAGAACATGAAAATAATTACAGTCAATAATTACGAAGACTTTTCTTCTGATTTTCCGGTTTCTCAAGATATTTTACCCCCACTCACGGAGAAAGATTTCAATCTTTCAGGTTTGGACAATAAAATCAAAAACAGATTATTTCAACTTTTAATTTCGCACAAAAGTGCTTTCGCTCGTTCTACGGTAGAATTATCCGCAGCCGTTACGGAGCACCACAGAATCAGTTTACAACACGATTATCCCATTAAATGTCCAATTTATAAGATTCCATTCAATTTAAGAAACGAATTTCGCCGTCAAATAGCAGATTTAGAAAAGGCGGGGATTATTTCGAAATCCAATTCTCAGTATAATACTCCGGCATTGTTTGTCAAACAGAAAGAAAAATGGCGCCTAGTTTTAGATTTTCGGAAACTCAACGAAATAACTGTGACTCAGGATTTTGTCATTCCAACATTGGACGACATCCTACATGAAATTTCAGGTTCAAACTATTTTTCGGCGTTAGACATGAAGTCAGCATTTAATCAGATTCCACTACACTTTGCGGACAGGCATAAGACGGCATTCTCTACTCCCGACGGTGATAAATATCAATTTAACAGATTATGTTTCGGTTTAAAAACTCTCCTAAAGCTTTTCAATCAATCGCACAGGAGGTCCTAGGAGATTTATTACACCACGGAGCTTTGGTTTATATAGATGACATTATTCTATTCACTAAAACTATAGATGAACATTTTGAACTACTGGGTAAGGTTTTTGAACGCTTTGAAAGGATTCGCTTAAAATTTAATCCGAGTAAATGTCAGTTTTTAACGAAAAGTTGTAAATTTTTAGGGTTTGTGGTAACGCCGGAAGGCATTCTTATAGATAAAGATAAGTCCGTATCAATTAATGAGTTTCCAGTTCCAAAGGATCAAAACAAATTAAATCTTTTTAGGGTGCTGTAATTTTTATAGGAGATATATCAAGAATTTCGCAAAACGCGCACTTCCCTTAACGAATTTATTGAGAAAAGACACTCCATTTGAGTGGACATCCGAAACGCAGGAGGCATTTGATGATATTAAGAAAGCCATATTGAATCCACCGGTCTTGGCACTACCTGATCAAAATGCGGAGTTACAAATAACAACGGATGCTTCTTCTCGCGGCATAGGGGCAGTTTTAGAACAAAAATATCCTAACTCTGAAGTCAAACCTTTATATTTTTTTTCTAAGAAATTAAATCCATCACAATCAAAATATAACGCAACCGTTTTAGAATTTTTCGCGATATAAACAGCATTAAATTTTTTAGACCTTTCTTGTTAGGCAGAAAATTTAAAGTTTTTACCGATCATAAGCCTCTCGCGGGATTTCTTTCTAATAAAAATCCCTCTTCCAAAATTTTGCGTTGGAAATTGGCTCTGGAAGAATTTAATTACGACATACACTATATCAGGGGATCCTTAAATTCAGTCGCAGATCATCTTTCTCGTTATATTAACAACATCACAATAGCTTTACCGGACTCTAAAGGTCTTATTAATATGCAACACGAAGATTCTGTTTTAAGCACTATCATACAAAAAATTGATCAAAATGATGTTAGCCCACAAATCAGCAACTATTTTATTAATGGGGAAGGTTTGTTATGTCATCTGTCCAAGCGCCCCTCGAGATCACCCAGGTCTAACACCACTAGAAAGCAGGTTTGCATTCCACATTGTCTAAAAGCTAAAATTCTCGAATCAGTTCATTCAGAATATGGAGGACATCTTAAATTTTTTAAAACTTATCATCGACTCAGCGAGAACTTCTTTTGGCACAATATGTATAAAGATACTAAAAATTTTGTTCGTTCTTGTACCATATGTTTATCTCGAAAAAACGCCTTTAAAATCCCGCCTGCACCCCATCAACTTGTTGAACAAAGTACTGAACCAGGAGAAACGTGTCATATGGATATTTTCGGTCCCTTAAAAACCACGCTTAAAGGTAATAGCTATGTTTTATCTATGATAGATGCATTCACAAAATATATTCACATCGTTCCACTTCCGGATACTAGGTCCAGTACGATTTCAAAAGCTTTCTTTGATAATTACATTGTACACAGGGGTTGCCCACATAAATTAGTCGTAGATAACGCTACATATTTTAAGAGTTCCGAATTTGTTGAATTTTGCAGTCATGGGTATTCAAAAAAGGCACATATCAAGTTATTCCGCTCACGTCAACGGTAGGGTAGAGAAACCCAATCAATCGCTAGCCAATATCCTTGCATCAATTTCACAAAACACAAACGATTGGGATGATCAACTCCCGCACACCATGTTAGCATTAAATTCAGCGATCCATGAAGCTACATACACATCTCCCTTTTTCCTAGAGCATGGCAGAGATATTCGATTATCCTACACTTACGAAAAGAATTCTGATACACCACAAAATAAGTATGAATATGTCGAGAAACTTTTACCGTCTTTGGAGCATACTTTCAATAAAGTTTTAAAAAATCTAAAGGATCAGGAGGCATCACATGTTGAATTGAGTACGAGAGCGACAAAACAACATCATTACGATTACAAGATCGGGTCCTTGTGTTTTATAAAGACGCCTAACATTAAATCTAATTTATCTCCAAAACTCAGACCTAAGTTCGAAGGTCCTTACAGAGTGATAGAGCGTTTTTCTAATGTCAATTATAGGGTGCAACATGTAGAACAATTGAGGAAAAGATTTAACACGCATGTCAATCGGATGATTCCATTTATTAAGAGATTTTCATATTTGCATTTGAAAAATTTGGATGATTTACAACCAGACGAGACGGAGGTTAAGGGTATTGTTCCAAGTCCACGGTATAATTTAAGGGCTCGTGCAGGTAATTCGGCTCGTTAAATACGTTTCTGCGCTAAAATATTTGAGGGAGACTTAATTTTTTTTTTACAATTTTACGCTTCGTCATTTCGAGAGCACGCATTGAATGATACCTGTCTCATAGTTGCACCTTGTTTCATGCTGTTTTATGTTTTTTTTTAGTTATATCAAATTTTGTACTCATTTATTTAATGATTTCCTGTTATTTAATGAATTCCAGTTAAATTTTTTTTTATGCAGTTTGTTTTATGTCGTGATTTTATGCTTAAATGACATAGTGTTGTTTGTGGTTAATATCAATTTTAACTCTAGATAAAATATTTTCATGCTGTGTGTTTTGTGCAATATCTTAAATAAATTTGTAATGCAAGTGTTATTCAATGATAATGATGTACGTACGTCAATTTTTTAATTTTAGTAATTTTAAGCTTTAATTTATGTTTGTGACAAAGGTCAAATTTTGGGGTCTCTGGACACCTGTCATGAAATTTGAATGTTGTTATGATACATACATATCTTAAATTTTTTTTCCCTATTACATAATTTGTTTTGTGATTATTATTTAGAATTTCAATGATTTTTTCATATAAAAGGTTCCTTTATTGAATTGTTTAGTTTATGCTGAATTGATTGTTTATAACTGTACTTTCTGGTTAAATTTTTATTTTTGCATAGAAGATCAATTTTGGTAGCAGCATTTTTTTGTTAGAATCAATTTTATTGCTAAATTGTGTTGGTGTATTAATTTTAAGTGGTTGTGTATTACTAAATGATGATAACATTGGAATTTATGCTTGTTAAGATATGGATAGAGATGGTTGTTTGAATATTTTCTATAAGATATTAGGTTGAAACTTTAATATGTTTTTTCCCGCGCATGTTGTTTTTTTATGTGAGATGATTGCTAACTTTGACTTAAAATTTGCGGCTATTTCTGTTAAATGTTTTAATGCTCATCTAAATTCTGCGTTGTTTGTTTTGCTATAGATTTGAAATTTTTTTGTGGTTATTCAGGGGTTTAGATTAATATTGTGGTTGCTAAATTAATGTGCAGTCAATCATTGTGTCTCGCTTGTGTGCTAAACTGTACTAGGAATTGAAGGTTTTGTTTGTCGAGATAGTATTTCTGTTGGTTAAGATTAATTATGGTTGTTAAATGAATTTGCAGTCAATAAGTGTGTCTCGGTTGTGCGCTAAACTACTAAGAATTTTGATGTTTTGGTCGGTCGATATTGTATTTTTCTCGTTGATGCTAGGCTTACATGTGTTGATTTATGTCAGTGCGGGTAGATTTATTTCACTGAGTGTTGACGTTGATTCAATTTTTTTTTGTTCTGGATTTTAGTACGTAGTTCTGCTTGTTATTTGGTAAAAAGTTTTTTTTTTTTGTTGTTGGTCAGCTAATGGTGTTAAAAATGTTTCGTCCATTCGTTTCGAAAACGTGGGGAGAGCGCACCCCTTTTCGTCGTATCCCCCCCCTGCACGCCATCCGGTATAGGACAGGACACTGTTTGTTGATTGGAATTTCTGTTTATTGGTTACTCCTTTTCGCAGGGACACCTCCCCGCGGGCAGCATAATTCAGGGGTGGAATTTTTGGATGTCGGATTCTTGCCGCCTTAGGAGGGGTCTTCCCCTCGCCCCCCCACTGCTGTCGCGACAGAGATTCAGCAAAATTTTTCCGATGGGTTTTCGTTCCCCACCCCTTGTTTCCTGTTTTTACGTTACGGTGCTGTTGCTATGAGAATTTGGAAATGTTGGAATAGGATTGGGTGTGAATTTTTTTTTTTGTTGTTGTTTCACTACTTGTAAGGAGTTACATAAGTTTGAGTTAGAGATTTCGTGGAATATTTGAGACAGTTATTTGAAGGAGATAGATAAAGTTTGCACTGATGAATGTGTTGAATGGTTGGGAAGTTTTTTTTTTTTTTTTTTTTTTTATGGAGATAGTTAAGTTTGTGTTCAAAGTGTACGTTTATTCGATAGTTGTTTTTTTATGGAAATGGATAATTGAATTGAAGGGAAAGTCATGGTTTATTTGAGAAAATTGTTTGATGTACAGAAGGATATTTTGAGTTACGGATTTTGGGCAAAGGAAATATTGAGTTGATATAATTATACGGTATAATTGAGAAAGTTGTTTTGATGTAGATAGGATAATTTGAGTTAATGATTTGGTACAGTTCCGAGTAAATAGTTGATGAACATGGATAAGTTGAATTAATGGTTGTGTGGTATATTTAGGAATGTTTTGAGATGCATTTAGGAAAGTTCGAGTGGAGGATTATGCGAGATTTTTGTGAATAAGTTGATGAGCTAAGATGGGTTTTGGTTATTGATATTGTGGAGAAGTCGATTAATTATTTGAAAGTTGAAGATATATAAGTCTAGTTAAGTGTTATTGAGTATGTGAGATTTTGTGTAAATAAGTTGATGAGCATAGATGGTTTTAGTTCATGGTATTGTGGAGAAGTCGATTAAATATTTGAAAGTTGAAGATAAGTCTAGTTAGTGTTATTGGGTATGTGAGATTTTGTGTACATAAGCTGAGGAGCATAAATGGTTTTAGTTAATGGTATTGTGGAGCAGTCAATTGATTATTCGGTAGTTGCAGATGAGTTTAGTTAGTGTTGTTGAGGCATAAGATGTGAACGATCTGAGGTAAAGGCAATTTTGGATTATCGAGGAATCATTTTAAGATTACTGAGAATTTTGGGTTTTGTTATAGAATTGTATTTGAGTTATTGATTAGAGGATTTTAGTTGAATTGAGTTAGCGGTATTATTGTAAATAGAGGATCTTGTTTTTCTTTTTTTTTTTCGTGTTTGTATATTTGTTGCGCGTATAGTGAAACATTTTGAGTTTTTTTATATTATTTGGACTTGTGGATACATTGTATTACGAGGATTGTTAAAAAGTTATGTTGATTAGTTAAGCGATATTTTTTTTTTTTTTTATATTGGAAACTGTTTAATTCTGTGTAACACTTGCAATAATTTTCTTTTAGTTAAATTACTTTACTCTGTATGTACCGCCTCATATGACTTGGGTTGCATATCAATTTTATGTTTTAATTTTTTTTTCTGAAATTTTCAACTGCACTTGTGATTTCTGGAATTCATTTCTCATATGGAAATTCAAATGTATTGAAGGTGGAAGAAATTTTTTTCTCTTTAAAGTTTCTTTTAAGCAATATTAATCGTTATAGTTATTTTTTTTTTACAATCGGATTTGCAAAATTTTTTTTTTTTATCTTAAATTCATTCTATCTCTTGTGCTGGCGTTTGCGGCATGCAGCAAATCGTTTGCGCAGGGAATGGCATGTTTTTTTTTTTTTTTTGTGTTGCATTTGTAAACAGTGGGGGTGCATACTGATCACATGCGCACTCACAGTTTGCGATTCTAAATTTAATCACAGCAATTTTTTCTTCTTAATTTTATTTGTAACCAATGCTCGTAGTGAAGTTTTCTTTTAAAATTCCTTAGGCTACTCAGCATTCTTGCAGGTTATAAATTTTTTTTTCTTCATTTATACGATTAGTTAATTTATAAAATTTTAATTTGCAAATCTGAATTCCGTTAAATTTTTTTAAACTTTTATTTGTAACCAATGCTTGTAGTGAATTTTTTTTTAATTTCTTAGGCTACCAAGCATTCTATGAAGATACAAAATTTTTTTTTTTCTCTCCACTTATGCACACTCATCGTTTCAATCTCTAATTTTTTTTACTTTTACTTAATTATTTTCATTAAATATTATCAATGCTCTTAGTGAACCATTGAAATTTTAACGCTTGAGTATGTAGAAATTTTAACGCTTGAGTATGTAAAGAGTTCTGCTAGTTTTTTTTTTTTTTTGATGGTCTGGGATTTTCACTTCACATTGGTCGTGTCAAGATTTCGATGTTAAACGATTATGAAGTGTCTGTTTCTGAGCGCCACGCTTGAATTGTATGTAAATGTTTTCACTGGCGTTTATTTCTTATCAATGTATTTTGTTCAACACTCCTAAGTGTTGTTTTATTAGTTGCGCAGTTGTTACATACGCCAATTTTGTATTCTTACGTGTTATTTGTCTTAATATTTTTTATTATTTAGTGGCACACGATTCTTTGTGATTGTTTAATTATTTCTATTTGTCAGTCTGTGTCTGATGTTTTGTGAATTGTTTGGGTGATCCATTCAGTAATTTTTTTTTTCTCCTCTTCGTACATTAACGTCATTGTAGTTGTTGATAGTTAATTTGGTTTTCCCTCACGGAATAGGTTAGGAACTTGATTGTATTTTTTTTTAACATTCTTATTTTCATTTTATGAGCGGTGAGAGGACTTGGAAATTGGTGCTTGGAGTCTTCAAGGGTGGTCACAAAGGGCCAAGTTTAATTTTTTTTCTCATAACTGTTGTTTCATTACTAATATGGTTTCCCTGGGAGACAAGGTTTTTTTTTTTTTTTTTTTTTTTTGCAGTTTAGCAGATTTCTTTAGCAATATCTGAGCGACGATGGAGCTGCCAACATCATGGATGAACATGGACAGAACCCCTCATAAGACGTGGACAGCTGATAGTGATCCAGGAGTCTACAATTTTTGTTCTTGACATAGACATTTGCCGACGCTAGGCCAATTCTGTATTTCGTTCGCGTACTGAAATTTTTTTATTATTATTCATTTTGGTTTTGTTAATCTGAGAGAGGGGAGGAGTGATGGGGGCCGCCTTTCCATAAGGATTACAACAGTAATTTGTATACAGACCCTGTTGTTTACAAGCAGAGAATTTCTGGGAGTGCCTCTCACCCCACCGAAAAAGGGTGACGCATTTCCCACGCCTGGAAGAAGGCAATGTACCCATAAATACATCATGGTATGGGATGTTTTGGGAATTTCCGCGTTTTGGGTGAGTTATGGACCGCGGGAAGATATCCCTCCGCTGACTTCAGACCAATCAGAAAAGCTGATTGTGTTTCGAGAAAGAATCCCCTCAGAATACAGGGGTAAACCGCCGCGAAATATAAGCGCTTGCACGACGAATTTAGTCACTCTCTGACACAAATTTTATCACCGATTTTGGTCTGACGACCCTTTGACAAATTGCCGAGGTTGGAGACTCCCGAGATGGCACACCATGTTCTCTCTCTCTCAGATCCTAATTCAGTTAAGTGATAATGTATATCTTTAGTAATTAACGTAATTTAAATGTTTTGTAAATAAATTAAGTGTAATTTAAAGAAGGTTTTTAATTTAGTGTCCGTTTTATTTGTCTTTAATGATTAATGTCTAAATTTAAGCTATAGTGTGACGCCAAATGTTAATTTAGAACCTGGGTACTAAAGAACGGATAATAAGAATAAATTAAATTAACTTAAGTTAACCGGGCGTTGCATTAATATATATGTCTGTTTTTCACAAAACAAGAAAATAATATTTGTGAATTTGCTCAACAGAATGCAAAGAAAAAAGAAAAGAAAATATGTGATAGAACTGATATCATTGAAGTAGACCTCCTAATTTAGAACAATTTGTTTTAATTGCAATTTTTTTTTAAATATAGTACTTATTTTGTTATTCTTAATAATACTTCAATGAACTTAAACTTTAGAATATGATTATAGTAGACAGGGGTTTTCTAAGGCGTGGGTCGATTGAGCCTAGTCCCAATGCCAGGGCATTGAAAGGACTTCGTATTGAAGAAGAATTCAGAAAAATTTAACTGTCAAATGTTATTCCGAAACATGCTCTGAAAAATAGAGAATTTCGAACTATATGCCAACTGGCATCAATGACACGACTGCATCATTATGTTATGACACTCGTCCATCAGTCAATTAGACGTTAGAATGCGTTAACAACTAGATGTGAAAGACTTACAATCTTACGTCTTTCACATCTAGTTGTTTCTAGTTACCGTTTGCACTACTAATTCAAAACGTTGCTAACTTTTCTCAAACTGTGGGGTGCTTGATATATTTATAAGGGGGGACGCGAGCATATTGAAAAGTCTAAAACAAAACATTATTTAAAAATTTTTTAATTTACTGAAAGTAAACAAATATGTTTTCTGATATAATAAACTATAAAATGCACATTTATACGGATATGAAATACTTATAAATGTATCAGTATTGTACAATGTATTTCATTATTAATTTTACTATACTAAGTGAAGAACAATATTGAAAAGTCTAAAACAAAACATTATTTAAAAATTTTTTAATTTACTGAAAGTAAACAAATATGTTTCCTGATATAATAAACTATAAAATGCACATCTATACGGATATGAAATACTTATAAATGTATCAGTATTGTACAATGTATTTCATTATTAATTTTACTATACTAAGTGAAGAACAATATTGAAAAGTCTAAAACAAAACATTATTTAAAAATTTTTAATTTACTGAAAGTAAACAAATATGTTTCCTGATATAATAAACTATAAAATGCACATCTATACGGATATGAAATACTTATAAATGTATCAGTATTGTACAATGTATTTCATTATTAATTTTACTATACTAAGTGAAGAACAATTTTGATAATTACCAGTCACCCCATGGGATTCCATTAACACTTATATTGATAATTTGTAAAGTTTTTAATTAATTCCTTAACTGCCGATTAAAATTAACGTAATTCATTCCCCAAAGCCACCGTTCACCACGTACACGCGCGTAAATTGATGAGTTTTTTTAGGGGGAGGGAAAAAAAAAGAATAAATAAGCAAGTCCTCTGAAATAAGTAAATTCTTCGTAAACACTGTCAAGTTCCTTTTATTGCATTCCAAAGCTTTCGGAATAATTGTATGTATAGCAGTGCACAGAAAAGATCATACTTCGGACAGACGTATATATATGTATATATACGTATATATATATATATATATATATATATATATATATATACATAAATATAATTAATGCCTTGACTTAGCGAGACGTTTATATACGTCGGTGCCACAAAAAGGTTAAAGTCGTATTGTAGATCTAGTGCAGTGTTTCTCAAACTGTGGGGTGCCCCCTTGGGGGGCGCGGTAACCCTGCGAGGGGGCCGCGAGCATATTGAAGATAAAAGGTTTAAAGAATAACTTTTTGGAATGAAGCAAAACAAAATGCTTTCTGAACTAATAAAAAATACACATTTACACTGATATAATTTATTTTTATCATCTTCTAATCATCAAAAATAAAAGATTCCACTTCAAATGCTCATTAGCCATCTTTGATCCTATAACCAAATTAAAAATATATTTGTTTGCTTTGCGGTCAATATGAGAACATTGATAGATTTTTTTTTACGTTTCTTTTAACCTAAAATATTACTTTAGCTGACCTTCGAACTTACTGGTATGGTTATCTTCGTCTTTTTTTAGGGAAGTTGTAAATATATATAAAATATTTCTGTTTCATCTTTTTCCATGTGAAAGAGTTTTATGATAAATGGATAAGCATGAGTATTCTGAAATATATAACACATAATCAAAAACGTTTTAGACAACTATTTCTTAGAACATGCTACTCTTTCCCTATGAACAATTTTGTAGCTTTGATTGCTCCGTTGTACGACTTATTATGGTTTATAAATGTAAATAAACATAATATTAAAAAAATGGGCATCTGTGATCACTATTGAAGGAAATTGAAACTGATCAAGCAATTGAAGAACCTATTGAAATAATGCATATTAATCAAGATAGCGAAAGTAAATATCAGAAAAGCGTTAGACATGAAACCTTTGAGTTGATTTGAAACGTTCAAATGCTGCCTCAAGATCTCTTTGAAGAGAACTATGAAGCCATAATGTAGCACTTCGCCTTGTCAAAAAGACACAAGGAAGAAAAAGTTCAAAATGCTATTTGTAGATCATCAAACAGCAAAACTACAAAAACGTGAACAAAATATGACAGTTTAGCTGGAAAATAACGTTCCTGCGTCGTTAGCGAAAAGTGTCTCTGTGATTTATGTCCTTTATTAAAAACACGCACATTTAGAAAATTTCTTTAATTTTTTTGGATTTTTTCTCAATTTTTCTAAGAAAAATTGAAAAGTCCTTTAAAGTAGGTAAATGTATTTTCTTTTAATTAAATTATTCACTGGAATTGTGATTTTTATCGCATGTAGTAAAAGTAACTATAAGATAAATTATAGTTTTAAAACAAATTAAAAAACACGCTTTTATAGTGAATCGAACTAAAAAGAAAAAAAAAAAATATTACTTAAAAGTAACATATACAAAGTTTAATACTTATCTTGTGTTAATTTGTACAGTTTATATTTATGATCGTATTGTAGCTTTAGCGCCAAAGTGCATTATTATTGCATTCAATACATTATTATTTGGGGGGGGCGATAAAAATTATGATTGAAAATTTGGTCGCCAGTAGTGAAAGTTTGAGAACCACTGCTCCAGTGTCAAATTATAGCATTATTGAATTCAATTAATTGTTATTGTATGGAGGGGGGTGCGATGAAAATGATGATTGAATATTGGGTCGCCAGTAGTGAAAGTTTGAGAACCACTGCTCTAGTGTCAAAGTATAGCATTATTGAATTAAACTAATTGTTATTGTATGGAGGGGGAGCGATGAAAATGATGATTGAATATTGGGTCGCCAGTAGTGAAAGTTTGAGAACCACTGCTCTAGTGTCAAAGTATAGCATTATTGAATTCAATTAATTGTTATTGTATGGAGGGGGAGCAATGAAAATGATGATTGAATATTGGGTCGCCAGTAGTGAAAGTTTGAGAACCACTGCTCTAGTGTCAAAGTATAGCATTATTGAATTCAATTAATTGTTATTGTATGGAGGGGAGCGATGAAAATGATGATTGAATATTGGGTCGCCAGTAGTGAAAGTTTGAGAACCACTGCTCTAGTGTCAAAGTATAGCATTATTGAATTCAATTAATTGTTATTGTATGGAGGGGGGTGCGATGAAAATGATGATTGAATATTGGGTCGCCAGTAGTGAAAGTTTGAGAACCACTGCTCTAGTGTCAAAGTATAGCATTATTGAGTTCAATTAATTGTTATTGTATGGAGGGGGTGCGATGAAAATGATGATTGAATATTGGGTCGCCAGTAGTGAAAGTTTGAGAACCACTGCTCTAGTGTCAAAGTATAGCATTATTGAATTCAATTAATTGTTATTGTATGGAGGGGGTGCGATGAAAATGATGATTGAATATTGGGTCGCCAGTAGTGAAAGTTTGAGAACCACTGCTCTAGTGTCAAAGTATAGCATTATTGAATTCAATTAATTGTTATTGTATGGAGGGGGGAGCGATGAAAAAGATGATTGAATATTGGGTCGCCAGTAGTGAAAGTTTGAGAACCACTGCTCTAGTGTCAAAGTATAGCATTATTGAATTCAATTAATTGTTATTGTATGGAGGGGGGTGCGATGAAAATGATGATTGAATATTGGGTCGCATATATTGAAGTTTGAGAAGCACTGACGTATGCTATATTTTCTACTCAAAAAGATTGCAAATAGAGCATATTGTTGCATATTGGACGAGGGTTTTCTGAAGGCTCTTTTCACGGTGTTGAGAGAAATCTTTACTTCAGGTTGGGACTTTACCTTTTCTTTTTAATCAAAAATTGAAAGTGTCATTTGTTGTAGTGCAAATTACAATGTGATAATATGATTTGCACCTGCCGAAATCTTATGTGGTTAGGAAGTTTGGAAAGATAGTAAGGGAAATAAGAAATTTCATACTTCTTATCTTTTAATTCTGGGGAGTGCTGCTAAATGAATGACATTTATAGGTTTAGAACAGTCGTCTCTAATCCCGGTTCGCACAAGCAACATTAAATTATTCTCTTTTAGTTTATGTGATATATTTTTCATGGGATTGGGCTACTTTTTATGAAAATCACTTTATATGCCTTGTTAAATCACTTTATATTCATTTTTTGTTGTAGCTATATTTTATTCTGAAGTCACGATTAAATACAATTAAATTAAAATTATTAAATCAAAACAGTCTGAAAAATAAACAATCAATGTTCTCCCCCAGATCAGTCCGCGTTAAAATTAACAAACGTTAACCGGTCCGCGGCGATAAAAAGGTTTGGGAACACTGGCTTAGAAGACCACACGATGTTTAGAATAGTTAAAGGAGGAAGGAACTCATTCATTGAATTTTGAACTAAGCCCATTCTTAGAAAAAGGTCTTATATATTCTTGTATTATTGTTCTTGAAATATCGATCATGTTAGGATAGCCAATATATGCTTGAATCTAGAACCTATTAATGTATCTTCCGTAATCATATTAAATATTCATCCTACTGAAGAAAATAAAAAAAATAGAATCACTATCTAAAAAAATAAAATTTTACATTTTCCGAAATAAGAAGAAAATATTTTAAGTTTCTTATCAAAAATACAAAGAAAATATTAGCAACCATTCATCATCGAAACAAATGTCTCTAGCAAAATTTTCATTCTTAACTTTTGTCATATTTATTCTTCCCCATAGGCAATTTGCCTTTCCATTGCTTTCGACGGTTTCCTTTTTAAATATTTTACTTCGCAATATTTTTATTTTAGAAAAAGTACTATACTTTTCTCAACGATTCATTTTATCGAAAGTCAAGTATAATCACATAAAACTGCCTTTCTTCCAATCCTACAGAATGAAATATAACTAACATTTCAACCTGATGACTAAAGTTTACATTTTCAGAGCTTTATACTGCTAAGCTTAGAAATAAATTGGTTTACGTCCATTACCAACTATTGAGAGTTTTGATAACCTATCTAGCATGTGTAATGTTATTTTGTGATAAGGCAATTGCTTACGATGTCAAAATAGCTTTTACCGTTTTTCATTTAAATTGCCTAAGATCTTTAAATTCGTTTAAAATATACGATGAATCTAAAATAAATTAATAAAAACTAACTTAACCGAACTTATTTAAAGATGTTAAGGTCCAAAATTAAGTGTAGTTCCCTTTATAGGACATTTGGGAGTATAACTCAACGTGCTAAGCAAAAACTTTATAAAAACGTTTAATTTACGTAGTACGATCCACAATTTCGCGGACTGTGTCTATTCCAAACGACGAAAACAAGGACATAAAGTTAAACCACTTGAAAATGATACCCTGAATTGAACCTGATACCCTACCTGCCTAGGTTAGTTTAGTCCATGTCATGTGATCGAATCACACGATCAGCTGTTATCTTCTGGAGTTAGCATTATTCTCGGCGATGTAAGAAAAATGGTATTTTTTTAAAAGCACTGAAAAATTGAATTCTATCAACGCTTAGGTAAAACACCAATGGAAACTTTGGAAATGCTATGAAAGCTGTACAGTGAATCTACTATAGCGAGATTCAAGGTTTACAAACGACATCGGCGTTTTAAGAAGTATCGAGAAGCCATCGAAGACAATGAACGCGTTGGACGACCATCGAATTCACGGATTGTGGAAAATGTTATTTTGGTGTCTGAATGTGTTCGAAAACATCGTTGCTAAACATTTGTGCATATTGCTGAGTGTGCACACTTCTCGAAGACAAGTCAGCATGGTATTCTAACGAAACATCTCATTGGATGAGGTGAAAGCAGCATCGCAAGAGGTCTTACAGAATGTTACAAAAAATGGCTTCCAGCTGTGTTTCCAGAAGTTGCACGAACGTTGTTAGAAGTGTATGGTCCTCAAATGCACTACTTTGAAGGTGGATGTTCTTCGGTCCTTTAACGATGGCCTAAAGATTAACGCAGTGACATCTTTTGGCAAAAATACCTCTAAAATTGTATTATATAGTTCCGATGTTTACGTTTAGAAGTAACGAATTTTTTCCCCACCATTATCAAAAAATTAACCTCAAATCAAATATATCACTCTTGCATAGATGTTTATATTTACATTATTTGCAGTTAACCAATTATTTAATTATTTTAAATTATATATACATATTTTTACAAGCATTGGAATTCTGCCTTTGTCAACACCATTTAATCTATTACTTAAAAATACTCTGAATCAAAGTATTCTTAAATATTTATTCATTTTATTTAAAAAAAAAAGCAAGTAGGGCATTAACAAGGACACGGCACAACAACAGTAGTTCTCAAACGATGGGGGTGAACCCTCCTAGGAGAGGAATAACCCTATGTTGGGCACGAACATAAGGAAAAGTTAAAAATAAAATATCGTTTAAAAATTATTGATTTTTTCACTGAAAAAACGCAAAACAAAATACATTGTGACTTAATAAAAAGTAAAATACATATTTTTACTGGCATAATATAATAAATGTATGAGTTATTAAACAATATTAAACTCAGGACAAGTTTCTTAACTACTAGTGACTCTCATGAGCTTTAAAAAGGAAGTTTAATATTATAAATGACACTCTAATTTACAATTCTATATTTAACACTAATTTCTTAGAGCAAGCCATCGCAAAAAATGCCGGATGGATTTGGACTGAATGAAAAATGAATGTGTTTCTGGAACTAAATATTAATTTAATTAAAACTTACTTTGCAAACTGTTCTGATTTAAAAAATAAAATTAAAAACATAATACTTATCCAACTTAAAAATAACTTTCTTCTTCTAAAATTTCTTACTTAAAAGTAACACACGGTAGAACCTGTTTTTGTGTGGTAACTTTTTTATACGAATTTATTTTTATGTGACTTATTTCGTTCAATCTTTTTTTAATGCGATATATTAATTTCCACGGTTTTTGCGCCACTGTGATATATTCTATCGAGGTACATATAAACTTTTCAAGACGCTTTGTACATTTCTTGTAAACAGTCTCTCGACAATGCATGTTCAATTGCTTTCTTTCAACACGCTAGCAGCAAGTGCTTGATTGAAAACGATACTTTCAATGACGCTGACGTTATCAATACATTAATAAATTATGAAGACGGACAAGGAGAAAGTGATTCCTTGAGACAGGATAAAATATATGAAGAAATGCAAATTTCCTAACAAAATGGAAAACAATTTTTAAAAAAAAAATTAGAAAACAATTCCCAAAGGAGTCTGAAATACCAAAACGAGCTTCGCTCATACATACCTGGTTATCATGGCGTTTACAAGCAACTGACATACCGGCCATCGTCGCAAAAACATATTACTTACTTTATTGTGCCAAGAAATAAATTAATCTTCAAGCGACGAAAACGATTTTAAACTAATTCATCACTGGAAGATGCGCGTTTTGGATTACAATAAGTAACTGTGAATTATGCATGCGCATTTTAAAAATAACTCTATGTTTACATTGAGAAATTAATCTTTTTAAGAATGTTTTCACGTAGAATCCAATTATTTATTTTGTTTGGAAATATTTTCTCATTAATTTCGAAAATAATTAACGTATTTTTTTAAGTGCGACATTTTTTTATGCCTCTCTCTCCACCGCATAAAAAATCTGTAGAATGTCGACAGCGTTGCTAGCTATGTAAGTATTTATGAAATTTTGACATATTTTTAATGTGGTTTTTTTATTTGTGTTCCCTATATACCACATAAAAACAGGTGTTGCTATCAGTAAAATTATTCCGAAGACTTTGGAATGCAATAAAATGACATTTATAGTGTTTGAGAAGGGCTTACTTGTTTCAGAGAAGGATTTTTTTTTATTTATTCCCTTTCTGTTCTCTCCAATGCACCGCAAGAACACACCTGTCTGAAATGCAGGGGTACTGGGAAGCGAATCATGTAATTTTTAATCGGCAGTTGAGGGGTTAATATATTCATTTAAAGTAGAAACAAAAGAAACACATAAACAAAATTTAAGCTATTGCATGTTGCTTTCCATTAACATTTGACGCACACTTAAAAGAACGAATTACCGAATTGGATTTAATTTCCTCCTAGTGCTTAAACTAAAAAAATAATCAAACCCCTTTTGATGAATAAATTAAGACTCCTCCGAAGAAGATCATTGTTTCGCACACGAGTTTATAATTCAAAAATCAAATGCAAGACGATATTTCAGAACAACTAAGACAAGTATAAGGGTGTTCCCATAAGTATCCGGCCCAATCAGGAGATGACGGTTGTAGTTTGAAAAATATGATTGTTTTAGAAAGTACGCAATCTATAAAGCATATGTTTCAAGTCTGAAAACGCCAGGTTGTTTAGTATTTGTTGTTTAGCAGCCATCACATACATTAGTGAACGCTTTCAGTGAATTTGTGAAAATGGAGAAAATTGGTGATCGTTATTTGATACAATACTTTTATCGAAAGGCCTCAGCCAAACCAGTATAAAAGCTGAACTACATTTGACTCTGGGTGAGTCTGCTCCTTCATTTACAACAGTAAATTATTGAGTAGTAGAGATTAAACGAGGCCGTACGAGCTGCCAAGACGAGCATCTCATTTGTAGACCAAATGAAGTGGCGACTGGATGATCATCGACTAAAGTGCGCGAGCAAACATGTATAATAGACATATCAAAATGTGTGGTACTTCGCCTATTATCTGAAAATTTGGACACGAGAAAGCTGTGTTCTACTACTCCAGTAAAAACAGTGTCGTGAAGATGTTTCAATTGAGTGTTTAGCGAAATGTCACAGCAACAAAGCAGAATTTCTGCGTCATTTCATAACCATGGATAAAACACGAGTGTATAACTTCATACCCGAGACAAAAGAACAGTCAAAACAATGGGGAAAACAGTGAACAGTCTCCAAAAAGTCTATAACCATTCCGTCTGCAGGCAAGAGGTCATGACGTCGGGTTTTTGGGATACATGTGGAATAATTTTCCTTTGCTATCTTGAAAAAGGAAAAAAAAAACTATCAACGACGAGTAATGCGCGAACTTATTCCAATGTTTGAGCGAAGAAATCAAACAACTATCACATTTGGCTTAGTGTTGTTTCATCAAGAAGATGCACATGCTCACAAATCCATTATTGAAATTGCCAAAATTAATAAATTAAAGTTTGAATTGCTACCTCATGCACCCTATTCATCAGATTTAGGCCTCTCGGATTCCTAAACTTGAAAAAATGTCTCCGTGGTCAAAGATTTTCCAACGATGAATAAGTGATAACGGCAGGTTTAATCACTATTTTCAAGAGCAAGACAGTTCTTATTATAAAAAAAAAATATCTAATTTATTGAACATCGCTGGGAAAAGTGTACAGAGCTGAAAGAAGGTTATGTTGAAAAATAAATATATTTTTTTTCAAACTTTTTGTGTTTTCTTTGTTGGTTCGTGTACTTTTGGGACCCTCCTTGCAAAAGTTTCATCACGAAACAAAAACTATGATTTTTAATCATGTAATTTCTAAGCGAAGAAACTCTATATAGCAATGAGAACTTGCAATTGAAAATCCGACTCTAAGAAGAAATGCACTGTTTCAGAGCTGCAAAAATAATTTATTTTAAATTTCTGTACAATAAATTAACTAAATGCGTGGGCTGTTTTCATGTCACTGTATTTAATTAAAATTATCTTTGTGGAATTTTGGCGATGATCACGCATCGCATATTCAAAGTGCATTAATTTTGATTTTAAGTATTTTTTTTTAGTTTTAATCGTTAAATAAATTACCAGGTTACTAATGTAATAAATGTCTCCCTTAGTTATAATAAGAATGATATATAAAGCATTTTGACTTTAATATATTTATTCCACACACATAGACACTCACCAGTAATACTGGTAGCATTAACACTTCAGATTTGAGCACGTATGGCGCGTAATCCTGAAGAAAACAAGATTTATCGGCCGCCATCTGGTGAGAAAATGGTGAAACACTTCATAAAATCCTTTAAGGGGAATAAAACTACTACATAGTCACCGTCAGTAGAGTATTAGGCTGTAGTGCTTCTGAGAAAAAGCGAGACTCAAAGCGGTCCATAATTGTTTATCAGATAGAAAGCGTAAAAAACCACAGAGTGAGGAAGGCTTTGATTTCTATACTGTTATTCAAGGTTAAAGTCTGAAGTATATTTCTTGGCATTTCAGATAATGGAAACTAAAAAGTTCACAACAATATATTTTTATCTTATTTTAAAAAGGTAAAAAAAAGGATCTGATCACCGTTGAAAAACTGGTAAGAAGGGAATCTCAAGAAAAATAATCGATCCAACACTGTCAATCGCTTGACAGAAGAAATGGTTAATGGCGAAAAACGATAATATATATGTACATTTTATTTTTTCTAAACTAGAACAAAATGAAGCCATTCAAAAACTGTATCAAAAAGAAGCTTTTTATTTATTTTCCAGCATGTGTGTAAGCAAATGTTTATTAGTGTGAAAAATAAATTTAATTACTAGATAAAAATACCTTATTTCGTCAAAATATTAATTTCTGTATTTCTTCCTTATCTATGGAAAACAGTTACTACTTTACTGAGGATAATACGTTTGTGCACAACTTTTTATAAATTTTCTCATAGAATTTAACAAATTAAAAACTTATTTTTCATATATGTACCATAAAACGGTTACTGAAATGCGAAGTGAAAAGAGAAACTTATTAAAAATATATTTGGTTTAAGTAATCACTTTTCCACGAATTTACTGAATCAATTCTTGTTTATCACTATCTACTATACGGTTCGAATTAATTGGTACAAATATATTTTTCGTGTATGAGTTAGTATGTGATTTCCAGTGATGTCCCGAACTGTCACAAATCGGTTAGATTTGCATAGGGATAGTGTGACGGATCGACTTTAACTATAATTTACTTCTTTGACTGTTTTAAATGTATCAGTAGCTCAGTTGTGGGCATTTAAGCATGGCAGCTAGTTGTTATAATTTTGAGTTCCATGTAAAATGAATTTATTTTGCTTCTTCAAATTTGGATATTGCTCCGAGGAAGCGTTCTAAAATAATCCTTCTTAATGAACATGTTTCTACTACTATGAGAGATATAGCTATGGCACTTGGTGCGGACAAGTCTTTCAAGAATTTTAAGTGCATTTCAAATTTTCAGAACATACTATCTAAGAAGAAAAGGAAATTGTGGTTGCAAGCGGAAAACTACTCTAAGAACTAATAAAATTCTATTAAGAAATTTAAAAAAAAATCCAATGAAGGTAAGCAAAGACCTTTGAAAGGATTTCTTAGAGTATAGTGTTTAAAGTGAATAGCTCAATTGTACGCAAAAGCTGCTGGAAGCTGGTAGTAAGGTAACAAGCTCGAGTATAAAACAATTTATAATTCAGAAAATAATGGAAAAACGTTTAGCAAGGGCCATAAAATACCGATCTTGGACCATTACCGACTGGAAGAAGGTAAATTTCAGTGATAAAGCATATATATTTGTGTAGGGGTACAAATCAAGTGCAGTAAATCAAAGTGAAGTTAAAACTATGTTACCTGATTATATCCAAACAACTGTAAATCACTCTTCCGAAATAATGCTTTGGGATTTTTTCACAACAAATGACCCTGGAAATTTACTTCCTTTTAAAAGCGCGATGAATTCTGTCAAATGCATAGAAATATTGCGTAGAAGATTTGTTCAATTCATGATAACTTTTGATGGAACATTTCAGCATGACCTGACAGTTTATCACAATTCGATATCAGACCAGATTTTTGTATGTGGGAAAATAAAATACAAGGATTGCTTGGTGTGGAAATTCACACATACACAAGACCTAAATCCTATTGAGAACTTATGACCTTTTCTCAAGAATCATTTAGCTAAATTGAATTTCACAACAGAATAGATGATAAAACTTCTATACAAGTGCAATTCCTCGATGATAAAGTCAATTAACACGCACTATTCACTAGCGGAGTTAATGTCAGAATGTGTTCAAGAGGTCATTTCTGCCAAAAAAAAGACATACTTTCTGTTAGTATTGATGTTTTTTCAGTCTACTTAAGATATGTAGTGTTAGAAGCAGAGGGTTTAGAAAAAAATCGATTTTTCCCGTTTGCATCAACTAATTCGAACAATATAGTATTTTATACGTATAAATATTTATAACTCCCAAAATTTTTGTTTCGGTCTCCTAAATCATTTTAACCAACTTGTCGACAAAAGCTCCAAACAAAGTTTTCATAAATGATAAAAGTTTTTAGGGATCTTTCTTATTTGTAATTATAATATTCTTACATTTTCTTTTTTCTTTCATATTCTTACACATATGTCTTATTTTCATTTTTAATAAAATAAATATGAATTTGCTTTCTCATACTTGTTTATAACTTATTATTTTACTTTACTTTTATCGAACTAAATATGTAGTTAACATTTATTGTTATAGACTTCGTTTGTTTCTGTTTTTTTCTAAAATAAGATAACTATTTTAGATAATTTAAGTTACATAACACTTTTGTACTATTATGATATAGCAAATACTAATTTTCAAAATTTTTAGGGGGTCCAAATCAGTGATTAGTTAATTCACGAGGAAGATATAGCTTCGAAAAGAAAAAAAATATAATAAACAACTGCCTTATAGGAGCGGAATTTTAAAATATGTGAATAATTATTTCATTACCTGCATTGTAACTCAACAGAAATAATATTTCAAATAAACATGCAGCGAAAGATTTTATAATTATGATTTGGGGATACGAATAAGTAGAATTGTTAAAAAAGTAAAATATGTTACTCTTTTGTTCACAGAATACGCAAGGAGGAATCATAGAAACAGGATGGGTATACAAAAAATCATATATTTTTAAAGAAATATTTTGATTACAAGATTTACTTAATACTCTGTGAGATGAATTTGTTGAACTTAATATGAAATATATACACCTTTAACACATGCATACCTTTAGAATTGAATATTAAACAAAATATATCAATTCTGAAACTTCTCTATACTTGAATGGAATCAATACTTCACATCAAATAAATGATGATTGCATCCTATTCAAATCCCTCCTGAAACTATTAAACGGCTGAACATAACATTTTCTCAGAAAATGTATCGTTGTGAGACCACAATATAAGGATGATTTATCAACTTTCCTATAAACTTTAATAACGTAACTTTGTGTTCACCTTTGATTGTTTCCTGGGAGAAAACAAGCCAAGAAAAAAGTCAGTAATTTTATCTTCTCTCAGCATTTTATAAGGCACGCTCGTATTTTGTAGGGTTTCATTTGCTATTTGACATTTATAACAAAATGAATACTTTTGGGCAAAATATAACAAATGGGCTCGTTCTCTTGATGAAACTGGATTACTTCGAATTTTTAAATTATTTTACCTTTTCTCGCAGAATAAATTGTGTTTATAAATATGAAAACGAATGTCTAATTCCATTCCAGAATAATGTTTTAGATAGATTCCTTATAATTCTAATTACAAAGCACATGTTATTGATTTAGTGAAACACCGTTACGAATTTTGTGGGATGAATGTTTAAAATAGTGTAAATAATTTATAGCTGCATCTGTATTACTCTATGTTGTATTTATTTCATTTTAAAATTGTAATATTCGCAATCAATGCCTTTCCTTACAATATAAGGGTGATTCAATGAAAACTTGGCGAAATCTTGGCGACAGAGCAACATTTTTTTCGGCGATCATGTTGGCGAGTTCGTGACCCTATGGATTCTTCAAGAAATTATGGGTGAAATCTACTAATGTCACAATTCATGCAAAGCAAGTGAATTTTTCGAGAAAAATTCGTGAAACCTATAAATAGATAGTCACTTGCCGAAACTGAGTAAGACTTGTTTTGCCCGTAGTACTGATTTGACAGAGAAACTATTTGTTATTACTGCGGATGTTGAGCAGGATGAGTGAGTAATGAATAATATTTAACATACTTGTATTTTTGTCACTGATAGTTTCAAATGTAGAAGGTGCTAAGGCCTTCGGAGATTTATTAAGTGAATTAAAGTACTATATCCTGTATTTCAAGGATGACTTTTTTGACAATCAATTTTCATTGCTTCTGAAGAACTGCCTTGCTCCTAGTGAATGGCTGCATAAAGTCCTGAACTCCGATCAATGTAACAATATACTAACAAGTAATATAAAAAAAATAATTTCTGTTCAACTGGATGCATTAAAACGTGAAAAAAAATATTGTTAAGTTTCGACCCAAGTCACTGAAAAGGAAACCAACCTGTAATTCTTTAAAAAATTAGTTTCAGTCAATTAATTTAATTAATCATAATTAATTATCGCATTCTTACCCAAAACAATCGTGTATATAAAATTACAGTTTAATTGATTGCTTTAAAACGTGAGAATAAAAATCTTTTAAAGTTTTGACCCAAGTATCTAAAAATGAAACAAACGTGGATGTATATGTAATTCTTTAAATATTTAGTTTCAGTCAACTAATTTTAATTACTTATAATTAAATTCTTGTATATTTACCGAAAACAATAGTATATACAAAAAAAAATTTCAGCTCAAATAAGTGCTTTAAAATGTGAGAAAAAAAACCTTTTCAAGTTTTGACACAAGTCGCCAAAAAGGATGCCAACGAGGCTATGTTTGTAATTCTTTGAATAATTAGTTTCAAGCAATTAATTTTTATGAATTATAATTAAACTACTGTATTGTAATCCAAATAATCATGTATATAAAATTTCAGCCCAATTGAGAGCTTTTAAATGTATTTTATTAACGATTGAAAATTCCAACAAGGTAAATAAATATATAGAGAATAAGTAGGAATTGAAAAAGTAGTAGTAGGAATAGTATAGTCACTGAAATAGAGATACTCAACTATATTATATATATATACACTGCTGGACAATTGCCAAGGACGGATCACAAATTGCTATGTAGCATAACATTAAACGAGACATGAGGCCTAGTAGGATAAAATATAGTTGTCACACTGTTCAGACATTAGAATAAAGAATATTTATTGTTCTGGAAAGTACAAAAGCTGTGAAACATCTGAAAGAAAAAAAATGTTAATTTGATCTGCGTACGGAGAAAAGGAACAATGCATCTAAAAGTCAGCAGGCACCTTAAAGAAAGGTATCAGTACAGGATATGTCCACCGTGGAGTGTGATGCAACATTCCACACGTCGGATTATACTTTGCACAACATTATCCAGCGGCTGTTGAGGCAATTTATCTCATTCCTCTGTGATTGCACGGATGAGGGTGTTCTTGTTTGTCGGAGGATAGTTTCGACCAGCAACTTGCCTCCCCAAAGCATCCCACTCATTTACAATGGGGGTTAAATCTGGAGAACGCCCTGGCCATACGAAACGTTGAATACCCTCGCTGTCTAGACAATCCTAACAGCGAGTGTTCGATGACATGTTGCGTTGTCGTCCATAAAAAGAAAATTATCACCGACAGCACCACGGAAAAGACGAACATGAGAAAGTAGAACTTCATCAATGTATCGTTGGCCCGTCATAGTCCCATTCGCAATCACATGTAGGCGCTTGCGGCCATTGATCATGATGCCGGCCGACACCATGATACTGCATGTCGGATATCGGTCCTTTTCCTGGATATTTTCTGGACGATAAGCAGTACCACTCTCGCACCAGATCAGTTGGCGTCTACAATCCCATTACAGACTGAATCTACTCTCATCTGAGAATAGTACGCATGCCCAGTCCTGTTCAGTCCAATTGTGATGCTCACGACACCATTGCAAACGGGCAATACGGTGCGGTCTGGTCAATGGGACACACACAACAGGTCTGCGTGCGTATAGTCCTCCTCCCTTGAAATGTCTGGCAACAGTTTTTCGGGAGATCTGCTTTCCTGAGGCAGCAAAAAACTGATTTGCGACCTGCTGAGCTGTGGTGTGCCTGTTCCTTTTTGCTGATAGGACGATATATCTGTCTTCTGCAGGCGTCGTACTTCTAACACGACCTCCCCCGTGCCGTCTACTACACATTCCAGTAGTTTTAAATGACTTCCGCAGCCGTGAAACAACGCTGTGAGCGATGTCGAACTCCCTGGCAACATCTGTTATTTTTCGCTCTTCTTCGATCTTTCCAATAATTCGGCCACGCTTAAAATCATCTATGTGATGTCGGGAAGACATGCCAAACATTTTAAGTTCGTCTATTAAATCTTTCCTGTAAAACTTTGACTTGAAACAACAACTGTCCACACAAGTCAAAACCTTTAAAGCTCTTATGAACGCTATCACGTGATGAACAGACGTGGAAAAAAATTTGCATACTCATACTTCTTCTTACTAATATCCCACACTTATACTAATTTTCCACATTTTGCTTCCTTTCATTTTGTGGTTGCTATGGATCATATTGTTATCCGTCCTTAGCAATTGTCCAGCAGTGTATATATAGTATATAGAGTGTTTTTTAAAGGTATAGAACTTTAAATTGCAATAAAACAACGATATATTAATCGATTGACATGAATTTTTTTTATTCTTGTGTCATTACATTTCAAATATGATCAAGCAAGGCGTAGATTCGTCGAATGGGCACAAAACGAGATTGCCGTTGTTCCCGATTTTTATAGGCGAATGTCGTTTAGCGATGAAGCGCACTTCTGGTTGAATGGCTATGTCAACAAACAAAACTGCCGCAATTGGAGTGAAGCTAATCCACAAATATATGTCGAAACACCGTTACATCCAGAAAAACTGACTGTTTGGGGCACTTTATGGGCTGGTGGAATTCTTCTTCAAAAACGATGAAGGCCACAACTTTACAGTCAATGGTGATCGGTATAGAGCCATGATTACTAACTTTTTCATTCCTGAATTGATTAATCATGATGTCCAGGAGCTGTGGTTCCAACAAGACGGCGCAACATGTCACACAGCTCGTGCCACAATCGATTTATTGAAATACACGTTTGGTGACCGCCTAATTTCACGTTTTGGACCTGGGAATTTGCCTCCAAGATCTTGTGATTTAACTAGACTATATTCTGTGGGGCTATGTAAAGTCATTGGTCTATACGGATAAGCAACAAACGCTTGACCATTTGGAAGACAACATTCTCCGTGTTATTGCCGATATAAGGCCACAAATGTTGGAAAAAGTCATCGAAAGTTGGACGTCCAGATTGGACTACATCCTAACCAGCCGTGACAGTCCTATGCCAGACATCATATTTAAAATGTAATGCTACAAGATTATCTTTCGAATAAAAAAAATCATGTCAATCAAATAATACATCGTTGTTTTATTGCAGTTTAAAGTTCTATACCTTTAAAAAAACACCCTTTATATAGTGACATGTTGGACATCAACTGTGCTTGATAACGGCGGCCACTCGACGAGACATAGATTAAACAAGTTTTTGGAAACGTTCCACGGGAATGACTTGCCAAATATTGGCTTAAGCTGTCCATACTTCAGTAAGGTTCATTGGTGCCGTGTGAAGACCTTTCACGCCTTGTTCCAAAATCTCTCAAAAGGATTTAAGTCTGGAATTTTAGGTGGACAATTTATGACAGAAAAATCAGAGGAATGGTCATCCAATGAGCCAGTAGCCAACCAGGATTTGGGAGAGGTACAGTTGTCTTGTTCGAAAACTCCATTACAGTGTGGATAACAGAACAGCATAAATGAATGGAGGTGATCTCCCAGCAACTCTAGATACTGAATTGTATTGATTGAGTTAGGTGCACGCACAAAAGATCCCAAACAGCATCACGAAAAAACACCCCACACCATAATTGAGCTACCATACCTTTGTACTATTCCAATCAGTTATACAGGATCAATGTCTTAATGAGCCTTACGCCATATTTTCAGTCTTCCGTTGGCCTTATGTACTCGGAAAGAAGACTAAATACCCCATGCTACTTGTTTCCAGTCCTCTACTCTCCAGTCTGTATGCTCTCTTGCCCAGGAAAGACGTGCAGCTCGATGGCGAGCATTGAACAATGGTACTCTCGTAGGTCGACGGCTCCCGAAACCCGTACGGTGAAGCGAGGGGTGCACTTTCCACTTCCTAATTGTACGACAGGCACAGTCATTCAACTACGTGGTAATCGGAGCTAATGGTTGGCTTCGCTGGCTACGTACAATACACCGGAGCCATCTCTCACCATGCACTGGTGGCCGAGGGATCAAGTTATCGGATCCTGGCTGGTCTTGTCACGAGTTCAAGCCCGGCTCCACTAAAGACCCGCAGTGTAGGGGATGCACGTTATATCTGAATAAAGTTCCAACGTACTTCCGCTGACGTGGTATGGTAGTCAGGAGAGGGCGTGCTAGCTCAGGTGTCGTCCACGTCACTTGGCCATGATTCAAAATTACGTGGTCCGTCGCCAAAAACTCTCGTGTAGCTGAACAGTGCGATGTTAATATTCACACACTCACCACGCACTGTCAAAGCTAATTGTCATTTGCAGTTTACCCGGTCACTAATTTTTTTTTGTCCACCATCCATGTTTTCTTGGTATACTCTTGGCACTGTCAATCTTGAAAATCCTAGCTGTCTGACGAGTTCGGAAATTGAATAGTCCTTGCATGGTGCTCCTAGGATTTGCTCTCGATCGAAGACATCTAAATGTGGCATTTTACCCATAACGGCAATTCCAACAAATAATTGAGATCGACTACATTACACACTATATATGCAGTTAGCAGAGAGACTTAACTTGTGCATATTGATGCGCAACGCTCACAACTTTCATAGCCCTTACTATCTTTAATTCAGTGGCACTTCAGTGTATATATGTTGTTCAAACTTTCAATTATTAATACTTCGTGTTCATTTCATCCATTCAAGTTCAAATGCAATTTTTTAAACTCGTAGGGGATGACACTTGACGTTAATACACTTTTTTATTCAAATATTAATTCATAAATTCTATTTAGCTAATGAATAAATAGTAACAAACAAAAATAATAGTCCAAAACATAAAAAGGAAAGGAAAATCGCTTTCTATTTTGTTCCTTATTATTGTGATTCTGTCTTTTGCATATAATTATTTATATTTATTGTAACTATTTAATAAAAAATAACTAAAAATAATATTTTCTTTGTTGATCGAAGGAGGAATGGACTTATTTTTTCTTTATAGTACTTGTTATTTTTTTTTATTTATTCTTTCGTTCATACTTCCAAATTATTCAATTTCTACGCATACTTTTACTTCAAACAAAAAATAAATAGCAAGAGAAAAAAATATTTCTCTGACTGAAATTGTTACTTTTTCTCAAGATTTACACTTCCATTGCAACTTTCCGAGTCATAATAAAAAACCTTCAACTACACCATCATGTCGAGAAACGTTATGATAAACAAAAAGTTTATAATACAACTCGAGTCTCTTAAGAAAGAAAAATAGCAACATTTTCCGATGGTAACCTTTCCCATTGCCAAACGGATGAAAAAGATTTTGGATTATTTCAGTCAAACCTCTCCTGTCATTCTTTCATCGAGTTGAACTTTCTTGTGACGAAATGACGCAGATTTTTTTTCGTTGAACATATTCTAGGGAATAAGCATTAGGGTTTTGTACTATGGTATAAGAGCTATATCTTTGCTCTTTCTGTTGTTACGTTTCAAAGCATTAAACCGAGTACAATAATATGGAAAATATGCGAAATTATGCTTTTAACTCTCCTTCGTGTTTACGCTGTATTACACATCAATGGCGGTTTTCAATTTTTACGGTAATTTTCATGCGCTGATGAATACTTTTTTTTCAGCTTGGTAGAACCTACTCAGTATTGAGGGCTTGTAGAAACTTTCTTTGTTTTGATCAGATATTTTATGTACGTGAATGAGTGCAGACGCATTATATTTGTTACTAATTTAAATTAAACTTTTACTGATTTTTCGTCGATTTACTGAATTGAAATTGAGTCACCAATTACTCTGATGATTTGATCCCTTTGATGAACCACCGAAAATAGGTTCTTGAATAATTATGTGGTGTTTTTTTTATTTAAAGGTTTCATTATATTTCATTTTATTTTAGAGTTTTACACATATATTGTACAATAACTCAGCTTACAAAAATTTAGTTCCTCTTCTCCACCTCCAATGAAGTGAAAAAATTCAAATAACTAATCGATAAACATTAAGTTTCATATTATGAAGGCAACAATAACTAGAGGTAAGAAGTATAACAAACAACCTTGAGCTGAATTTATGTTTTTCCCCTTTAGATCACATTTTTATTCCTTACCTGGGTTTACATGTGTTGCAATCCCACATTTTATAAATAATTGACACTACACTGTGTGACATCGGACAATAGCACAGATAATGTGGTGCTATTTTGTATAGTACTGGAGAATGTTTGTGGTTGAAGAAAATAAATGCAGAAAGAGGAAATTTTAAACTTAGTCGTCTGAAAACAAAAGAGTTCATTCATGTGATATACATTTATGGATTTTGATTGTCCACATGGTTTTCAAAAGGTATTTAAAAATGAATGGAGTGCATAGGTTGATTTTTAAGCCAATTACACATTTTATGAGACTATTTAATTGGTTGAAGCTTTGATATCTTGTCAAGTTAAAGGATAACGCAGATAAAATTAAGGTAATTTAGGCACACTTATCTTATAATACATTAGCCTTTAGAAAATAAAACCAGTGTTAGAGTATTACGATTTCATTCACCGCTAATTGGACATAGATTTAGGAATGAATGAATATAAATGTCGCACTCTCTATTCAGCTACACTAGAGCCTTTTGCGACGGACCTCGTAATTTTGAACCATTGTCAAGTGACGAGGACGACAGTTGAACTGACACCCCCTTTCTTAATTTCTATATCACACCAACGAGAGGATATTTGAGCCTCGACAGATTTATCGTGCATCAGCACGACACAATTTTCAATGGTACTCGACTCGAAGGCAGGCCAGACTTGAGTCCATGACCTTGACCACTAGGCTAGCTACACCTGGAGCAAAGAAACTGAGATTAAGGAAATGCGAACCACAGGTTTTATACTTCAATATTCAAAAAAAAATAAATAAATAAATAAAATGTGGTTACTCAACTGCGAGTTTCGGTTGCTGACTAAATTTCATTTTTCAAAGTAGCTCTCTGACTTCAACTGATTTGTTTGACTTTTAAAGTGGGTTCTTCTAGAGTTAGATAATAATTCTGAAATGAGGATGAATGGAGAGGAGGGGAGGGGATATAGGAACATAGACGAGAGAAACCCTGTTTTCTTCCTTTGACGCCCGGTTTAAATAAGTGCGGTTAGTCAAGAACGCACATGCGCATAACAAAATACATCCTTTGACAACATATCACCAAGAGGAAAAAAAAAAGCACAGACAAATATAACAATTTCTCTCCCTCTCTCTCTCTCTCTCTATATATATATATATTATCTTGCTTATATCCATCCAATACACCATATTTGAAAGGTTTAGTCATGTCTTCTAATATATATTACGATGATTAATAATTTGTAGAATGTATAGATAACCAAAACATTTGAATAATGATAGATTACTATTTATAATGATTATACACAAAAAGAAGAGCACAAATAAATTAAAATTAGCTGGAATAAATATTAAAGTCACAGATTCACTTGATTAAATTTTATACAGAAATAATTTTTATTATTATTATTTTATTATTATTTCTTAAATAAAACTTCTTATAGACACGGTCGAATGATTTTCAAGATTTCTTTATGTTTTAAAAATAAAGAATATGATTTTCTACGTGAATGCATTATGCTAAGGCGCAAGCAACAAATATTAATGTTTCAGCACTTCTCTGTAGTTTTACTAGCCTCCGCAGACACTCGTGCAAAAATATTCCAGGCGAAGATTTCCTGCACGTATTGAAAAATATTTTGTTACTTTTGCTTTCACACACACACATACACTCTCACGAATAACTTTAGTGCCAAATTATATGAACATGGAAAACAGGTATTGTAGGAATAAAACAAAATGTAAGTAGTGAAATCATGTGCATTATTTCCACGTCTTATTCTAGTTGAATAAGTTTGAAAGTGTAGTTTTATGGGTTTTCATGAATTCAGCATTTTAAAGTGTTTCCCCTACAATTCTTTCTATATTTTATAAAATATTTATTCGAGTATATATAATTTTTAAGGAAATGTTTTGGGAAATGAATAAAACAGTCACAAATCTTCTCTACGAATGCATGGCATATACAAAGGTAAGAAATAGATATTGCGAAGAAATTTCATATGGCTCCAAATAATATTAGAACTTTGAAACGAGTTTGTAATATAATTACTACAGTACATTCAGTATTGAAAATGTATATCGCAACTTCCATGTTACACATAAATAAAAATAATAAGATCTAACGCCTTTTATTAAATTCCTGCTATTATATATACACAGTTGACACTCTCTCTAAATCTATATATTTATTTTATTAAAATTTACAATCGTTAATAAATTACATTTTAAAGTACTCAATTGAACTGACATTTCATATAGGTGTATCTAAACTCTTGGGCAAAATTTTACGGAATGACAGGGCACATCAAGACAAGCATTATAAAATAGGAAACTTAGGGTCCCAAACGTCTTCCGAATGATATAGGCTCTATTAAAGTTTAGGATTCGAAATTTCAAATTATAAAAAAAAGAAAACGGAAAAATGGGTCGATTCGTTAGCGGTTTTCGCTTAAATTATTCCCTTTGTCAGTATTTCCTTGAAACATTTTAGAGAGTTAAAAGTCGATAGAGGGTGTTTTAGACTTTGGAGTAACACAGAATCATTTTTTACTGTTGTATCACATTAAATGCTTTTGAAAGCTTACAATTACATTCAAATTTTGAGCTTAAAACCTAAATCGTTGGGGGTGGTTAATAAGCGCAAACTCAACTGTATTCAGAAGGTGAAATTTGAATTTTTTAAACCTCCTCCCCTGGACACAGTTCAGTTATTCATGATTATAGATGCTAGATTGTAGACTAGGCAGCAGGTATTAGCCACTAAACGTAAAATAAGCGAGAGAGGTATGAAAAAGTTAAATAAAAAAGTTAATCAAAAAACACATTTGCGAATGCTCCGCAAAGAATACCCGATTAAACAAATCACCCAATTTGCATGTACAGCATATTACATAAACATTTACCTGCATGGTGCTAACTGTATGTAAGAATGTAAAGTTCTACTACAAAGTGTTCCAACCAATATAAAGGCTCGTATGTGGTTCCAACATAACGGAGCGCCTACACATTTCAGCGCAGATGTTCAAAGTGCGTTGGATACAGCATACCCAGGGTGAGGGATTGGACGGTGTGATCCGGTAAATTGGCCGGCACGATCACCTGACCTCTCCTAACTAGACTTCTTCCTCTGGGGCTATATAAAGATTTTTGTTTACGCAAGCCCCGTCGACTTCGACGAGGCCCTGGCTGCGAGGATTTTCATCGTAGCGATTTCGTAGGGATTCATCGTAGGATTTCATCGTAGGATTTTCATCGTTTCATTCAACTTTCTTTCTTGCGCACTACGTGCGTACACCAATTTTTTTCTTTTATATTTTGAGAGAAGAAATTGCTCATGATTCTAATGAATGTCACAGTTCTTAACTGCTACTTCCAATATTTTTGAAACTCCTCAGTAGCCTTGGACTTTGATAGTAATACGTAGTGAAAACTCTTTCTATTGCTACAATAAACCACAATGTAACTTGTTTCTTGCTCATGTTCAGCATTTTTTCCACACTAAATCAGCACTTCCTTTTTTTTTAAATTTGTCACCTCTCTCGTTTTTTATGTGTAGTAGGTAGTAGTTTCTGCCTGGTCTACGATACCAAGATCGGGAATAAATGAACTCTGTTCAAGAGGGCAGGGGGTTCAAATATCACCCCTGAACAACCCCAACGAATCAATTTTGAGCTCAAAATTTAAGTTTAAGTTTAAGCTTTTGAAAGCATTTAATGTGATGAAAACTGCTAAAGAATCGACCCATTTTTCAGTTTCTTGTACTTATTTGAAATTTTGAACCATAAACTTTATTGGCACCTATGTCCTTCGGAAGATGTTAGGAACCTTAAGTTTCCTATTTAATATTGTTTGTCTTGATGCGTACTATCACCTCTTAAATTTTTGTCCAAGATATTATATACCCTGTATACATGATTATTTTGGATCCCAATACGGTGATATAATTATTATTACTAAAAAGTAATTTATTAAATCTCATTATTAAAAGAACTACAAATACATCTACGTCAACATCATTTTTGGTTACTTAGCGACCATTTTGGCGACTTGTGTCAAAACTTGAAAAGTTTTTTTCTCACATTCTAAAGCACTCATTTAAGCTGAAATTTTCTCTACACGATTGTTTTGGGTGACAATATGATAATTTAATGCAAAATTAATTAACTGAGACTAATTATTTAAATAATTACAGATACAGATACGTTGGCTTCATTTTAAGCGCAGTACTGAAAAATAAAACTTAAAATATAAAAAATAAACTTAAAAATATTTTTTCACATTTTAAAGCATTCAGTTAAACTGAAATTTTATGTACTCGATTGTTTTGGACAACTAAATGATATCTAATATAATTTAATTGCCACTTAATGTTATGATTCTGTCATATGTATATACATATTTTTATTAATTGTAACTATTTAATTAAAATAACTAAAATATTTTTTTTTTGTTTACCTAAGTAGAAATCACTTATTTTTTATATTACTTGTTTTTAATTAAAGCTACAATAAAGACTGTTTGGTTTCTCCATGGTGCTCCAAGTAATTTTGAAACAAGGTAGGATGACGTAAGCAAACATTTAGATGGCAAGTTACTTTATAAACAACCACGCAACACCCTGAAAAAAATTTGAAGCCCTTTCGAATTCACCGCATAATATCTCATTCAGTCCATGAGGGTTTGCTTGGATTCATGACTTGAGCATTCCATCCGACTTTCATATCACCCATAGAAATACCTATTCTCTCTAGTACCATGTACAATTATATATACCTTATATTATCGAGAGAGAGAATCATGTAAGTAAACAAATAACTACATAGATTTTCACAGTCTATATACAGAGTGTTTTTTCCAGGTATAGAAGTTTAAGTTGGCATTACTTTCCAAGATGGCGACCGATTTAACAGCTGTCAAATGATTTATTCTCAGTTTGGTTTGGCAATTCATCATGAATAGACTCACGCCTGAACAACGCTTTCAAATTGTGCAATTTTATTTCGAAAATAATGGTCGATTTTCATAAGCGAATTTTGTTTAGCGATGAAGCGCACTTCTGGTTAAATGGCTACGTCAACAAACGAAACTGCCGCATTTGGAGTGAAGCTAATCCACAAGTGTATGTCGAAACACCGTTACATCCAGAAAAACTGACTGTTTGGGGCGCTTTATGGGCTGGTGGAATCATTGGTCCGTACTTCTTCAAAAACGATGGAAGGAGGAAATAGTTAGGAAAATAGGAAATTAGTTCCTATTTTAAATAATAGTTTGTTTTCGATTTTCAATATATTCGCACCCCACAGTTTGAGAAACGCTGCTGTACATTGAATGCATCAACAAAGGGACCTTGGATGGGGTCATAGTTATTTCCTGATAGTTCACTTTACGAGCTCATATGGAACGGGATTGTTTTTCAATGGCGTGGAATGCTTTACAGTGCTCTCAGGACAAGTAAATGGTTGAGAGGCGAATGGATGTGTAACTTCTCAGACTACAATTCGTGCGCATGTTGACTCTATTGGATGACATATTGCTGCTTATATTACCAGCTCTGTTAGACCGATGACACAAACGATATTGCCATCGGTTGAAACAACTAACGTTTATTGTACCGTACGCCGATCCTCATTGAAATTAAGGATTGAATTAATGTGAGAAATGTCATGGTGCCCATTTTGGATGCTCTGAAACGTATGAGCGCATTTGTATATATAATACGGGTTACACATAATATGAAATATTTCTATGTTTAAATTTTTAGAAATTTAGAATTAAAGCATCCACATTTGTCAATTTGTATTTAGAAAAATACAATAAAATGCTAAGATTATTATTAATTAGAACATTATTATTAATTATTTTTCAATTCAAATATAAATGGGATTAAAAAGTAACATAACTTTAAAAAAAATATATTTTAATAATAAAGCAAATTACTAGTAGCATGACATTATATTTCAAATGTGTCGAAAAGATGTTTAAGAGATCTTAAGTGCATTACTCTGAATATCGCTATTTAGTAATATTTGAATTATCTCAAAACGTAGTTTTCTACTCAAAAAATGCAAACAGGATGCTTAAGTATAAAAAAAACTCTGCTAATAACTAAGTAAGAAATGAGCAAAGTACGTCATAGTTCTTGAAATTAATTACTGGAATAAAAAACTTGTATTGAAGTTTTTTGATTATATTAATAAATTTTAAGGAAAACTAAGGAATAAACCTAGAGATAAGCAAAATCCACTGCAGGAAAAATTGCACGAAAGACGGGAGATGCAGTGCTAACTTAGTATGAAAGAAAAAGAATGCTGGAATATGCAAATAATTAGCATTTAAGTATAATTGAACGAACTAAATAGTAAGAAACGGCATCAAACCCTGTATATATATAAATTGCGAAGAAGATTTCTTATTCGAAAATCGTATTGTATTTTTTTTTTTTGTTGTTTTGGGGGCGAACATCGTACTGTATTTCCTAAAAGAAAGAAAAATGGCTACTGCAATACTTGTCGAAGTTCTATAGTGGAAAAGTCGTAGCCTATCAAGAATGTGATTTATCGTTAAGTGATATTGCTACCCGTATTGGTTAAAATCCAAAGAATGATATGCGAATAGGGAACGAAGACGTTCAGAAGGATCATATAAAACGCCATGCATGATTTCAACTCCATTCCTTCACCCCCTAGACCAGGGGTTCTCAAAATCTTTTTCTGCTGGGCGGCATACATATGCCAGCTATTTCAGGTGGGTCGCAACATCAGAATAAATTGGTGAAGGAGGGGTGTGAGGCTTTAAGACCAAGATAACATTTGAAATTTAAAATGTGGAAAATTGATCGAAATATTAAAACTTCTGTTTTGCTTTTCTTAATAATATTTTTTTATTTATTTTTGTCCCTAACGCTAAATAAGAAGCATTTAATAAGCACTCTTCCACATATTCTGTAACAGTAAGCGGTTTAAGGAGATTTGGCACCCTTTTAGAAAACTTCTTTATTTACGTATTTAAAAATTATATTTTAGCATTTTATACAATGTTTCTATTCAAGAAAATGTTACCAGATGAAAATTTTCATATATTATTCACACAATTTTAAAAATTTTAATTTTTTGAAGAAAATTGGGAAAATTTAAAAATTCTACTCCTTTTGTAAAAATTAATTTTTGGACCTGAATTTTTTTTATAATACTCTTATGGATGATCTAAACAACTTTAGGAATCGAATTTAGAATAACTTCATTCGTTTTCAAGAAAAAAAATAAAATGTTGATATACAGGCTAAAAATCAACGAAAAAGCCAACATGTCTTACACATTTTTTTTTAAAAGTATTCAGTTTATAGCAAAACGGATCCCTAATTTTATTACATTCTTTATTTTCAACACGCAAGAAAAAAATGGAAATGATTGGTAAATAATTGTCGAAGTAGTAGCATTTTGAATGCACTAAGGTTTCGAAAAACACAAACTGAGAAAAACAGGTTTAAAGTTTATAGTTCTGAAAAAATAATTATTATAAGCTTAATTAAACTTAAAATACCACTTTAAGATATTAATTATACGTTTTTCTTTAAAATAATTGCATTTTCATATTTTTTCAACCCACACATTTTTATAAATGATCAACTTATAGAGAGTACTAATTGCCCATGAAAATTCAAGAAAAATGTTAAAAATTTTTTTTTCTGTCACGACAGAAATTTTAGCTGTTTTTCTTCTTATAATATTAAAGTATTACATTTGTATGAAAAATATATCAGGAAGAATAACTGAAATTATAAAATTAGTAATATAAAATGCCTTAATTTAAAAATTTTACATGCACACATTTCACAAGGAAGAAAAATTACATTATTGTATTGCCTCGGAAATATTCAGCTTTTAATACTACACATTCTGTTTTATAGTTATTATTTCTATTTCTAAAATAGATTTTTTTATCATAAAGCATTTTTTAGCTTTTTTTTCTAAAAAGGGTGTGTGGCTGAATTGCCTAATTTGTTTTCAAATGAAGTTTTAGTCAACTTCTAACTTTCCGACATGCACAAGTGATATATCAATCGAAAGATAATAATACAAGGAATAAGATTAAATGCAAATTTAAAAAAAAACGATATGTTTGTGATTTTTAGGGTACCAAGTCGTCTTAATATGATTACCAATAATATAACGAACTTCATAGTATGTCTTTGTTACCGCTGTGATATTACCACTGACAAAACATTTTGCTGATGTTGCTAAGATTATTCATGAAAGCCTATTTATCACCTCTTTTAAGAGATCTTCGAGAAAAAGTGTCTTTGGATGATTCACGTTTGCTGGTATTTTTTAAATCCGGCACTTGCGTGACAAATCAAACAATTAATGATCCATATTTGTTTTTACTACAAAATAGTTAATCTCTCAATCGTCTTGAAACGATATATTTTCCTCGAATATTTTTCTCTTGCAAGATATGAAAGATAGTTAAAAATTAGTTCCACCCATATAATGGTCACTACTCCACTGTTGTCTATTATCATTAACCGTAACCATTCCAAATAGAAAAACCCGTACCCATACGGCACCGGCAAAAAAAATCAAATTGATATATTTAATTTATTGACAAAAAATTTCCCCCAAAATATTTAATACAATGTTCTTAAATAAGTAAATTTCTCAGAGCAATGCGCCAAAGCCGGGCCACTTAAAAATGCTCGGTGGGCCCCATGCAGCCCTGTTGAGTATCGCTGCTCTAGACTCAAGACACAATGCCAGACCGTACTTGCAGAGCCGTGTAATTTAATCATGGACCTTGAGTCAGGAAGTGGGTTTACTCACAACACGACAAATATCTGCACTCTCAATTTGAAGACGTCTGGAGCAGGAAATATTATCTACATGGTGATCAATATTGCGCCTTTCCTTGGAACTACAGCAAATAGAAATTCAGTTACAATCGTGTGCCTAATGACAAAACTTGATACATGAAGGTTGCCAAGTCATATTTTCAAGACAAATCCCGGTTCTGCGTGCAGCATCAATGGTGAAGGTATCTGTGTTTGGAAGCACCTAGATAGCCAGCTTTTATTCGATAGCGTCATACGGGTTGTGAACTTGATCTTAGGGTATGGTAGTCACCATACGACACAGATACATCATCTTAGTGTCATCGGTAATCTAAAAAGCCATCATTACATTTCTCAAATCATATAATCAATTGCTGTGTTTTACCTTCGAGGCGTAGTAGATGTCTTCTTTGAACACGCTAATACAAAAAAAACTAGTCTTGATTTATCAAAACACAAAGTGTGCTAGACTGCTGTCCTGGCCCAAGGTTTTCGAGATATTGCATCTGTTATAAACATTTGATTATACATTTCCGAGAGACTATCTCGCTACCTGTCTCTATCCAGTGCGATTGATAGAGTGGGTTTACACTTTAAACAGAACAGGAGGAGTAGCTATATCCAATATGTGATCGAATATTCCTCCGTTATCAAAACGTAATTCGACTCGATGCCTAATTGGACTGAAGTCTTTTTCTTTACGAGAGGCGTGTATTATTTTTGGACGTCTTATACTTTTTAATTGCCAAACAATGAAATAATGCTAATTTTTCCTATTATGACTGTATGCGGCGTAAAATAAGTAAAACTTTTTTCCTAAATTTATTTCTATTCCAGGTGTTAAATTCATTCTGAAAACGATATTTTTCGCTTATATATAACGGAACCCGTTCGAGAGAAATGAAAGTTCATACTCTGGTTTGATTTTATAAATTTGATATTCTATATTTCACTTTTTCTACACTTTAATTAAACAAACTTCGACATAAAAATCAGAACATTGAAAGTAGTTGATTCTGAAGTAAAATTTCATTCAAATTTTCTATTGCTGTTCATTTAAAAGATAAAGAGTAAAAATTTAATTAAGTAAAAATATTTTACTCCACATGACACATTTTGTGATTCATTGAAGTTTGTAATTATTAGTTTTAAACTTTTAATTAATGAATGTCTTTTCATAAATTTCGGATCTTGCCTTTTTAATCGAATGTTGATTTTAGATTAAAGACAAATGGAAGAGACTAAAAGGTTCACGAATATTTCACGATTATCTTCGTAAAATAGCCTCCCAATAGCGAAGTGCATTTTTTCATAACGAACTTTTTTAGTTAAGATTCAATTTTTTTCATCTTTTTTTTAAAAGTATTTCTAGACAATTCAAGTTATACTCTGTTTTAACACATTATATGGTGGTCAGAAATCTTGAACTGATTTTATTAAGTGCCTAACTCGCAGAGAGCAATGTAATTCTGGTTGTTTCATTCAAGAAGTTCAAACCTTAACCCCCATTGTCCAGTTCACTAGAAGCATATTCGATATACCCTTTCACCCTCAGTGAAGTTCTCTCATGTATCCGTGTATTGAACTAGTGTCAGTTCCTTTGTATTGTTGATCAGAAGTACTAGTAACTTCACTTCTTGTAGCTCGAAAATGCCAAAACCTAAATGCTTGAGCATCAAAGAAAAAATGTAGTTCTCAGGAAGTGGATAAAAGCGTCAAGAAATTTCCTTGCAGTTAATCTTTATTTTACTCTATTTATGGGTATTTTTATGGGTAAGATATATAAAATAAATACGTATTATTTTTTACAAAAATGTGTGAATAATTACTTTTTTAATATATAGTGTTTAAGAAATTAAAATTTGTTTTATTTTGTTTATAAAGAAAATTGAAAGGGGAAATTCTATATAACGAACTTTACGGGACTTAGCAACTTCGTGATATAGAGAGGTCCAACTATATATATATATATATATATATATATATATATATATATATATATATATATATATATATATATATATATATATATATACTTTTTTTTTCAAGTGGATGAATACTTATATTGATTGAAAGCATTTTTCTCAGTGCTTCTCAAACTTTCAATACTTGCGAACCAATTTTCAACCATAATTTTCATAGCACTTCCCTCCTTAAAATAACAGTGTATTGATTTCAAAAATAACGTACTAAAAGCTACATGATACAGTTATACTATGACTTTAATTATAAACCGTACAAATTATCCAGTAATAAATTTTGTGTACAATTTTATATGTGAGGGAGTCACTAGTAATTATTAATCTTGTTCTTAATATGTGAAGGGGCTTTATCGCGTTTTCACAGTAATCCTCTTCGGGAATCTTTGGGACCAGAATTGAACTATTTTAATTCTATCCTCTCAAGAAGAAACCGTGATATTTAGATTAGTTAATAGATATATAATGCAGCTTTAGTATTCACGTGGTAGTAGAATAGAAGTAGAATAGTGGAAGAATACAAAAGAAGGAGACAATAGCTGAGATGTTCAACGCCGTGAGCTATTGGTAAGACATTAAACATAGAAGTGCAATTATAGAACGGACTTTTTAGCGTGTTAATGAATCTAAGATAGATAAAAATTTCAAGGGTAACTTCTCATAAAGATAGTGATTAGGATGTCAGGCGCTATTTGCGTAGACTTTAGGATTGCATTGTATCCCTATAGTAAGACTTGTGTTGGATTGATCAATATATTTAGACAATAATAAATTAGATTTATTATGGTGAATATGGTGATCAATCATTTCCTCCTACAAACTAGGTCGCGTAGATGTAGAATTGATACCCCGTGGGCGGGGGTATCACAAACTTAGTATTAATGAATTAATTATCAAATACGTTATGCAGTGCAGATGCATTTATAAATATATTAAGTAGTTGGAAATGATGGGTCCTGTATAATTTCGCGAATATTTTCACTTTGCCGATATAAAAAACTCGAACATTTGGAGACACATTCAAGAAAAACAAAATTAGTACAAAATTAGTACATTATACCAACACCGTGCAAAGGATTCCTGTGCTTTACGAAGGAAAACATTTTACCACTACGATAGTAAAAGTTGACTTTGTTACGCGAGCATTTTCACTTCGCGGATTAAAAGCTTCAATAGAAGAAATGGAAAAAAAAACCAACTTACCCCTTTTTTCATCCTGTCTTTTCCTGAATTCATGCTGACGAACTGAGAAGAAAAACCTTTTGTAGGCAATTTACTGAATATTAATCGATGACCTTCACATTTATGACTGGTTCTCGAAAGAAGAAAAGTTTTTTTTTTTTTTTTTCCCTCGCGTAGACCAAATTGTAAACACACGCTGTTCCTTGATCTACTTTTTATTGTTCGCGCTGAATTTAAATGATGTGATTACTAAGCAATTTACTGAATATTAATCGATGATCTTTCCAATTATGACTGGTTCTCGAAACAAGAAAAGTTTTTTTCCTCGTGGCGTTCACCGAATTGTAAAAACCCACACTGTTCCTTGATCCCCTTTTTATTGTTCACGCTGAATTTAAATGATGTGATTACTTTTTTCGCCTGGTTAGTATTTTAAAATTGAAGGTAATGATTTAAAAAACATGTTTTACTGTTTGCGCAGGGGGTTGTATTATGAAAAGTATTATGCTACTTAGAAAACTTGAAAGAACGTACATGAATTGCTTTGAAGTACTTTTCATGATAGAGTTTGCCTCGGAAGTTTTCACAGCATTAACAAAATTTTTTGTATCAAAATACACAGAAATGATGAGGCCATAACATTATTATTTTTTTTCAAAAAATTGAAAAATTTACAATTTAAGAGTCTAGAGAGCCCTTAAATAACAGAGACTCGGTTGTCTCTGACGTCAAACAAGCCATAGCACATCTGTGTATCAAAGCCTTTTTTATTCTTTCTCAGTGTTCGAATCTGGCAATACAAAAAAGCTCAAAAACCTAAAATGGATGATATAAACAAAAGTTATGGGACTGCATTATCACACCTGTCGCAAAATATTCAAATAAATGAAGAATTATTTACGGAAATTTCAGAATCTCTCTTCCACGATGGAATGACTATGATTAAAGTAGGATTTTTATTATCATTTTCAGAATATCTTATAAATAGAAATCCTGAAAAAAAAACTTTCATTCTCGAACAGATGTTCAATGTGTTGAGTAAACATTTAACCTTCTAAAGATGGACAGATGTACAAAACATAACTATTTACACCTTGCTATCCTGTGGTTTGTTATCGTTATTCAGCTTGTAGTATTCATAAATTATTTGCAAGTACAGACACCAACAGCGGTAGAAGTGAATATTACTGGAACACAGTGTGTATTTTCAAAACATATCGGTAGGAAAATATTCCTCCATATTTGTTATAAAAACAGAGAAAAAGTATTCGATATTCGTTATTTCTGGTCACCGCAAAATACATCTGAACAGTTAAAACCAAAACCTATTGGCGTACAGTTAACAGCAAAAGAATTTAAAAAGTTTGTGAAATCTGCTGAAAATGATAAAATTACACCACCCGTCAAATTTAATTATCTCGGGGCCTTCCCAAAGTGGGAAAACGAGTTTGGTGCAGAAACTCATATCTGAACAAGTGTACGAAGTTCCCATGAAAAATATTGTCTGGTGTTTCAAATACGCTCAAAATTGGTTTCTGAACGAGAAAAATTTTAAATTTGTTTCAGGACTGCCTTCAGAAGCAGAAGAAGAAAATTGCGATTTAATTGTACTGGATGATATGATGAATGATGTAACAAGCGAAATTTCCCAAATGTTTACTATGGGATCGCATCATAAGAAATACAGCATAATACTTATAACACAAAATCTTTTTCCGAGAGTGAAATCTATGAGAGATATTAGCCTTAACGCACATTACATAATTTTATTTCGTAATAATCGAGATGTATCACAAGCTGCATGTTTTGGTCGACAAGCATTTCCGGGGCGCGGTAAATTTTCATGGATTCATATAAAAAGCAACTGAAGAACCATTTAGTTATTTGCTTGTCGATGTTCATCCAAGATCGCCAGAAGTACAACGTCTCCGTAAGTCTTTATTTCCCGATCGGGGAATGATTAATTGGGTATTTGTTCCAAAAGAAAAATGAATCGAGTTAGCCGACATGTTCATTTGCTGCATGTGCTAGCTGCTGCAAGTCCTGCTCAACGAAAAGCGATTTTAAAGAGTGCAACAGATGATCAAATAAAAACTCTCTGTGAAATTTGTGACAATTTATTATCTGGTAACGTACCAACAAAAAAGATCAAAAAAATTGTGTAGTTACAAAAGAGTGATACGATTATTAGCCAATAGGAGCGTACCTATTTCTCGCAAACGTAAGCTGTTTACTACCAATAGACAAGTCGGGGGTTTCCTTCCTTTAATTTTACCAGGTGTTTTGTCTCTTTTAGGAGGAATCGCTGGAAAAGCGATCGGCAAACGCATATAAGAAACATGGCTCAAGAGATGGGTTTAGTCCCGAAAGGGTTAATATCACGTTACTTTGCAGAAACCCAACCAGAAGTTCGAATAGAAAATAATATTTCGAGTTTGTTGCATGAGAAAGAGACACCTGATGACATAAAAGCTAAACTGTTATCGGATTTGATACCAAAGTATCAGAGAGTGATGCAACCTCCTCCACCTCCGAAACCATTTGAAATTCCTCCAGAATTATTGACAGAACCAGAGCTTCCACTAACAAACAAATCCGAAGTACCATTAAGAATCAACATTCTGGCAAAACATATAGGATATGCTATACCCAAGACACGAAAAAAATATATATTGCCTATTTTAGAAACACTCAAAGATGCTAACTACACATTCAATGATAAAAACGAATTTGAAGTAGATGGCAAAGCAGAATATCGTAGCAATGTAGTAGATCTCTTTACCTATATGATGAAAAATGATCAACGTGTTTTAACTCCTCCTACAGGATTTGCAAAATTTTACGCAGCATTACGTCATGTGAATATTCCTTTGGAATGGATTGGCAATAAAAGATTAAGAGAACAGTTGCTTCTTTCAGATGCAAATCCTGCGTTCACAAAGATTACCCCGCGTTCGCCAGAAATTAAAAAATGGAAAAATTGGACCGATTAAGAAAATTATACTTTAATCCAAAGGAACCGTCTTCTTTCGGAGGCGTGAAGCGTTTGTCAAAGGCAAGCGGAGTTCACCTAAATGACGTTCAAAAATGGCTTTCGCAGCAAGATGTTTATACATTACACAAACCTGTTCGTTATAAGTTTCAGAGACGCAAAACTATTGCATATGGAATAAATGAATTGTGGCAGAGTGATTTATTAGACATGCAAAAACTATCTCGTTATAACAAAGGATATCGCTATATTTTAACCATTATTGATGTGATGTCACGATATTTAAGAGCTTTTCCAATTAAAGATAAAAAGCCAGCACAATAAAACAAGTATTGCAAAAAGTATTTAAAAAGTAAAACCCAAAAATTTTCAAACTGATAAGGGAACAGAGTTTTACAATAAAATTGTACGCGATATGTTAAAGCGATATAAAATTCATCACTATTCTACAAAAAGCGAAACGAAATGCGCGATTTTAGAGCGCGCGCACAGAACTTTACGAGAACGAATGCACAGAGCCTTTACCTATCGTAATTCCTATAAATATTATGACATTTTACCAGAACTAGTACATTCATACAATCATTCCATCCATCGCGCACATGGGTTTGAACCTACCAAATTGACAACAGATGACGAACCTGAATTATATAAACGTTTATATCATTGTAATGTAGATCCACAATTCAGTTTTACGGCAGGAGATATAGTCAGATTATCGAAAGCTCGCAAAACTTTTCGCAAAGGCTATTTACCCGGTTGGACTGAAGAAACATTTCGCATTTACAAAAGATATCCAACAATTCCTCCAACTTATACATTACAAGATTTTAATTCTAATGAAATTGAGGGTCGTTTTTATAACGAGGAGTTACAAAAATAGACAAATCAACGAATGACTATTGGGCAATTGAAAAAATCATTCGGACTAAAGGTAAAGGTGCTTCTCGTAAGTTATTTGTTAAGTGGGTCGGATTTCCAGATTCTCAAAATTCTTGGATAAGAGCCGATCAAATCACATCTCATAATGAATCAGAACACGAATGATTTTCATATTTTGCTACCTTCTAATGCGAGTATGAATTATTTCCCCAATAACACTCCAGATCACTTCCGAACAAAATTGGCTTATCCAATAACTTTAAACGGAGAATGGGAATGTTGCTTGAGCGAAGTAACAATTCCCGGAAAGTATTTTACCATTCATCCTGATTACAACGATTCTTATTCGATAGAAACCATTGAAAATGTAGAGAGCACATCATTGACGCCTGAATTTGTTATCCCCCTCTACAACGAGGATTATCAAGAGTTTACAGAAGGTGTTAATGCTAATGTGAAAAAAAACTGATAAAAGACCCTCAATTACTTTTTCGCTTATTGAAAACAAAACGAAAATAAAAATCAATATTAACCCCTATTGGGAATTGACTATAACAGACGAAAAGGAAAATAAATTTCTACGTCTTTTAAAATTAAATCCTAACAAAAGATTATGTAGTACCTGGTTATCCAGCTGGAGCATCAATCACACGCAATTATAGCGCTCCAAATGCTAATTTTTTTTTAAAAATCAAGAAATTCGAGTTGCGCTCAAAAGTCCATTGACTAAGAAAATATATGAAATTTCACTTAAAGATTTTAATTCGAGCGACATATTTGATCAAATTACTGAGAAAATAATCTATGAAACAGGAGATGTATCCGCTGTTTTAAAAAAGTAGAGAAATAAAGTTATTGTTACCTTCAATTCCAATATTGAACTAAGAATGAATCGCAATTCTTGTCCCCTACTGATGAACGCATTAAATATAAAAACCGAATCGCACAACATTCACCATGCTATTTTCCCATTCGATTTGACTTTTCCGAAATTACACGGAAGTTGGATGGAGAGAAATTTCACCTTATCGAATACGAAAATTTTCCTCTCATTCAAGAAGCACGAAAAATTTATAAGCTGAAAATTCGGAGTGGTATGTACCAACACGCAGATGCTTTGTTTAAGGAATTTAAGTATATTGTTTTGAGAGAGTTGGTAGATTCTAAAGTCGCAATGAGTGTGCCGCTTCATACTAAAGTAACTTTCGGAGAAAAGTTGTCAAATATGCTAGGATTTCGTATGAATACTTTCACAGAAGGAAATTATACGTCGGATTATATTTTAGAATTGCGAGCAGGAATTACGGAGGTGTATGTGTATTGTGATATTATTGCTCCTTCATTGGTTGGAGATGTATCAGCATCTATCTTAAAAATAATACCAATTGCCAACGAATATAAGGAGCAAATCGCAAAACAGTTTACTGTCCCGTTATATTTCCCCATCAGGAAGAACTATTTCGATACAATTGAAATTGAATTAGTAACAAGTAGTGGCACGCCCATTAAATTCATATCAGGCAAAACAAACCTTGTCTTGTCGTTTCGAAGGAAAACTGCATAAAACAACCTACAAAGAGTTTTTATTGTTATATTCAAAACTGTCAGCCATGGAGAAACGTGGGCAAAGATTAGATCCGAATGATTGTATTGGATACTATTGTAAACAACAAATAGGAAGTGGCTCTTACTTTGCTTCAAATTATCCTATACAAAGAGGTTATGGGCTATTTAGTAATCTTAGGAGATATGCAATGCCGATTATGATGAAAGCTGGTAAATATTTGGGAACACATTTACTGAGCACAGGTCAGAATGTATTGGAAGATATGTCGCAAGGAAAATCCTTTAAAAGAAGCTTCAAAATATCAATTGCGGCAAGTTGGTGAAGAGATTAAAAGGATATACTTCGCAAATTGAAAGGTGGAGGAGGTGTTAAAAGAAAGAAACAGAGTTCACGGCGACAGACCAAGAGAAAAAAAGTCTTGCGAGAAAGACGTGTTTACTGATCTGTGAAAAATGGAAAAGTGTTACTGCACCAAAAGTGAATTAGATTTGTTTACAACATCTCCAATACAATTGACAATAGATCGATCATCGTTTGTGGAAATTCATCCTGTTGCATCCATATCTGACAACAACACTATTGAATTCCTCATATCAGGTTTAGGCGAATCTCAATTCGATCCTTCACACCTTTTTCCACATGTTCAAGCACGAATTTTAAAGGAAACGGGAAGCATTTCAGAAAGATGACAAATGTGTACCTATTAACTATCTATTGAATACTATACTTGCAGAATGTCACATTTCACTCAACCATCGTCACATTTCGTCGGAAAACAATTATCCTTACAAAGCGTACATTCAACGCATGTTATTTCATTTTGAATCGTCTCAAAGAATTTACTGAGTGTCGGACTATTTGTAAAAGATACTGCTGGAAAATTTGACGATGTTACCCTTACAGACGCAGTGCTTAATAAAGGACTAAGAAAAAGATGGGACCGTGTAAAAAATGGTAAAGTTTTTGACATGTGCGGTATTCTTCACACCGATATTTGAACTCAATCTAAGCTTTTAATAAATACCACATCAATCCGAATTCTATTGATTAAGGGCAGAAATCAATTTTCCTTATTAGCTGCTACAGGGGACTGTCGTCTTCAAATAGAAAATATAAGTATATATGTAAGAAAATGTGAATTTTCAAGTTCAATTCTGGTGGCTCATGAAAAAGACACTTGAACAGTCACTCATACAAATGCCTTTTACACGAATCGAAGTGAAAATTTTCACAGTGAGCTCCAGTCCGAAGAGTGTAATAATCGCTATTGGAGTCAATGGGGTATTGCCTTCAAGGATAATGTTAGGCCTAATTTCGAATTCTGCATTTAATGGAGATATGAAAAAGAATCCATTCAATTTTAAACATTATAATTTAAACCATATTTCGCTCAGTGAAAATGGTATACAGATACCCACTACTGCTTACACACCAGACTATGCAAAAGATTTGTATGCGAGAAACTATTTAAGTTTATTCACCGATTTAGCACAACACAAAACGAATGTTTCATACGACGATTACAAAGAGAACATATGCCTGTACGTTTTTGATCTCACACAAAGACAAGTCAGCTAGTGAACCATTTGGAAATGTGACACGAAGTGGAGATATTTCGATTCACTTAAAATTTGATGCAGAGCTCCCGAAACAGCTACGTTGATTGCTTACATGGAAATGCCCTCGCTTATAGAAATCGATAAAAGCCGAAACGTATTCATAGATTATTAAAAGCCAGCTCATGGATTCACTTGTTTTGAATAGGTTATCTCTTTCAGACTCCAGACTACGGTATGGTTTCTCGGGGGTCTATTCTAGTGATAAACTTCCGAAACAACGGAAACGTTATCGCTCCTTCATTGTGAATACAGATCCTGCTCATTTCAAGGGTCGACATTGGCAAGCTATATATTTTAGACAAGACAACCATTGTGTTTTTCTGTTCATATGGAACACGACCTCAGTATGATATTGAGCAATTTATAATTGAAAACTCAACCAGTTTCGAATGGAACGAAAATATTCTGCAACATCCAAACACAATGACATGCGGTCTCTTCTGCCTATATTTTTGTGGCATATTTCTCGAGGGCTACCAATCAACCGATTGCAGAATGGAAATCACTGCGCTAATGAACGACTTGTTCAAAATTTTTGTGCAAAGGTATTTTAAACTAGTTCAAGTTCCCCGACCTCTATCTCTTCAGTACTGCCAACCTCTGTCGACCAGTGTATAAAAGCAGAACCAGATTAGACTCAAGTTTAAAGAGAACTGACAATGGAGAAATTTGGTTATCTGGTTTGCGATAGCTGTTCACCTGGAGAATTTCTCTACATCCACCCATCCTTATTTTTAAATATAATTGATTGTGTTCAGAATGTTGTATTACGTAAAGATATTAGCGATAAGAGAATTGTCTATTTTAAGATATTAAACAACAGTGAAATTGTGCAATACATTCACAATGATGCACAAGAAGAATGCTTTGGTTTTTGTCAACTACATCGAACTGATCAAATGACAAATTTAAAGTGTTTTCTCCCAACAAGCACCTGTTTGTAAATCTATTAGATTGTGTTCTCGAAGCAAGAGATATCACTTCAGATGAAGGTGATTGTCCACGTTTTCAGCTGCAATTTGGCTATTTTAAACTGCTAACAAATGATGAACTTGTAAAATTATTTCATATACTGTAACCAAAATGTGACGTGTGTTTTTGTAAATTTCAAGTTATATTTTGAAAAAAAAAAAACGTTACAATATTTCTTGAAATAATATTACTCTTTTTTGTATAACCATTTATTGATGAGTTTTTGTATTACCATGTATCATTTGTGTAACTCTAATAATATTACTTAATATATAACCATTTTACTGATGAAAATTTGTATTCTATGTTATGTGTATTGCCAAAATATTCAAAAAATATGATTTGTGTAACCTGTACCTAAGAATCGAAATAAAAGCTAATTTGTTTAACACCCCTCTTGACTTATTTATTTCCTTATACATGTTATCTAATTTAAATGTATCCTTGGGTTAAGATAATTTAAAAACATAAACACGATTTAAAAACAGGCGTTTTTAGGTTAACGCCTAGTTTAAATATATCCTTGACAAAAGAAATTTATATGAGTCTTTTTAATAAAAAATTATATGCACGAAAATAAGATAAATATTTCAAGGCAAAGCTATCTATAAAATTAGTATAAATACTGCAAACGAAACGTATCTTAACAATCGACTTGCTTAGCATCTCACCACTCGCTTTCCTCCTGAAAAGATGGCCAGCAAAGACGGTAAGCATATTTTTGAAAAAAAAATCTTGGTTTTAGTTGTTTAAACATTAAGGGAGCCTAAACTTACTTTATTTTCTGTAGATAGGAAAAAATTAAAACGTGGGTTCGTGGAAGAAGAAGAAGAAGAATATCCTAATGTTAGCCCAAAGAAAAGTGTAAAAAAAGGAAAGCCTCAAAATATTTTTGATTTAGATTTAAGTCCTCCGTCCAGTGGCTCACACGAAGTAAAAATTCCCCGTATAACGTTTATTTGGGGAAAGGTGCTGCTATAGAACTAAAAGAATTTCGCAAAAGTTATTACATAGCTTTTAGCAAAACTGTTGACGGAGAAATTCGGAACAGGTTTAATTTACCATTGGATCAATTAAATGTTTTAATGAAAGGTGTGGAGGCGATACACGAATATGTAAAGGATTATAATTAGAAAAATATTTTTTATCAGTTTCATCAATTTTAAAAATGAGGTTTAACATTATTAGATCAGCTTTTAGAGGCTATATTCGAAGTTTTAGATCAGAAATAAACTATATTGACCCAGACTCTTTACATACTGCTGCAAGGAATTTAATTTATCAATTAATTAATGATTCAGTGTCATTAAGGTTACGATTAATTATATGCTTAAGTGTTATTTTTACACGTAAAGTTGAGAATGAAGAAGTAACGCAAAAAATTTTATTTCTGCTCACATGCAGAACGTATACTTTCGCGTTATCAAATATTTAAAGCAATCGATAATGCTTTTAAAAAAAATAAAACTAGACGTAGAAAATTTTATACAAAACGGAAGTGGATGGACTATAAAAAATATCCAACATATTGATGTTCATCTCGGTAATTACAGAGGAAATCGAGGTGGTTGCGCAAATGTTATTTTACCTGATAAGTTAAGAAATAAAAAAGCACTTTTAGGCATAAAATGCACTCAGAATCGATGTTTCCTATACTGCATTGCTGCAGCGCTATATCCATCCAAAACTAATTCTAATTTACCTCAAAAAAAATACAATCAATATTTATGTCGCTTAAAATATGACTTTTTAAATTTCCCTGTAGAAGTAAGTCAAATAAAAAATTCGAAAAATCCAATCACTTACATATTAATGTATATAGTTTCAATGAAGATGTTTTCCGATTTACACAAGTAAAAACATACACAAAAAAACAATAAACTTATTATTGTATAAACAACATTATTTTTTGATTAAAAATTTTAATAGTCTTTTAACCAAAAAGAAAGGAATTCACAAGTATTGTGAAAACTGTTTGTGTGGTTTTCAAAGAGAATCTACATTATCTGCACACAAAACCTTGTGTCTTAAAAATAGCGCACAAAGGGTAACCATGCCTACAATCTATGATAGTAAAATACAATTTACTAACTTTTCAAAATCTTTTTATCATCCGTTCGTAGTTTTTACAGATTTTGAATGTATGTTATCACCACTTTCAAATACTTTACACAGCACAAGTCTTACAATTCCACTCGAAAAACACATTCCATATAGTTATAGTATGATATGTTTAGATATTGAAAATAAAATAATTTTTAAAAGGTTTTATTATGGTGAAACCGCCGTTGAAAACTTTCTTTATCATTTAAAAAACTTTGTAGTGATTTAATAGAAAAAATGCATAATATAAAACCTATTGTTTCTACTACTAGATTATTAAAAGACAGATGTCACATTTGTGATCAGGTACTTAAAGAAACCGATATAATAGTTCGAGATCATTGCCACTTCACGGGATATTTAGAGGTTTTGCCCACAATGCCTGCAATTTACAATATCAAAAAAATATTTCATTCCCGTAATAATCCATAATCTTAGAGGATATGATAGTCATTTGATATTAAAACAATTAAGTGAAAAATATACAAATTCAATTCGCATAATTCCAGTTAATTCCAATAAATTTACATGTTTTCAATTAGATGAAATTAAATTTCTTGATAGTTATCAATTTCTAAACACTTCTTTATCCACACTAGTTGAAAATTTACAAAAATCAAATCATCATTTTCCAATTTTTAAGCAATTTTATTCAAATGAAAAAAAAACAAATTTTTACTGAAGAGAAAAGGCGTTTTCCTTATTCTTACTTTTCTAATCCTGAAATCTTAAACGAAACATGTTTACCACCTAAAGCTGCATTTTTTTAACAATTTATCAAGTACTCCTGTTAAGGATGAAGATTATGACTTTGCTTTATTGGTGTTTCGAACGTTTAAATGTAAAAAATTTGCAGACTATTTACAACTTTATCAGCAATTAGATGTAATTTTACTTGCAGAAGTTTTCACTTCCTTTCGTCAAAAGTGCTTACAGTTTTACAAACTTGACCCATGTCATTTTATAACAGCAGCTGATCTAACTTGGAACGCAGGACTTAAATATACAAAAGTAGAATTAGAATTGTTTAGTGATATAAATATGTATCTTTGGATCGAAAATAGTATAAGAGGAGGCATTTGTTTTGTAGGTAAACGGTATGCTTTAGCAAATAATCCTTTTATTCCCGGATTTAACAAACACGAAGAAGAGAGCTATATTATTGCTGTTGATGCAAATAATTTATATGGATATGCGATGTCACAACCTCTTCCCATTGGACATTTTTTCTGGTTAACCAAAGATGAAGTAAGAAATTTGGATGTCTTTACATTGTCATCTACAGATACCGTAGGATATTTTTAGAGGTAGACATATTATACCCTGCTTCCTTGCACGACCTTCATGATTTCCCGCTAGCGGCTGACCATTTAACAATTACATATGATATGCTTTCTCCATATCAAAAAAAATTAATAGAAGAAGGGGGATATACATTTTCCCACACAAAACCGAAAACTTACACCAAGCTTTACCTTTAAAACTAATTTTGTTGTTCATTACCTAAACCTAAAATTTTACGTGCAAAAAGGATTAATCGTTAAGAAGATTCATCGTGTATTAGGATTTAAACAAGAGAATTGGCTCGAATCGTATGTGCGGTTTAATAATGAAAAAAGAATGTCTACAAGAAATAAATTTGAAAAGATCTTTTTAAACTAATGAATAATGCATGGTTTGGAAAGAGCTTACAAAATCCCTAGAAAACGAATTAATATTGAGGGGAGCATTTAATTTAAATCAATGTAAAAAAAAAGACTTTCAAGTCCATTACTAGAGTACTTTGAAATTGTTAATGAAAATTTTGTAATATTTAAATTAATGAAAAAAATTACATTTAGACAAACCAATTTATATCGGGTTTACAATTTTAGAACTTTCCAAACTTCGAATGTATGAATTGTATTATAACTATTTTAAACAATATTATGGCACAAAATGCACCTTACTTTACACAGACACCGATAGTTTGTATTTAGAAATTAAAGCACCTAGTGTTTATACTAATATTAAAAAAAACTTTTCTGATATAATGGACTATAGTAACTACCCTAAAGACCATGATTTGTTTAATGTAAGCAATGAGGGTCGCTTAGGGGCTCTAAAAAATGAAACATGTGAACCCATAAAAAGAATTTATAGGATTAAAATGTAAAATGTACTGCATGGTATTCAGTAACAATTCCAAAAAAACAGCTAAAGGTATAAAAAAATCCTGCGTTGAAAATTTTGATGCTGAGTTATATAAATCTGTTTTAAGTGAAAGACTATTTTTACGACATAAGCAAAATATCTTAGTTACCAAAAATCATGATATCAAAACAGTAGCTCAAAATAAAATTGGGCTCACACCATTTTATGATAAAAAATATATGTTAGATGATGGGATTAATTGTTATCCCTTTGGACATTATGCAATTGATGAAACTGATGAAGAACATTTTTAATATAATCCTATTGGTATAATGTACTTATTATGTTTTCCTGAATGTGTCTCCATGTAAAGCACAAGAATACTTTGCACGGTGTTTATAATGTACTTATTTTGTTTTCCTGAATGTGTCTCCATGTAAAACACAGGAATACTTTGCACGGTGTTGGTATAATGTACTTATTATGTTTTCCTGAATGTGTCTCCATGTAAAGCACAAGAATACTTTGCACGGTGTTTATAATGTACTTATTTTGTTTTCCTGAATGTGTCTCCATGTAAAACACAGGAATCCTTTGCACGGTGTTGGTATAATGTACTTATTATGTTTTCCTGAATGTCTCCATGTAAAGCACAAGAATACTTTGCACGGTGTTTATAATGTACTTATTTTGTTTTCCTGAATGTGTCTCCATGTAAAACACAGGAATACTTTGCACGGTGTTGGTATAATGTACTTATTATGTTTTCCTGAATGTGTCTCCATGTAAAGCACAAGAATACTTTGCACGGTGTTTATAATGTACTTATTTTGTTTTCCTGAATGCGTATTCATGTAAAAACACAGGAATCCTTTGCACGGTGTTTACAATGTACTTGTGTCTTCATGTAATTATATTTTAAATAAAAAATTTTTAGCACACGCTTGTTCCTTTTTTTTTTTTTTTTTTTTTTGCATTTTTTTTTTCCAAATTTTATCATACATCGTAACAAAGTCAACTTTTTACTATCGTAATGATAAAATATTTTCTCTTCTTCTATTGAAGCTTCTAATCGACAAAGTGAAAATATTCGCGAAATTATACAGGACCCATCATTTCCAACTACTATATTATATCAATATAAACGTGCATTTTTCTGTTTTATAATGTCAGAATGTATTTTGTTTTGCTTCCTTTCAGTAAATTTTCAATTTTTCAAACCAATTATTTTTGACTTTTTGATATGCTGGCATCCCCCTTCTAAGGTTATCACATCCCCAAGGGGCCCCACAGTTTGATAAATCTGATTTATATTAAGTTTTTTTTTCTTTATCAGAGATGCAGAATATCATGATGGCGACTTAGATCAAATGAACAAAATAAACATAATCAATAATGTTTACTTGTTGATATGAAGTGAGCAAATTCTCTGAAGATGTTTCGTAATGCTTAAAGAAACGATTATCGTAATGCATATCGTTATCGTTTTTTTATTAAAGGACCCATCCTACAAACATTAATGCGAAGCCGAAATTTAGAAAGATAGGTAATGAATAAATGGGGAAATGTAATACATATAAGTTAAAGGAAGGTGTAGTTAATGTTATAAAAAGGTTGTTAATAACGCATAGGAGGGTGTAGTTAATAATTTATAGGAATGTCTCTGCATTTTTTTCCAAGATGAATACATTTAAAATAAATGAAATGCAAAGGCAATATCTAAAATATTGATTCATAAAACATAAAATAGTTTTCTCTACTTTAGGAAATTGATTTCTTACAAAACCCTTACAAAATCGATTTTATAACGAGTAAAGTTTTCCCGAAGTAACATCCGGGGAAACAATTTGTAGAAAGTGTCACATAAATTTGTGAACTTTCAAACCGAAAAAACTTTCAAAATATCTTATAATTAAAACTGATAAGTATAAAATGTCTATATTTAAAAGAAAACGTTTTAAAAAATGAAACTTAAAAAAAGACAAGAGTATATTTTCTAGAAATTTTCTAAACGCACACAATAGCCAAATATCATTCCAATTTTGGAGCAGAAAATAATATTTTTCATAAAAAATAAGTGTTAATATATAATATTGCCAATTATATTTTTAATCAAATACCAAAAAAAATACCAATATATATATATACAGATAGAGAGAAAGAGAGACAGTGAGAGAGAGAGAGAGCACATATACTGTGGAATAAGTGCTAAGCAAATGTCCTTAGGAATTTCAATTGTGGTTGCAATATTAATTAAAAAAAGTTATATATATATATATATATATATATATATATATATATATATATATATATATATATATATATATATATATATATATATATATATATATATATATATATATATATATATATATATATATATATATTCTAATTTTTCCAATTAGTACCTCAAGAAATAAGTAATATTTATTTTAAGGTATTTTGTAGCTTATTTCTCTCTCTTTCTCTTTCTCGTTCTCTTTCAAAAATCATATTTAATAAATTGGAAACAAAATTCTTCTTAGGGTAAGATATATAAATCTCTTTCAAACAAAGTAATACAATATCATTTCTTAGGATAAGAAGCATTGGAAATATTATCAATGTAGAATCAAATTGTGTGCAGAAAGTAATTTTTTTATTTGTCATACTATCAAGCAAATATCATTTAAACAAATTTTTGACTGTTTAGTTTTTTGCGACTATCTTGCATCGAGAACATGACTGTTTATCACTGCATTGTAATAATCCTAAAGCGTTGGCTGTTATAAAATTTATTTTGATCTATTGCTTCCGTATCATAATTTGCGATTATAATATCAAATATTGTTTTATTTAATAGAGATCATTCAATTTAATATTTAAGAATATAAATTTCAGAACAAAAACTCACATCAATATTCAACCCTGGTGCGGGGAAAGCCATGTATTGGGGAGATAGACTTGGAAAGAATCTAAAAAATTCCACTTGGTCTTTGTACCACTTCACCGAGTAAAGCTTCTCCTTGCCGAGATCGTAAAAGCAGGTCAAAATGGCTGAATCTCCGGGTACCACCAGAGATGGCACCTCGAAACGGGTGATTTTGAGTCCAAGACTGACGACAGGTAGAACTGAAAATGAAACAAAAAAAAATGTTCCAATTAAGAATATGGTTGAAGGAAACCTGACTATATGTTTTATTTCAGCAGAAGCAAGAATCTAAAAAAGATTTGAGATAAATAGAAAGTAAATAGATAAATACAGCAGACATTTTGTTCGGATGTGTCATTATTGTTTTAAGAAATAAGTTTATCAGAATTATGCATATAAATAAATAAGAATAATGGACAGTAGGCAAAAATGGGAAGTATAGCTCTGGAATGAGAAGAAAAAAAAAGTTCTTAATGAACGAAGGAAATCTTTACACAATTGATATAAAAATGTTTACAGTAAATATATGGAAGCTGAAGATAATAACTTTTTATTTACTTGATTTATTAAGGTATCCGAATACTTGCGACAACTTTTTTTAAAAAAAATGGTGATATGGGAATTTTTTTGTGTTTTTTGTATTTATTTAGTATATTTTAAGAAAATTATATCGTAAAATTAAAAACATAAATTTATTATTATTATTATTATTAAAATGGGGTAAAAACTGATGAAAATGTACAAAAGATTACATAAACGGGGCACACTCTGTACAAAAGGTTAAGAAGAAATTCTTAATTTTTCAATTTTGATGTGCTACTTTGTTATTGATGTTTGAACTGAGCATCAGGATAATGGATATTTTAATTTTTACAAAAACTAGAGCACTCTATCTTTCTTTATTAGAGACTATATGAAATTACTTGGAAAAACAATGGTTATATTCACATAAAGAACTGCAAATTTTGAAATAAAACAGTGATTGATAAATCTGAAGGTCAAAACACTTTTACTGTTATACAAAACATTCACAGAAAATTTCAGCAAATTTATTTTAAAACTATTTGAGCAATCGCTGTCTCCATTTGAGTTTTTCGGAAAAAACACACTTCGAGTAAAACGTATTTTAAGAGTTGACATCTTGTGTAACGTTATGGCATCTTCTTTTATTAAAACACTTTTAGATTTTTTTAGTGAATGGAAAATTAAAAAAATATGGTGTTTTTACTAAGCTGATAAGAAGTCCTATAAAATAAAATAAAAAAATTGTCAATTTTGAAAAAAATCATAATTTTAGGGTAGTCGGATGCCTTAAATAAATTTTTAGCTATCAAAATGATTAGTTTTACCAAGAGACGAATGATTCCACCCCCAAAAGGTGTGTCGTTTTGTCCCACTTTCAGGAAAAAAATCCGTTGTAACAGTTATAAAATAAAGCAAGAATTTGAAAATTTCTTGTATATTGTTGTAAAGTCAGCAAATGTATGTAAAACGCCTTTCACTCGAGTAATTCGATAAGCATCCCCCGTTAGAGAGAGAAATTTAAAAACCTAGTTATATATATTTTAAGTTTTTTACATACATGAGTTTCAGTTATTTTTAAAATCAGCGCTACATGTATTCAATCAACTCTGCACTTTAGAGAAGTATTTATTTTCAAATGTTCGTTTTAGCTCCTTTCACTGTATAAAGAAATACACAACACTGTACTATTCTCAGAGAAAATATGAAGCTCAAAGTTAAGCGTCATCGAGCTAGGTGCTCAGTGATAAAGCTCATAAATGTGCTTATTCTTACTAATTAAATATTAAAGTTACACAGTATGATAAATAATGACGAAAATGTAAAAAAAAAAATGTTTCTTTGCATTTTTCGATGTTACATCCGGTTAAGAAGCTAGGAGTCAAGTTTTAAATCAAACTAATTTTAAATATATTTGAGATTTGTGAATGCTGTACGTCGAAATACATATATTTTCACAAACGTAAACATGTTTTATTAAGACTTTAATTTATTTTCATGCAAGTGTTTCCCCCCCCAAGATAGCGTGTTGAAAATTCACTGTAAATACTTTCATACATGTAAGCTGCAAAAATTATCAATTATAAAGAACTTATAATTAATAGCTGTTTTTTTTTAAATGCCAAACTCAATTTTTCTCATAATTTTCATACCTTCAGATGTTTATCTAGAAATATATTTATCAAAATTCAGTGAAAAGATAGTTTTTCCATTCTGTATTAGCTTTTGTTACAAACAATCCAAGAAATAGAAATAACTTGATACGACTAAAAATATTAAACATATTATATTGTTAAATTTTTAAAAAATTCTGAAATAATTTCTATTTATTTTTAAGTTTTAAATTAAGGGCTTTTAGAACTGACTTTTTCAGAATGAATTTAATAATTTAATCCAAAAAATCATGAATTGCATTGAATATTACTTCATGTAGAAAGTGATTCTGAAGCACAGTGCACTGTAGCCCGAAATGCATGTACTTTTATATATAAATACTTGAATAAAGATGTATTTTGAATTTCTAAGGGCAGAAGATTAAACAAAAAGTATGCTTAAAGTGTACTCACCAAGAAACCAAATCGTTTCCCTTAACATGAGGATGTTAACAAGTATAATAAAAATGTCAGAAAACACTTATATTCCTTTATGCAGAAATCATTATGCGGAAAGTATTAGTAAAATGGAATGTATCCTTCTCCGTGTTTCATGTAGTTGATCTGAAAAAGAAAAAGAAAATGTCTCTAACTTTTCGCCGTAGACAGATAATTATAGTTACTTTTGATATATTTTCTTAATTTGTTACAAGTATTGCAAAAGAAAATTAAAATTGTTCTTTGAATTTACTGATAGTATTCACATTAAATCTCAAATATTTGTAAATTATTCCTGGAATTGAATTAAATTAAAAACAATTCTTTCCAGTTACTGAAGTAAATATCATATAAGAGAGGTTATTCTTTAAAATATTCAAATTCTTATTGAAGAAAAAAATTGGATATATAATGATTCTTAATATGTGCGGTAATTATGGGAATGGTGTACTATTTAGATACAGGATGTCACATCGTCTGAAGGAGCTCTCGTGACTTAACAAAATAGAAATAAAAATAATAGATATTCTGTGAATATTGAGCCTGGGACTGTGAATATAAAGTATATATGCTTTAAATACAAGATAATTGATATCAAAAGGAATAATTGTGATGGTAAAAAGAAACGTCCATCTTCATGAGTACCACGCATTAGAATGCCTTTATAATAAATATTGCACACAATTCATACAATATTTAGAAAAGGCCTTACATTCTTAAATATACTTCGAATGTTCTTTAAATCTACTAGAATGTGGTGACATTTATTTTGAAGAAGAGTATCTCATACGTCAGTCCTTTGAATGTCATTATGCTGTCTAAGCCAGTGTTTCTAAAACTGAGGGGAGGAGCTGCGTTAACCCATTGGTGAAGATTTCGGATCATGACAAGCATGTGATGGGAAGCCAGATTTGTTCATGTTTTAGAAATAGCCCCTGAAACGGCTTGGCATTTTTATACGAGTCTCCCCTTGACCGGATGTGGTGAAATGCCTTTTGGTGGGGTGTGTCAAAAAAGTTCCTGCGTTACAAAGTTCAGTAAACGCATAAATTTTGAAGTGGTGTAACACTACGCCGGCCTCGGGACCAATCAGAGAAATTATACTGGACAAGGCAAATAGTTCAGCTCCAGGATGTTTGGGTGATGAGGTGCAGAATAAAAAGGGTACGCACCCGAATTTCAGATACAGCCTCTTCCAGAGTTGCAGAAGAACCTTCAAACAAAAGACGCCGAAATTCCACCTGGACCGGGCGTCAACCATGTCCATCCCCCCTGCACCCTCTCCCTCTCAAGCTAAGTTTAATTATTTTTGATCTTCTTGTAGTAGAAGTAAAAATCCTCTATACGTGTGCTTAAAATAAATTTATCTTAAACGTTAAAAGTTCGTTCTGTTAAATTATTGATTCTTGTTTTTTTTAACTATGGTCATGATGCGATGGGAAATTAGGGAACCTGAGTTGATTTGAGAATATTAATAAGTTAAAATAGCGTCGAATCACATGCCATGAGTTCGAGCCCAGTACTAACTAAAAACTAACTAAATACCCGTCATGTAGAGCAGCGATACACGTTAAATCTTTCGAAAGCTGAAACGTCCTCCCTTTGGTGTTATGTGGTAGTTAGGAGAGGGGGTGCCAGCACAGGAGTCATCCCCGTCACTTGACCATGGTGCAAAATTATGTGGTCCGTCGCCAAAAGCCCTCGTGTATCTGAGCAGTGCGACGTTAATATACAATCAATCAAACTGTGGATATGGCCCCCTAGGAGGTCATGATAACTCTACAAGAGGGGCACAAGCATATTAAAAATTCGAAAAAACAGATTATTTTTTTTAAAAAATATTAATTTATTGAAAGTAAACAATCAAAGTGCATTCTAACGTAAGAAAAAATAAAAAAAATGCCCATTAACACATATATAATCTATATATATAAATGAGAGAAGCGGCACACTCATTGGCTCACTGACTAATAACGATATCTCCGGAACAATTTAACCTACAGATTTGAAATTTGGTAGGCAGGTTCCTTTCATGGAGTAGACAACAGCTAAGAACGGATTTCGCAAAGATCAAACCCCAAGGGACGTTATAGACAATTACTTCCATTATTAAACTGTTAAATGTAGAGTATTGAAATTTGATAAGCGGATTTCTTTCATAGAGTAGAGTTTTGCTACAAAATGTGTTTTGTGAAATTTTATCCCCAAGTAGCGATGCGGAGAATTAAGGGGTGTTATAGGTAATTATCTCCTTTTTTAAGCTATTAAACTAAAATCTTGAAAATGAGTAAGCAGATTCCATTCATTAACAAAGAGGTCAACTGAGTAAAAAATTCATCCCATCTAGACCTTCCGTGAGCTTAGAAGGAAGAATAAAAACTTGCACTTTCGAATGAGTTTACGAAATAGGATTAAACACTTTCAGAATAATTTTTCAGGAAATAGAGAAACGCTCAAGGGATTAACTAATAATTTTAAATTCAAAATAAATCACATTCTGCTTGTGTGTGAGAATACAATTGCAATTACATTACAACAGTTAATACTACACAATTACGGGAGGTTTTCGGACTCGGATTTTGGCATCTGCTTTCTTCAGAATAACATAAAAGTATATATAAGCATAATATCAAATAAATTAAAATAAAACTGAAATGCAAAGGTACAGCGACACATGAGCATGTAATCTGTAGGCAAGAAAGTAGTCATTAGTAGGAGTGATGTCTGCAAGAGCTGCAGTTATTGAACAATAAATTGACTAAACATTTTTGAAGCCTAGTTTGTTAACATAAACATTGTTTCTCAACTATTAAAATAGCACAATTTCACATTAAAAAAGTCACCTGTTTCCTCTACTGTATTCGCGATGAGTTAATTTACCAATGCCGTTAGAATTGATATTAGTAGAGACTATGTTGTTATTTACTTTAATTTTTCCCTTTCGTAGAGAGATAAATTTTATTTCTTTTAATGTCTACTTTTTAAATATCCATATCTAAATTATTTTAATAATTTTGGAAACTCATAGAGCAAGATGTATTCACGTTAAAAGACTTATCGCTAAATTAACTCGCTTGATAACCGCTCTTGGAAACTAAACGAAACCGATATTGCCAAGGGCATTCCCAATACTACACTTTAACCCCAGAGTTTCTCTAAGGGCTGAGCATATACTTCAAATTAGCGTCAGGTTCGTATTATCTAAGTTTTGAATTAGCAAGGGTCCACTGTATATCCTTTGATTTATATCTATCAAAATGCGCGAGAAGAATAAAATTTATTTTCAAGCATTGAAAGTAATATTTTTACCACTTAATATTTTTTAATTTATTGTCTTCTTATGTTTGTTCGCAATGTCAGTTCACTTTGAAGAACATCTTTTGGTTTAAATGTGTGATTAAATGCGCGAGATGAATATCATTAATTCATTGCAAGCATTTCAAATAATGTTTTTTTCGAAAAAGCTGTGTTTTTTTATTTATCATTCGCTCAAGTTTGTTCAGAGTATCAATTCGTTTTAAAATATATCTCTTGGTTTATATATGTGCCTAAATGTGCGAGTAGAATAGCATTTATTTACAAGCATTATAAATAGTACCAGATTCGACGGATCAACAGTTTTTGCAACAAATTGAATACATTTTTCTCATATTAAAATTTACATTTTTTTTAAAAAAAATGAATGTACAACAGCTTACAGTTGATAGAATGAATATGTCTTTTTAAATCTTAAAATTCTTGGTGATGGAGCCTGCTTATTTTCTGCGCTGTCATATTTAATGCACAATATTGTATCAATGGTCATTCAAATTAAAAAGGCTACTGTGCCCCACATATGCAATAAATGGAAATGGTTTGAGTGTTTTACTCAGGGGTCATCTGATGTTCTTTATGGTACTAAACGTTTGTATGACACTGAAATGTCAAAATCCTATACATTTGGATCTATTTGTGAAGTTATGGTAGCTGCAAAAATATTGCCTTATAAATTTCAAATGTATCAAGATCATTCCTTAACCGCTGTCTTTGGAGACGCATTACAAAGAATACGAAGACTTTGGCTTACGGGGAATTTTAATGAAGGCTACTTTTATGCATTAGTTCCTTTAGATGAAGAAATAATTAATATCATTCAACTAATCCATTTTAATGAGCTTAAATTATTAACCTCTACTGAAAAAATATCATGTGAAAAATATTTTTCCTTTCAGCATGGATACAACTGTAACTCTGATGTATGTAAATTAGGTGAGTCTACTCCTTCTTTTCAATAAAAAAGAACAAAACGTAGGAAAATATTAACAAGTTCAATCCGATATAAGCAAGTGAGAAAGGCTGTACTAAAATGTATTCAAAGTCACCCAGAAGTTCATAGAGATGCTGTTTGGAAATATATTCAAAGCCACTTAAAAGTAAATAGAGACGCTGTTCGGAAATATACTCAAAGCCACTTAAAAGTAAATAGATGATTATTAGATGAAGTACCGATAAAGCCCCGTCACAATTTTTTTTAAAAAAATATTACTTTATTTGAAAATGTTTCTAACGGAAACAAATCTTGAATTTTTCAAAACATTTTTACGGTAGCCATCACTTTACATTTTATGTAATTGAAATTTATTTTTAATAAGTAATGAAAGACACAAATTTATTGAAAAAATAATATTTAAAAATCAAACTAATTAAACATAAATGGTATAGGAAAACTGATTTTTAGATCACTTTCTCTATTAGTTATGATAACAGCTTGATGCCTATATTTATAAGCACTCAATAATATGTACATCAGTGTTTCTCAAACTGGGGGGTGCGCTAACCCTGCGAGGGTGACGCGAGTACATTGAAAATAAAAGGTTTGAAAAATTAATTTTTTGGAATAAAGTAAAACAAAATGCTTTCTGACATAATAAAAAATACACATTTACACTGATATAATTTATTTTTAACATCTGGTGAACATCAAAAAATAAAAGATTCCACTTCAAACGCTAATTAGTCATCTTTGATCCTATAACCAAGTTAAAAAGAATATTTTGTTTGATTTGCTGTAATCCCACGATGAGATATTTATTTATTACGTTTCTTTCAACCTAAAATATTACTTTAGCTGACCTTCCAACTTACCAGTATGGTTATCTCCTTCGTTTTTTTAGGGAAGTTTTAAATATAATATATTTCTGTTTCGCGTTTTTCCATGTGAAAGAGTTTTATGATAAATGGATATGCATATTGAGCACTTTTAAGAATTATTTGGCCAAAATTAATTTGTATGAGTATACTGAAACATATAGTTCATAATGAAAAACGTTTTGCACATTTATTGTTTAGAAAATGCTACGTGGTTTTGATTGATGTATGGTTTATAAATGTTAATGAGCAGAATATTAAAAAAAATGGACAGCTGTGATCCCTATTGAAGGAAATTGAAACTGATCAAGCAATTGAAGAACCTACTGAAATAATGCATATTAATCAGGATAGTGAAAGTAAATACGAGAAAAGTGATAGACATGAAACGTTTGAGTTGATTTGAAATTTTCAAATGTGGCCTAAAGAACTCTATAACGAGAAAACTATGAAACCATAATGTAGTACTTCGTCTTGTCAAAAAGACAAAAGGAAGAAAAAGTTCAAAATGCTATTTGTAGATCATCAAATGACAGCAAAACTACAAAAACGTGAACAAAATATGACAGTTTAGCTGGAAAATAACGTTCCTATGTTGTTAGCGAAAAGTGTCTGTGATTTATGTTCTTTATTAAGGACACGAACATTTGGAACATTTTCTTTAGATTTATTGGATTTTTTGTGAAATTTTCAAAGAAAAATTGAAAACCCCTTGAAAGTAGGTATGCATATTTTCTCTTATTTAAATTATTCACTGGAATTGTGTTTTTATCGTTTATATTAAAAATAATTATAAATTAAACTATAGTTTTTAAAGAAGCCAAAAAACACGCTATTATAGTGAATCGAACATAAAAGTAAATAAATAAATAAATAAAATTATATATTACTTAAAAGTAACACATACAAAATTTAATAATTATCTTGTTAATTTGCATGGTTTATAATTATGATCGTATTGTAGCTTTAGCGCCTAAAGTGCATTATTATTGCATTTAATACTTTATTATTTTTAGGGGGGGCGCGATCAAAATTATGATTGAAAATTGGGTCACAAGTAGTGAAAGTTTGAGAACCACTGATGTACATGGATTATTTACATGTTAAATTTGTATTGCTAGTACTCTACAGATTCATGTTAACTTATTGGCATTATTTATTAAATGTAATTTCTTAAAAGTGATGTCATAGAGAAAATGAATTCTCATTTTACATAAATCTCTTCCGTTTAAATTTAATCAAAACACTTACTTTCTAAAATATAGCGCTGTTTATCATAATTTATTTAAGATATAATTGACGAAATTTATATCTTATCTAAAAATAAATCGATAATTTTATTGCATCTTGTTATTGGTGTAATAATATTATTAAAACTGAAATAAGAATGCATGGCTTTTATAAATCTTTCAATTCAATTATGATATTTATTGACCAACAAAAAATTGACCATTCAGCGAATTCTTCGCAATCTGAATGGAATTTTATGGTAAGTTTCTTTATTTTATCCTTCTCAAAGTTTATGCAGCTTTACTGATATAATTTATAACTTATTATTGTGCCCAATTCCATTTTCAATTTCTGAATTAAATTTTTTACTTGATTTCCTTTAAAATTGTTGAGCTATTTTGCTTAAAAATTGCTGCAACAACTTTTTTTTTATAATTCAGAACAAATTTAATAAAATTATTAAAGAGTGAAGGAAAGAACCAAAGACCAAATTAAAGGGAAGGGAATAGTAGCAAGCTAAGAGCATTGAAAAAGTCATCAATATTCTTATTGATTAATGCATTCGACTAAAACAGTAGAACGAGTAAATGTTCAGATTCTGTTTATAAAATAAAGCGAATTAATGATAGAAAAAGAAGTAAAATTCACGCTCTTAAAACAAGATAACTAAATAAATTATAAATTTGATAGAAATGGAAATATTCGACAACATTGAGCCTAAAAATTATTCCTTATACTATTTTAACGTGGGGAAGTCTCAACGATAATATATACGACTGACTTTTTCTATGGGGAATTTCATTTCCTCTCTTTTCATTCCTAAATTAGCTGCTTGTAGAATATTTATAGATTTCTTAAAACAAAATATTTTAATTGCCGGATTCATTTACATTTTAATGGATGCCTAAAATGGGGTAAACTATATTAATACATTAAGTAAACTTGTATATAAAGCTACAGAGTCATGCAGTGATGAGCAAGATTATATCCATAATTCTTCAATTATTTATATTGCCGGGGTTATTTTAAGTATATTTAATTCTAAAATGTATTGGAGGCAGCTTTATAAGAAAAGTTTTTTATGAATTGCATTTTAATCCGCTTTCTAATGAAAATAACATAAGGAAGAAAAAGTATATTTTGCGCTTTCACAAACAATAAACTTTGAGTTTATTAAATTTTCAAAAACTTTGTATTAATCGTTCAAAGGCTTACGTGAAATTTATTTAACACTGATTTGTCTAATTTGCACATATTATAAAACAAACACTTTTTAAAGTATTGTTTGGGAGTTTTATTTATTAGCCTTATAGAAGACAACCTAATGAGAGAAAATTAAATTATTAAAGTATTTAAAATAATAATATTTTCCGTGGTATTTTCCCTAAGACTTGTTATTTTAATTTGTCTTTCAATTAGCAATTTTATTTGTCATAAAATGGTTTATCTTCATTTTCTAAATGCATCCAGGGTAAAAAATAACAATATATATTTAACTATTGTTCGCTGACAGCGCTAAGCATAAATTAAACAATTCTTTCCATTAAAAAAAACTAAGCAAATATAAAACGTAATAATGTACGTAACATTATAAAATAATAGGAATAATATACAATATATTAAACGATAATTAAATAGTTTAATTAAAGAAAATAAATGTTTTTATTACAATTGTTTGTAATTATGATTTTAGTATCTCATGTCTCTGTATATGTTTTATTTTTGTCGTTGTTGTGTCCTACCCAAAAGGAAGGAATGAATGTTGGCAGAACCTGAGACAGGTTGGACTTCTACACGATAGATGGCGACACCACCTATCTCCACTTCTATAATTTAAGCATGGAACTGGAGGGGAGGGAAATATTCTCCAGTTCCTTACACCCATGGGTTCTGCTGCGACTGCCCACATGAATTTCTGTGACCCACTGATTTAACTAGCACGTATTACGTGTGTATTTGGAGGGTATTTGGTGGCATCGGGCATCGAACCCAGGCCCTCCGGTCTGAAGTCCAAAATGCTCTAATCACTGGACTACATAAGAGAATGAAAAAATACGATGAAATACGTGCATTCCTGTTTTTTTTTTCAGTTTTATCAGTGAAAAGGATAAAAAAGCAATATGTGTGGAAGATATGTTCCTACTTTCAATTCTTAGATACAACATTAAGAGAAAATATTACAATAGATATTTATGAAAAATATATGAACATTTTAAAAGTATCTAAAAGGATCGTACCTCCCAAGAGAAGAACAAAATATTACTCTAATCACAAAAGATAGGATTTTCGTCAGCTTTCTGAATTACAGAAGTATTCGTCATATTTTTAGAAAACGTTTCAAAAAAATTAAAAAAAAATCATTTTTCTTATCGCAGAATACATAAAAGTTTTACTTACTGTAAGAATTCCAAAAAAATATTCTTAATAGTTTAAAACTTATGCAAAATTGCACAGTAATATGAATCATATTTTAGAAAATGGTAAAATAAAAAGCTAAATAAAACTATTTTGTTTCTTGTCATTTTCATTATTACTCATATAAGCTATTTAAAGTGACAGATTTTAAAGATTTTTTTTTTCATTCAGTGAGTAAGAAAAGACAATACAACTACATATTTTTAAGACTTTATGAAACAACTTTCTATCTTTGTGTGTGTTGTCTTCCACTGAATGCTTGTTTTTTGTATTGTCGTTTTTTGTACACACACACATATATATATATATATACATGCATATATATATATATATATTTGTATGTATGTATAAAGCAAGCCATTAAAATCTCAAAACCATGAATGATAAATTATACAAACGTCAAATTCACGTGAAAAAGCTTGAATATGCAAATGGCTATCATTTAAGTGGAATGAAACAAAGCACGATGGAAAAAGGGCACATATAACTATGTATAAAATGAAAATTACGTAATTGGTTTCTCGTTTGCAAATAACATTTTAATGTTGGTTGTTTGTAAGAACATTGCATGCTAAGTCTCGTATAACAAAGATTAACATTTATCAGCAGTTGTCAGCATTC